>CM049839.1:590080-632580 GCA_027422415.1 Schizothorax lantsangensis | reverse complement strand
CCTCTGCACAATCTGACTCTGCTGCAGCCTAGAATTAAACTGCTGATTTTGTCTGGCCAGAGGAGAATTACACTATTTCCCTGTCTAAATACTGTAAAGCTGATGTAAAGCTGCTTTGACACAATTTGCATTGTTAAAAGCACTATACAAATAATAGTGACTTGACTTGACAAAGGAAAACTCAGCAGCTCTGTGTAAAACTGATTAAACGCTGATGTTGCAGTCGTCCTCCATACAGGACACTAAACACGTTCATGAACCGACAGACGTGCTGTGACACATCTGTGAGAGGAAGTGACCTCAGAAACCACTGCTGCGCTTCCTGTGCTGAGATCAATAATACTGAGAAACTCAATCAATGATTCACTTCAGGGCACACACATGATCCAAACCTGGAAAACACACACACACACACACACACCTAAAAGTCATTTATTTAACCAGTAACTCGATTAACGACATGATCTGAGTCTCAATGATTCAAATAAACGCAAATAATTAAGCATGCATGAATCTTAAGACTTGACTGCAACAGAAATCATTATAATAAAAATAAAACTCAAACCAGAGCTCCATGTTGAGTTCATTAACAGGAGTCTGAAGCTGTGAACCATAGGCCTGTGGAGTTTATTCCTGACGTGTTCTCAGTCTAGCGTGATCGGGACTGAAGCGTGTAAACAGTGACACAAACGTGTGTGATGAGAAACCGCCGGGCTTCAGATCAATATTACTCAGTGCAGTCTTATCAAAGACAACAGCTCGACAGCCGCCGCAGGCGACACACTCCTCATGCCTTGAGATCTTTCTTCTGCGGCGACACACACGGGGCCTTCAGAGCCTTCACTGATCATCTCGCTGCTTCTCACAAGTGTTTTAATCCTGTGAAGAAATCACAGATATTCACCCGCCACGTCACCGACAAGAGCTGCAGCACAGCTGGATGACAGAGAAGGTGATTCAAGACCAAAAACCAACACGTCTGGACTATAAAACACTCATCTAAACATCCTTCCCAGTGTGTGTGTGTGTGTGTGTGCAGGACTCGCAAAATTTCAAAATCCCTGGTAGCCCTTCGGGCAGGTACTCTTCAGATTTTGGTAGCCCGAATATTTATTTAACTAGCCCAAATAAAAATAAAAAAGACTATTTTTTTTAAAAAAATATAGAAAATCAGGTAGGAGACTAAAATGTCAATCAAAAATATTTTCAATACACAAATAATCAACAAATATGAAGGAATTTTATTTCACTATTTACAAGGTATCTACAGATTTTTTTTTTTTATAAATTAAGGCAATTTATGACCCATTTTAAGAGCTGCACAAGTAAAATGAACAGTATGAGTGGGGTTGGACAATGTCTATAACAACATACAGTATTAAGCCATAAAATGACATGATTTAAAGTTCAGATACAGGTTTTTACAAAAACAAAAATCTTATACAACAGCATTTCAGCCTTTAAACCATTTATATGAAAAGGGATAAATCAAGCATATAAATTATTATATTAAATTAAAACGAATAAATATTACTGTCTAATTGTTTAGATTTTTAGAAAGCACATTAACTTCTTTCTCTTTTACAACTGTGTTTGCTGCTTAAAAACATGGGTCGATATTTGCATTGATCTGACCATAAACAGCATTCTCTGCCACGAGGTGGCGCTTTAGGAGCGGTTTAGCCGTCCGCGCTCATAAACGCCGCTTTATGAGGCATTATAGGTAAGATTAAATGAAAATGCCAACGACACGTTTCTGAGGACAGACGGTTCCCTTCAGATACATTCACATAAAGACATCCGTGCCGCGTTTTGACTTTGAAACGTGCAGTACTCATATTTATTCAATTACATTATTGCCTTTTGAAGTTTAATACAGCTGTATCGCGGTTCTTGTCTTTCCGTCACCAACTGTAAGACCTCTTGAAATTATAATTAAGACTTTTCTTATACCATTTAACGTATTTAAAACTTTTTATGGCCTTAAGTTTGCTAAAAAACTAAATTGAAGAGTTATTAAGGACCTGCGGGAGCCTGTATTTAAGGTAGCCCGTCGGGCAGGGCAGTGATACATTTTGGTAGCCCGACTGGAAAACACAATAGCCCAGGGCGGGACATTTTGGTAGCCCGACGGAAAACACAATAGCCCCTAGCGATTTTGCGAGCCCTGGTGTGTGTGTGTGTGAGTGTGAGTGTGAGTGTGAGTGAGTGTGTGTGATTTTGCGAGCCCTGGTGTGTGTGTGTGTGAGTGTGAGTGTGAGTGTGAGTGAGTGTGCGTGCATGCGTGTGTGTGTTTTAGTGTGTGTGTGTGTGTGTGTGTGTGTGTTTGTTTGAGTGTGAGTGTGAGTGAGTGTGAGTGAGTGTGAGTGTGTGCGTGCGTGTATTTATGTGAGAGTGTGAGTGTGTCTGAATGCATCCCATGAGGAAAGCGATTTAATAAACACATTCAGTAAAGTCTTAAACACAGCTGTAGAAATGCAGTGATATGTGTGACTGTTTTCAGAATATCATCAGCTTCATATGATAGCAATAAAATATTACATTATATTAGATCACAACTGGCTCTGATTCAGTTCATGCATTTAAAGTTGAATTGCTTTGGTCTCGTCACACAGGAAGTTAAAAACTACTGGAACCGAATGATTTCTTAATCTATTAAAACACTTCTCCAACATTTATTATTCTGCTCATGTACAATATACTGAATTACAATGCAAATTCAACAGCTAACAGCATTCAGGGAAAAAGTGTTCTTCCACAATGGTCTATTGATTTACGGACTATAAATTAAGCATTAAAGTCTACAGGTGATCTGTGGTTGAGCTCAGAAAAATCAGTGTATCTGGGTAGTTGGCAAATAAAAATTGGACTGTGTCCTATGGGGTGTGACATAGCAAAAATGTAGGAAAAAAACATAAATAACATGAGAAAAATGTATCTTCATTCTTAGTGTTTCAAATAGCATGAGAGAGGTTTATCTTCAATGTTAGAGGTTATTATTTTTATTTATTTTTCTGTCACACCATAGGACACATTGATATGTCAACTACCCATCTGTATAGCGCGTGGCTAGTTCATGCTAGCTCAATGCATTAACTAATGTTATCAAATGGGACCTTAGTATAAACTGTTGACAAGAAATGTTTCTTGAGCAGCAAATCAGCATGTTAGAATTATTTTATAACATATATTCTCATATAAAACAACTAAATTTAAATTGTAATAATATTCAAAATATTACTGTTTAACTGTACTTTTGAGCACATAAATAAGCATACAAGACTGTCAACAACATAAAACATGGTAAATTGTGTAAATACCTGTACAGAAATTTAAACCGTATCTCAATTCAAACTCATCTCAGCCTGGAAATGAACAGCTCAACCCTGAAATGCAAGGAAACCTGTAGCCCTCAAACCTCAAGCCAAAGTACAGCATCTCAAACCCCCCACACTACTCAAATAAGTACCCCACCACACAGTGCACAAGTATCTCTTCAATCAGTCCCAGTGCACTTGCAGTAATCAAAGTATTACTCTTGACTCAAGTGTTCAGTGTTCAGTATGTAGTGTTCAGTAGTGCAGTGTTCAGTAGTGTTCAGTAGGCAGTGTTCAGTAGTGTTCAGTAGTGTTCAGTGTGTCAGTGTTCAGTATGTAGTGTTCAGTAGGCAGTGTTCATGTAGTGTTCAGTAGTGTTCAGTAGTGCAGTGTTCAGTGTTCAGGTAGTGTTCAGTGTTCAGTATGTAGTGTTCAGTAGTGTTCAGTAGTAGTGTTCAGTAGGCAGTGTTCAGTAGGTAGTGTTCAGTAGGCAGTGTTCAGTATGTAGTGTTCAGTAGTGTTCAGTGTTCAGTAGTGTTGTAGTAGTTCAGTAGGCAGTGTTCAGTAGTGGTAGTGTTCAGTAGGCAGTGTTCAGTAGTGTCAGTGTTCAGTAGGCAGTGTTCTCAGTAGTGTTCAGTAGTGCAGTATGTAGTGTTCAGTAGGCAGTGTTCAGTAGGCAGTGTTCAGTAGGCAGTGTTCAGTAGTCAGTGTTCAGTATGTAGTGTTCAGTAGGCAGTGTTCAGTATGTAGTGTTCAGTATGCAGTGTTCAGTAGGCAGTGTTCAGTAGGCAGTGTTCAGTATGTAGTGTTCAGTAGGCAGTGTTCAGTATGTAGTGTTCAGTAGTAGTGTTCAGTATGTAGTGTTCAGTAGGCAGTGTTCAGTATGTAGGCAGTGTTCAGTAGGCAGTGTTCAGTAGGCAGTGTTCAGTAGGCAGTGTTCAGTAGGCAGTGTTCAGTAGTGTTCAGTGTTCAGTAGTGTCAGTCAGTGTTCAGTAGTGTTCAGTATGTAGTGTTCAGTAGTGCAGTGTTCAGTAGTGTTCAGTAGTTCAGTATGTAGTGTTCAGTAGTGCAGTGTTCAGTAGTGTTCAGTGTTCAGTAGTGCAGTGTTCAGTAGTGCAGTGTTCAGTAGTGTTCAGTGTTCAGTAGGCAGTGTTCAGTAGGCAGTGTTCAGTAGTGTTCAGTAGTGTCAGTAGTGTCAGTGTTCAGTAGTGTTCAGTAGTGTTCGTAGTGTTCAGTAGTGTCAGTAGTGTTCAGTATGTAGTGTTCAGTAGTGTTCAGTGTTCAGTGCAGTGTTCAGTAGGTAGTGTTCAGTAGTGTTCAGTAGTGTTCAGTAGTGTTCAGTGTGTCAGTATGTAGTGTTCAGTAGGTAGTGTTCAGTAGGCAGTGTTCAGTAGGTAGTGTTCAGTAGTGTCAGTGTGTTCAGTAGGCAGTGTTCAGTAGGCAGTGTTCAGTAGGTAGTGTTCAGTAGGTAGTGTTCAGTAGGTAGTGTTCAGTAGGCAGTGTTCAGTAGGCAGTGTTCAGTATGTAGTATGATAGTATTCCATTTGATTCTCCACAGACTCCAGCGTTTTTCCAACAAAACATGCTGTTAATTAAAGCCAAGATCCACTGATTTATCCCCTCGTTCCTCTGTTCTCTAATGAGAGATCTCTAATGATAAACATCCAAACATGCTGTGTGTGTGTGTGTGTGTGTGTGTGTGTGTGTGTGTGTGTGTGTGTGTGTGAGTGAGTGTGTGAGTGTGTGTGTGAGTGAGTGAGTGAGTGAGTGAGTGAGTGTGTGTGTGTGTGTGTGTGTGTGTGTGTGTGTGAGTGTGAGTGTGTGTGTGTGTGTGTGTGTGTGTGTGTGTGTGTGTGTGTGTGTGTGTGTGTTGCTCATTGTCAGCAGCAGACTGAACAGATTACAGATTTGCTCTTTCAGTTCTACATTTAGAGCGAAAGGGAATGCATGTGAAATATTTATGAAGTGTGTGTGTGTACCTAGTATTCATCACGACCAAATGTACCCACAAGGATAGTAATTTTTGTAAATTTAGTAAATTTTTAGTATAGTAAATGTTTGGTCCCCATGAGGAAAAAAGCTTATAAATCAAATAGAATGAAGTGATTTAGTGTCAGTTTAGAATATTTATAACTAGCTATAAATGAAAACTACAGAAGTCTATGGAGTGTTTCTGTTTAGATAAACCAGTAGAGCCATATATCAGTCAAACTTTGACAGGCTCTATATACTTTAAATCATTGCAGTCAATAAATAAAATTACTGCAATAAATAATTGCAATAGCTAAACAAATGAACAAATAAAAATACAAATAGACAAAGCTTGGTCTTGTAACAGCAGTCGTGTTTCTCACAGCACAGCATTCATAGAAAGCTACTATTAACCTAGTTAACATGAGCCACTACTAGTGAAGAAGGACACCAGTCACTGATTGACGTTTTCATGAAGCTGGTGTAATTCAGAAGCTGTCTGCAGGTTGCAGTATGAATATTTTCTGCTGTGTGTGAAACTGTGTTTGTGGCTCGACGGCACTCTCAGAGTTATCCCCACTTTATGTGCGAGTTTTTAATGTGTCCAATATCTGGCAGCTCATTAATATGCAGAATACCCAGCAGCTCTCTGATCATTATTATGATGAATATGCATAAGATCAGAGAGACAGACGGATGCATTTATGAAAGAGTTCTGCAGTTTATCACAGGACACGCAGGTCAGCAGCTGCAGCGTTACCATGGAAACCACTGGCTGACAACACGACACTAAACACACACACACACTTACATGGCCTCACTCGCTCACACACACACGCACACACACACACTTACATGGCCTCACTCGCTCACACACACACACACACACACACACACTTACATGGCCTCACTCGCTCGCACACACACACGGCCTCACTCGCTCACACACACACACACGGCCTCACTCGCTCACACACCCACACACACACTTACATGGCCTCACTCGCTCACACACACACACGGACTCACTCGCTCACACACACACACACACACTTACATGGCCTCACTCGCTCACACACCCACACACACACTTACATGGCCTCACTCGCTCACACACACACACTCGCTCACACACCCACACGCACACACACACACACTTACATGGCCTCATTCGCTCACTCGCTCACACACACACACGGCCTCACTCGCTCACTCACACACACTTACATGGCCTCACTCGCTCACACACTCACACGCACACACACACACACACACACTCATTCTCTCTCTCTCACACACATCACACACACACACACTCATTCTCACACACACACACACACTCATTCTTATTCTCTCTCACACACACACACTCATTCTCACACACACACACACACTCACTCTCATTCTCACACACACACACTCATTCTTATTCTCTCTCACACACACACTCTCATTCTCACACACACACACTCATTCTCACACACACTCATTCTTATTCTCTCTCTCACACACACACACACACACTCATTCTTATTCTCTCACACACACACACACACTCTCATTCTCACACACTCACACACACACACACTCATTCTTATTCTCTCACACACACACACACACATTCTTATTCTCTCACACACACACACTCATTCTCACACACACTCATTCTTATTCTCTCACACACACACACACTCAGGGTCCAGATGGTGAGTGAGCACTTCTGTCTGAATCTCAAAGCATTCATCCACTTCAAATCACAAAGCACTTCAGTGTCAGTCTCAGACTCGAGGAAAACAGACACAGATCAGGTGTTTCAGCTGCTGACTGTGTCTGGATAGCTAAACCACAACTTAAAAACTGTATAAATGTCCTTGCATTATATAACAAAATATTGAAACAAGTGGCATTTATTTTAAAGAAGTATATTACGAGTGCACTGTTAGTCAAACCTCATGAACGTGAGTCAGTTTGATGAAGTACATTAATCTTGATCTGAATTCACTCATCCATGAAAATCAGCTGGAGATCCAGAGATGTGTTTTAATTTCTACAGCAGACTCAGAAGAGATCAATGAGACGCTCATTCATTTCTACTAGTGAACGGCAGCAGACAGACTCGCGTGACAGTCAGATTCAGCTGCGCTTTCCTCATGTTTACTCTCAATAAAAACACTTAAAGCATGTGCAGACGTGTCACTCAAGTCATTACATCACAGGATGGAGACGTGTCATTTCCTGCTGCAGGTCGTCACATGACATGTTTGCCCACACTGAAGCGCTCCAAAGGTCAGAGCAATTACAGCGAGCGTATGACATTTACACGGAGGACGAGTCGCTTTAAAACCATCTTAAAATACGCGTGAAAGGCTTTTCAATGTGACGGATTGAAGAGTTTCATCAGAGAGACACGAGGGTAATTCAGGTATTCACTGCTCCAGACGTGTGTGTGTGTGTGTGTGTGTGTGATGACTGTGAATGAACACACACTTACTGCTTTAATGCAAAACAAAACTGTCTGAAAATCAGCGCTGCCAATCTGACTCTAGAACCTGCTTTATTAAAGCACTAAAGCATCACAGACATTACAGTGAAGCTGACTTTCTGTGAAGCTGCTTTGAAGCGATGTGCTGTGAACAGGGTTATTATGCTTAACTAAAACTGAACGCATAAACAAAAATCATTACTTGAAATAAAATACACTTTAATAAAATTAAACATAAAACAAACGTATTACAGCTAATTCCCAAGGCATCATTTTAAACAATTTCAACGTAAATTTGACAGACCTGTCATCTGTTTTCACACACTGATTAAATCTGTGATAGTGTTGATTGGATCTTCTGATTCACTTTCTGATTAATATCAACCATGCACCACATCCATCCCATAATTACACAAAAGCTATTAAAAACAGCTATAAGTAAGGTTTTGTGAGTTTTCAGCAGAGGGATCTAGAGCTAGAGTCCTTACCAGGTCAAGAAAATATGATCATATTACCCCAATTTTACAGTCTCTGCACTGGCTACCTATTAAGATCCGTATCAGTTACAAAATATTATTACTTACCTATAAGGCACTAAATGGTTTAGCTCCTGCGTACCTAACTAGTCTTCTATCTCGCTACAATCCATCACGCTCCCTAAGGTCGCAAAACTCTGGACTCTTGGTAGTACCTAGAATAGCAAAGTCCACTAAAGGAGGTAGAGCTTTTTCATATTTGGCTCCCAAACTCTGGAATAGCCTTCCTGATAACGTTCGGGGTTCAGACACACTCTCTCTGTTTAAATCTAGATTAAAGACACATCTCTTTAGCCAAGCATTCATAAAATGTATCTCATTACCATATCTGATCAAATGCGCATTATAGTTATTTTGCCTGTTTGGAACAGCAGCTATGCTAATTTTTATCTATTTGCTTCTTTGTTTCTGCCACCGGATGAGCATCCAGAGGTAACTAGGAATTACAGAAGCTTCAGTCTGGATCCAACCTTTACGAAGATCTGAGATGACCGAACACCTGAGAAGAGATGATGCCGACCCCTCAGAAGACCTCAGATGATGCTATCCCTCAAACAACATACAAAACTACCAAATTGTGCTATAAGTTTGATCACAACATATAATCATTGCTGCTACAACTGCATCAGGACAGAGCTACTGAATGAAGCAGCAGCGCATTATGGGAAGATAAAACAGGTAAATACGAGTAAAACCAGTAATGAATGGACAACTACTTCAAGCGGACAATTATTATTTGTATGGTCAGTATTTGAAGAGCCACTCAGAGTTAAAGACACGTCGTCATGCTCATCAAACATCTGCATGAACCTCAAACGACTGCTGCTGGTTTATAAATGACAAACACACGACTAGATGAATAAAACATCAATATTAATGCATTCAGATCTATGATAAGTGTTAGATCAAACCAAAGCTGGACTTATACAAGACACCGATATCTTCTCATTTCTACAAAGAACCACAACAAACGGTCTCATCTGTAAATCGCACAAACCCGTGACATACAGAATGACAAAAATGAACTCTGGTCTGCTCTGGAGAATGTTCTGAACTAATCCATAATCTGGTTTAGTTGATCCACTCTAATCTGTGATAACGGCAAACTTTAATCTCATATCTACAGAGGACATCAGCCTTCCATTTTATGGCCAAGAGAGGAGGAAATATCCAAGATCCTCCAACCGTCATGAGGTTTAATCCCGAATGCTCCAGAGGGAACGATCATTAGCTGGGATCGGCCAGATAAGGACAGCAGCCCGATCGCCAGATCTACAGTCAGACAAACAAACCAATCGGCCGTGACCAGAAAAAAACAACTTTTCTGAGCTCCCAGAGCCTCTGAATTACTGCCGAGCAAATGACAAAAATTCCAAAAATGCTCATTCCAGGCGAATCAGAGTTCCCGCATGCCGGCGTTCTGCGCTCGTATGCGGTTAGGAAACACACGTGACAGGTTTCAGAGCAGAACGGGGTCACGGCGTTCCCGGCTCATCCATTTACAGGGCTTTTCTCTGGCAGACGAGAGCCTCCTTCCCCACGGGCACCTGAGAGACGCTCAATCTCATCAATCTAACCACACCTTCTGAGGACCTGGACAGAGCCGCTAATTAGACCAACCCCTGAAAATAGGCCATCCAAGACCAGGGCCAAAATCTAGGTTGGTCAACAATTAGCCATCCGGCTCAAGTACGGCTGTCCGGGGAGGAACGACCGGCGGCTCCTCAACCGCGCATTCATTAACTCACTCATAATAACTGGCGGGCTATCGAACTATTTACTATCCACACTTGTCACAGCCACTTCCCACATCCACATCCCTACCACAGGATCAGGAAAATTGTGCCTGAAAATTGGTTTTGGTAACCGAAAATAAAACTGAAACCTGAGATTTGGAACTGATTAGAATTAGAAGCTTAAAAATTGGAACTGATTAGAAGCATAAAAAAACACGGTAACACTTTATAATAACTGCACGCTATGAATCATTAGGTAAGCATTAGTAAATAGTCAATTCATCCGTTATAAAACATTGTCCCAACATTAATAGTCATTAGTAAGCAGTACAGCTATAAATGCCTTGTTCTTGATTTATAAGCATATCTATGACAAAGAGATTTAAAGACTCAGTTATCTTCATAACAAACACAACACAGAGGGATACAAAACACAGAAATATTTATTTCAAGATGCACAAAATTAAACTGTATATTAAAAAATATTTCTGTGTTCTGTATCCCTCTGTGTTGTGTTTTCTTAACTTTTCTGTTTGTAAGATAATTAAATCTTTATAAATGCTTTACAATATAATCCTCACTTTAGATGAGCTCACACAAACAGATGGCTAATGTTTTATAACTGCCTGATTAATCATGAATTACAGCAGGAATATGTTTAATAAAGCATTTATTAACATACTGAGCAACTATTATCATGTGTCTAAATTATAAGATTTACAAATGTACATTTAAATAGTTTATTAATCATTTACTTGATCTTATGAACCACTGACAACTCCTAAATAACTGGTTTGTAAATAAAGTAATAATTTAGAAATGATAAATTGATCATTAATAAAGTATGAAAATACAATTATTAAACATTATAGATATGCTCAAGAACAAAACATTTACAGCTGTATTTATAAACTGCTTCCTAATGACTATTAATGTTGGGATAATGCTTTATAATGGATTAATTGACTATTTATTAATGCTTACCTAATGCAGTTATTATAAAGTGTTACCAAAAAAGGCTTGTACCTGAAAATGAAACCGTAAATATCATCCACAAATTATTTTTCTTACATCATTAACTCGCCCTCATGTTAATCTGTATGACTTTCATAAGAGAAGACGATATTTTGAAGAACGTTGGGAACCAAACAACATTGGACCCTTCATTATATGCAGGAAAACACACACATGGAGACATTTCTCAAATCTCACTTGGAATAAAAGCATCTGCCAAATGCATGAATGTAAAAGTAATGAAACTCTTATTGAAGATGATCGAACTGTTTCAAATCCTGAAGCTGATTAATAAAATGGCCTTTTTGCTATCCAGGTAAGAATCTAATGAAGTCTTGCAGGTTTAGTTAAATGATAGATAATCAGTCATATAACGGGCAAAAATGAGCTGACTCTACAAACATCAGAGGTTTGCATACTAATTACCACATTAACGGTCAGTACTAGTCTTCTGGCGTTTGCAAGCATGATCTAATCAGTGTTTATGTGAGCTCCTGTGCTCCGTATCTTACAGATGCACACATTCATGCAGCAGATGCTTTAATGACTGACCGCTTCTGTGGATCAGACAGTCCATCGTGTCCAGGTCAGTGCTGAGATCTCTAGAGCCTCGAGTCTCCAGCGTCCAGACATTCTCACATCAAGGCCTTTCTAGATTACTGACCGACCGACAAATGTCACCCGCTTCAATCAGAAACAGCCACAAAACCAGTTTCAGACCTGAATAAAAGTGTTTCTGTCCATGAGGTTCTGAAACAATCCAGTCTCCCTCTTTGCAGAAGCTGCACGACTCACAAACGTCTGAGAGTTTAGTCTGAAGAAAGACTCATGGATGTGCGTCACAAAAAACTAGAGATGTGCCGATACCATTTTTTCCTTCCCGATACCGATACCGATACCTACACTGTAAAAAGGTTGAGCAAACTTAAGTTTAAAGGCTGCGAGCGACGGTCAGGCTAGTTTGTTTGGTGTGTTCCACTCGTCGGCGGCAGTTTGAATCGGCGTCAGGGCCGTCGGCGAAAGGGAGAACTCTGATTGGATGTTCACTTTAGCAAACGAGTCAGTGCCCGAGAATTACAGCGAAAGTGATGAAAACGAGCACGTAATTGAAGGCGGTACAGACAGAAGGCTGTTTAAATACGTGATCTTTCCCAATCATTCTAATACGCATGAATTGAGCCGCTTAAAATGATTAAAGTTATCAACGTTACTGATATTCAAAATGGTAAGCAAGCGCTGCTTTGTTTACGTTTCGTATATCTGCGTTTATCTTGTATATCTTTGCTTCGGTTTCTCCTTTTGAATGACGAATATATTCTATTGATAGCTGCTGATATAGACAGTTAACGCCTCTCACGCATGCGCAGAACGCAGTTAGTTTGCCGTCGGCTGTAGTCTGTGCGGTGTGTTCGAGCGCAGCTTTTTGGTCCGACGCGAGACGACAACACCGTCGGCTTTCATCGCCGCTAGTTCTTTGAAGTCGGCTTGGTGTGTCCCGGCCAGCTTCAGCAGAGTTTGGAGTTTTCTCAGCTTATTTTTTTAGGAGATTTTTGAGTTTTCTCAAGTTTTTGTTGTATAAACTTAAAACAACAAGTTGAGAAAACTCCAAACTCTGCTGAAGCTGGTTGCCTTAAACTTTTAAGTTCTCTCAACTTTTTACAGTGTAGGCTCAGGTTATCGGCCGATACAGAGTACTGATCCGATACCTGGGTGTGTATCTGTCTATACAGCTGTATGTACTACTAGCCCTGTATGAATTGATACAATTATTTTATGGTGTGCTTCAGACTTATCCTTTAATAAAACATGAAAGATTTGCAGCGTTAAGCAAAGCTAGCGTGCATAACTATAGGTCTTGTTTAAGAAAATGGTATCGGATCGGTACATGGGTTCAAGTACTCGCCGATACCGATGCCAGACTTTTGTGTGGTATCGGTGGAATTTCCGATACTAGTATCGGAACCGGAACAACCCTAAAAACAAAACTAGTTAGTTACAGCTTTGAAGAAACAGAACTTCTGCCAGCATTTACTCTCAGTCGTGTTTTCAGCTGTTTGGATGTCTACGGTACATTGTACATTTCTGCATTTTAATCTGAACTCAACCAGGACAGCACATAAAAGGTATATATGCTGAAAATGATTATTGTTCTCTATAGTTGTGTTCTTTTCTACTTAAATCTGTTTGAAACATTTATTTACTCGGTTACACTTTACTTGAAGGGGTGTGCATAAGACTGACATGACACCTTCATAATCATAACATGACACATGTCTTGAATATGAAGTTTTATGCATGTTTATGACAACTGTTATTAAGTGTCATTTGCTCAGTTATGTAATTTTTAATGCAAAGATGACATTGTTTGAGATGTCTTTGTTATGGGCTAGGGTTAGGGGTAGGGTTAGGTCAAATAATGCCATCTTTGCATTAAAAATTACATAACTGAGCGAATGACACTTAATGACAGTTGTCATAAACATGCATAAAACCTCCTTCATATTCAAGACATGTGTCATGTTATGATTATGAAGGTGTCATGTCAGTCTTATGCACACCCCTTCAAGTATAGTGTTACCATTTACTTCATACAATTGTATTGTCTATTGTTTTATTGTATTTAAATGTTCTTTTTGCTGATAAAATTATTAAGAGGAAAAGGCCTAATGTTTTTGTAACATAATTCAATACCGTAATAATAGCTTCAATTATTGTGATGTGAAAATTGATATGCCTGAAAATGATTTTCGAATGGTGCAGCTTACGCTATAATCAGATCTGTGCAAATCAATCTGAAAACACGTGGATAACATCCAATGAAGAGCGTTCTGCCATCATCATCATCAGCTCACACACACACACATCTCCTCTGTTGCCATAGCGACGTGCCTCCCGAGGCATGCTGGGTAATCCATCAGCAGCGTCCCGATAGCGGGAAAACATCCAGATACCTGCGCCTTATCCCCAAACACACACCTGAGAGAAGCTCAGCGCCATCCATTACGCAGACAAATCCAGCCTGCAGGGGAATTATGGGTAAATACATCTGGCCCTCGACGGAGTTTGGTCTTGCGACGCCAGAGCGACACCGTCGAGAGGGTTTAACCTTTGACCTCAGAGAATCACGTGATCTAGACGAGCATATATCAACCGCACTGCTCCACTGATCGAAAAGTACAAATCAAAGCAACTCATAAGAAGAAAAGAAACAAAGGAGGAAGAGTAAATCTCGCTTCGCCCCCAGAAGTCGCCAAAACCGCAGTCCAATCTGCCGCCGACACCAATCCTTCATTAACCACACAGCATCGTTAACCGTTATTAATCAGCCGCTTACCTTCCACAGCGTACTCTTCTGTTCCAGGACAGCGCCGAGGAGAGAAAGAGAGAGAGAGACAGCGTTAGTGCCATGCTTCACAGTCACACATCTGACAATCACACACACCAGTCTTTCACTGAGAAACATGAGAGCAGCAGAGTAAGACAATAGCAGATATGAGTTTCACACACGGGTCAAACGCTCGTCCTGCCGCAGCTCATTAGAGCAGCTTCTAGTTCAGCGCTCCAGATTCATCAGTGTCTAGTTGTGATATTGACCTGAGAGACATTTAGCAGCTCTGCTGAATTAGGTTAATTACTGCAAAACTGTTGGCAAGAAAGTTCAGGAGAACAGGACTCTGTGCTCAATCTGTGGATCTGGGCACGTTCACACCGCAAGCCTTAAGGACTTTGTGCACCGAGTCCGACATTTTCGTACACTGCCCTCCAAAAGTTTGGAAACGCCCTAGAAAAGTGGGGCGACCAATCACCAATCACCCGACCTCAACCCAACTGAGCTACTAGGAACTGGACCGTGATGTCCGTAAGAAGAGTCCAACCGGTGTGAATCATCTTTGGGCAATCCTTCAGGAGGCTTGGAGTAATATATCAATCAATGTTTGAATAAACTGACAGCTCGGATGCCCAGATTATGCAGAGCTGTAATAGCTGCTAATTTGATGAATCCAAAATTTAAGTTTTTTCTATGTATAAACTGTTTATGTAATAAAATATGTTTTCGTAGTTTGTGTTGTCCCTTATCAGTGCAAAATTATCACAAATTAAAAAGGATTCATGCCAATATTGTCCAAAACCCCATTTTCTAGAGCGTTTCCAAACTTTTGGAGGGCGGTGTACGTTAAAAAATAATACGACCTCACGTTGTGTCAATCATGTTTATTTATCACTGCATTTTGATAGGAATGGATGAGGAATATGAAAACAGAAGAAAAGAAAAAAAGGTGAAAATTTCAGATTCGGTGTACCTTTAGTTATCAACTGCTCAGATCCAAATCAAAATTGAAAAAAAAAAAAAAAAAAAACAGATTCCATGTGTTTTGAGCTGCTCACACTGTTATGAAAAACAGATCTGAGTCACATATCTGACCCTGCAGCACAAAAGCAGTCATAAGTAACACAGGTATATTTGTAGCAATAACCAACAATACATTGTATGAGTCAAAATTATACATTTTTCTTTTATGCCAAAAATCATTTGGATATTAAGATCATGTTCCATGAAGATATTTTGTAAGTTTCCTACCGTAAAATATATCAAAACTTAATTATTGATTAGTAATATGCATTGCTAAGAACTTCATTTGAACAATTTTAAAGGTGATTTTCTCAATATTTAGATTTTTTTGCACCCTCAGATTCCAGATTTTCAAATATTGTCCTATCATAACAAACCATACATCAATGGAAAGCTATTTATTCAGCTTTCATATGATGTATAAATCTCAATTTCACAAAATTGACCCTTATGACTGGTTTTGTGCTCCTGGGTCACATATGTGTCTGAACAGAGCCTCTGACACTTTCACAGCATTGATCTCTGCTTGTTTGAGCCACCTGACATCCACTTCAGCCAATCACAGGAGTTTAGGGCGGGACTATCTGTTTGACTGACCAATAGTGTACGACTCATACTATATCTGGGATGTTTTTAAACGGCACAAACAGTAAGTGTAGTATATTCATATGCTGTCCTGAATTCATCTGTCTCCGTTTCAACGGGTCAGTTCACCAAAAACTATGATTCTGTCACCATTTAGGGGCTTTTTGTTTTACTTTGTATGACTTTCTTCTTAGGAACCAGACTACACTGGACCCCATTAACTCTCATTATATGGAGAAAAAACACACACACACTGAGACATTTCTCAAAATATCTTCTTTTGTGTTGCACTGAAGAAAGTAAGTTGTGTTTTTATTTTTAGTCAACTATCCCTTACAGTCCTTACAGAGCAGTGGAAACACACAGAGATCTGAGCTGATCTGAACGAGTGTTTGTGAAGCGTTGACAGCTCTAAACTCGCTCGTCTGTGTGAGCGTGAAGGTCATGACTTCAGTCAAACGAAACGAACGATCAAAACACACTTCAAACGTCCGGCTCTCTGTGACGAGTTCACTGCAGAATCATCAGACTTCACTGTGACTCTACAAACACTGAGCAGCACACGCAGCAACACAACCACTGCTGCCGATCTATTGCAGCTTACAACTACATTCATTACATGACATGCAAATTAAATGAAATCAACAGCATTCTTGCTGAGAAAAACCCTGAAATGAAGATGCATTGTGTCTGGTTCATCATCAGCTGGAAGCTGAGCCACATTCAGTGTGTTGTTCTGAATCTCAGGCCGTTCGCTGTGTTTCCTTTGGTAGGAACACACACACACACACACTCACACACACACACACACACACACACTCACACACACACACACACACTCACACACACACTCAGACACAGACACAGACACAGACACAGACACAGACACACACACACACACACACACACACACACACACACTCACACACACACACAGACACACACACACGCACACACTCGCACGCACACACTCGCACGCACTCACACACACACACAGACACACACACGCACACACGCACGCACACATGTTTGTTTTTTGGTTTACGGGGACTCTCCATAGGCGTAATGGTTTTTATACTGTACAATCTGTATGTACTATAGCCCTACACCAACCCTACACCTAAACTTAGCCCTCACAGGAGTCTGTGTGCATTTTTAGATTTTCAAAAAAACACCATTTAGTATGTTTTTTAAGCCTTTTGAATTACGGGGACATAGGCAGTGTCCTCATAAACCACCTTCAAATTGTAATACCTCTGTCATACCCATGTTATTAAACAAATTTTGTCCCCTAAACCACACACTGCACACACACACACACACACTGCACACACACACACACACACTCACACACACACACACACTCACACACACACACACACACACACTCACACACACACACACACACACACACACGCACACACACATACACGCACACGCGCGCACACACTCACGCACACTCACGCACACTCACACACACGCACACACGCGCACACACACACACACACACTCACTCTCTCACACACACACACACTCACACACTCAAACACACGCACACACGCGCACACGCGCACACACTCACACACACGCTCACACGCTCACACGCACACACGCACACACACTCACTCACACAGGTACATTATTGCTTCATTTGTTCCACAAGAACTCATGCATGATGCAAAAATATCCCAACGAATGGATGTCATTGTTACTGACCAAAGAATCATCTGAGGAAGAAAAAGCAGAAGAAGCAGTAAAAAGAAAAATAAGCAGCAGCAAAAGAACAATAAAAAGAAGAAAAAGTAAGAGGAGGAAAGCAGCAGCAGAAGAAGAGAAGTAAAGGAAGCAGAAGAGAAAGCATTGGAGGATTCAGCATCAGTGTGGCAGCAGCACTTCAGCGCTCCACTGACCCCTAAACATCCCAAAATCCAGAGGATGAGATCAAATAATAATAAGACATGAAACAGAAGTTACTGAGAGCACTAGCAGTGATCATCTGCTGCATCAGCACTCGGCTAATGCTTGAGTTCTCCAGTGAAACACCAGCCGTCAGTCTCATCTGAAGACGCTTCACTGCAGGCAGAGCCGGAGAGACTTACTGTCAGACAGCAGATGTGTGAGGAGACACACAACAACAGACACAACAACACACACACACACACACAGCTGCTACAACAACAACAACAAACAAACACAGAACAACACACAACAACCGTACATAACAACACACTCACAACAACAACAACAACAACAACAACAACAACACACACACACACACAGCTGCTACAACAACAACAACAAACAAACACACAACAACACGCAACAACCGTACATAACAACACACTCACAACAACAACAACAACAACACACACACAGCTGCTACAACAACAACAACAAACAAACACAGAACAACACGCAACAACCGTACATAACAACAACACACTCACAACAACAACAACAACAACAACACAAACAGACACAACAACACTCACAACAACACACACACAACACAAACAGACACAACACACACACACAAACAACACAAACAGACAGACACACACACACACACACACACACAGCTGCTGCTACAACAACAACAACAACAAACAAACACAGAACACACAACAACCGTACATAACAACAACACACTCACAACAACACACACACACACACACACACACACACACACACACACAGCTGCTACAACAACAAACAAACACAGAACAACACACAACAACCGTACATAACAACAACACACTCACAACAACAACAACAACAACACACACACACACACAACAACACAACACACAACAACACACAATACAACAACAACACACAACACAGAACACACAGCACAACAACATCAACACACAAAACCACACAACAACCATACATAACACACTCACAACTACAACAACAACAAAAACACAAACGTGCTCACGACATATGACTGCAGCAGTGCTCAGACACACACACACACAACACAACAAAAACACACAACAACAACACCACCACCACAGATGTGCTCACAACACACGACTGCAGCGGTGTTCAGACACACAACAACAAAAATGACAACAACCACACACAAAACACAAAACAACAACCACACACAAAACACAAACGTGTTCACGACACACGACTGCAGCGGCTCCACATGGACAGCGGGTTAAAGATGAGTTAGTTAACACTGGTAAACTAGTACTAACTTCCGTCATCTGAAACAGGATCTTCAGTGAGAGACACAATGACTGATGCCGGCGGAGAGATGACATCAGCTGAAGAGACTAGAGATGTGCAGAGTAACGTCATCTAATAATCACACGCTTCTAATAAAGCTTGGAGATTTCAAATCATAACGAGCTCTTAATGAGATCTTTAATTTAGCGTACAGCGTAAGCACCGCCTCCACATACAGTAGCTGTTGAACACACAGCAGCGCATTTGAAATGCATGTGAGAGTAAATAAGCTGGAAATCTCTAAATATTCAGTCCTCAGAGCATTCGCAGGAAGAAGAAAAAACACTGGTGAATTATTCATTTTCATAAATCTGGCTGTCTCCGGAGGCGAGGCATTGTCTCCTTCCCGCTATTAAGATTTCATGATGGCGGCCGTGTGAGTGTTTAGAGCTCAGTGTGGACAAACCTCACATCACACAGGAGCAAACTCACTTTAACATCACACATCAGACTGGAGTAAACGCAGACAAATTACTTCAACATTTTATAAAGTTGATCTTCTGATGAAATAAGGTTGTCTCTGCTCTAAAATCACTTCTGGACTGTCCTGGGGATATTAAAAGTTGGATGGCAGCTAATTTTCAGCAGTTCAATCATTCTTGGTCCTAGTTTTGGCTCCCCTGATTCTAATACTATGGTAAACAGTTAGCCTGACTACGTCAGACTTCGTACTTCCGCTCAATTTCAGTTCGCTTCTGTACTCAGTCTGATATAGCAAACCAGTTCCCAGATTATCTCCGGCTCCGAAACAGCCGTCCAACCAGCGAACAAAGGGCGGGCTGAGAGCCATGACATAGACGCTAAGCGCCGAATTTAAGATTGTAGTTTAGGTTAGGGAAATCTAAAACGACAGCGGACATGGAGACACGGGATGCTATTCGCTCTGTTGTGGAGAATATATGTGGAGTGTTTGGTTCACATTTTGAATGGAGGTGATGTTGTGGCCCTACTCCCGACAGGTTTTGGGAAAAGTTTAATTTATCAACTGTTACTGATCATCAGCGTCAGGTCAGGTCAGTGTCTCCTTTCTTTTCCAGTCCTTGAATATTGCCATGTCATGCTGTAATCTTGCAATTAAGTTGCAGCATTTCGACAGACTCGAAATGAACGAAGAGCTGTGTTTAACAGAACTAATCCTAACTTTGACAGTTGGCTGCAAATATTTTCTTGTTTGTCTCTACTGTCAAATATTAGTTTAGATGCACTAATTGTACCGTGGATGCGTAGATTTACTTCACATAATCTGCAAAAGTCGTTCACAGCCATCTTCACTCTGGTATTTCGCTCGATGGTTTTGTTTTCGCCGCATACCTGTGTTTACAGTGGAAGTTCGAGGCGGCTGAGCCGGCGCATAACATACGTAATAACCAAACGTTATGTGATTGGCTTATGGGTACACCAATGATTTTAAACTTCAGACAAGCCCCCCCCCCCCCCGAGAAAGTAAACGCTTGTCAATTATGCCCTTACAGTCTATGAAGCAAAGCGAAGTAGCAGAGTTTGGTATTACCAGGCTAGTAAACAGTAGCGTGGGACCTCCATCTTACACCTGCAATCACAAGCTAGAAACAAAGTGTCGTATTTAATTCAACAATATTTGACAAATTAATTCTGCGTTCAAAGGCTGTTTTCATCAACTCAGAACTATTGCTAAATTACAATAATTTTTTTAACTTTTAATGATTTGGAGGCTTTTATTTCATGGAGACCTGATTACTGCAGTGCACTTTATTTGGGGGTTACGCAGTCTTCTGTCTCACGTCTTCAGCGGTAAATGTGATTCTTGCAGGAGTGTGCAGAGTCTCTTCAGTCTTCCTCTCATTCAGGAAACAGTGTAAAGATGTTTGTCTGCAGGAGTGTGTGAGGTTTGGCCCTCATCTACATGTCTGAACTCATTTCCCAACAACAGTCTTCATGACCTTCACGATCATTACATCACGTTCAATTACTGTGTGAATAAAACTACATCACCAGGCATCTGAACGCTGAACGCACACACGGAGGAACCATTACCATACCAATAATAACAATCAATACAGACGTACACCGAGTCTGACTGAACAAAAACAGAAAAAAAACACTTGAAACATTAGTTTAATCTCAGTCTGATATGCTTTACACAGATGATTTCGAATGATCAGACATCTAGTCTCATGACGCCTGTGTTCTTGCATGTTCAGAACCAGAAGGATCTGTCCTGGAAGAACACAGAAGGACAAGCTGATGTTCCTCTCTCCAAAAAACTCCCTCTTAAGATGAAAGGAAAGAACACAAACCCAGCGGAGCCGGGAGAATAAAGCCGTGATGGAGAGTTTACAGTCCATCCTCTCTGTTCATCCACCATTATGACTGATGTTTACTCAGTCAATTAACACTATTACTAGTACTCACAGCTGAGAATTAAACACTGAGTATTAAACTTCAGCTCAAATCATGTTGAGGAGATGTGCACTGAGAAAAAATGGTGTAGGATTTACTCAGAAATCACTAGTAAATAATTACAAAGAAATGGTAATTACATTGAATTAAACATGAAATTTTGAAGTAGAAAGACTAGAAGAGTAGATCATGACATACTCATAGATCGATTACAAAACTATACGGGTATTCAAGGACAGGCTTTAGGATTGTTTAGATCCTACCTGTCCGATCGCTATCACTTTGTCTATTTAAATGGGAAATCATCTCAATTAAATCCAGTAAAGTATGGCGTACCACAAGGATCTGTCCTAGGCCCGCTGCTATTTTCAATATACATGTTGTAATATTATTAGAAAATACAAGATTAGTTTCCATTGCTATGCTGATGATACTCAACTATATATCTCAACAAGACCAGATGAATCTTCTAAATTATCTAATCTAACAGAGTGTGTTAAAAATGTAAAAGATTGGATGACCAATAGTTTTCTCCTATTAAATTCGGATAAGACCAAGATATTACTTATTGGACCAAAAAACATTACACAGAATCTCGTAGATTACAATTTGCATCTAGACGGATGTCCTGTTTCTTCCTCTACAGTCAAAAATCTGGGTGTTATATTAGACAGCAACTTGTCTTTTGAAAATCATATTTCTCATGTTACAAAAACAGCATTCTTCCATCTTAGAAACATTGCCAAGCTCTGGAACATGTTACCTGTTTCTGATGCAGAAAAGCTATGTATTCATGACCTCTAGACTGGACTATTGTAATGCACTGCTAGCTGCTTGTCCTGCATCTTCAATAAACAAGCTACAGGTAGTCTGGATCCAGCCCTTATGAAGACCTGAGATGACTGAACACCTGAGAAGAGATGATGCCGACCCCCCAGAAGACCTCAGATGATGCCAACCCTCAGACAACATACAAAACTACCAAATTTTGCTATAAGTCGCAACATATAATCATTGCTGTTAATAGTGTTCAACGTCTGTTTGATTACATGACATTAACTAACTGCTTGATTTTTATCATACATTTCTGCCATATAGACATTAACTTGAGATAGTCACCACTGATAAGGTATTACTAAATATGATGTAGAAACTTAAATTTTCTGTAAAGCTGCTTCGCAACTATTTGCATCGTGAAAAGCGCTATACAAATAAAATTAAATTGAATTGAACTGAATAGTATTTTCTTGTGCAATGTACTCTAATAATCTGTATTTATAACACTGAAACATTAATCGTAGCTCTACGGGCCAGTGATTGTCTAAAAGACTGAAAACAGCACCGAAAGCACCGCAACAGCAAGCAGCGCTCACAGGAATATGTAATATATGAGTATTATCTCATTAATATTCTCCCGGTGAATTCAGTTGGGGACAATCGGACACTCCAGAGATCGACGGCATCTCCAGAGAAACTTAAACACGCGTCTTCAGAGAGCCTCATCACCGCAAGCAATTAACAGCAGCGATCAAGAGCGTGATCTGAAGGTGTAAATCACTCTTGACGGCTCTCCAGAGCTTTCCTCCGCTGGAAAACATTCAACAGCCACATCAGGGATGATCAGGCCTCGCAGCAGAGCAGGAATATTCACTGACAACAGCTTCACATCACACTCACCGAGGGGTGCATTCTGGGATTACCTTCTCCGGTACATCAACATGAAGCCAAGGATGGCTGTATGATGGTCGGCAGTTCACTAAGATTAGAGACGGAGCCTGTGCATCACAACCAGGGTGGGACTCTGTCATCATTTACTCTCCCTCATGTTGTTTCAAACCTGTATGAGTTTCTTTCTTCTGTTGAACCCAAAAGTCAATGACTATCAGCAACTGTTTGGTTCCCAACATTCTTCAAACATCATCAGGAAAGAAACTCACACAGGTTTGAAACAAATTAATGGTTGAAGGATCAATTTTAAGACGGACAATCGCTTTAAAAACAGAGCTTGTGTTTATTTCCCACCTGTGACGAAAGCAGCTAGATTACGCATGACATGAGAACTAATTATATTTGCAATACTGTGCATCTAACTCTGGCTGATACTATATAACAGTGTGTTGTCCATCAGGACTCCCGATCTTCAGATCTCTGATCTCTGACCTCTGAATGACCGCCGCCAGCGGCTCTCGGCAGATTCTGGGTCATCAGAAGGTTGTTCTGCTGTGATACTAGGGCACATCTTAAAATATACACAGAGCCCAGATATAATGAGGGCGAAGAGACTTCATGACCTGCTGATGGCCAGAAAAACTCATACAGTAAAGGTTAGACTGCTGATAAATGAATACACACACACACACTCTAAAGCTGTGTGTGTGTGTGGGGGGGGGCCCGGTCTCACTCAGCACTCAGGTCAGAGGCTCCTCACAGCGGTTCTGAAGGCAGCGAGGGACCGACTGACCCTCATCACTCAATCGTCTGCACAGGGATCATGAAATGGAAAATTAAAACGTCCTTCATATTTACACACATCAGACGTTACTCTACAGTTGGAGGCGATCGCTGGTTCAGTTTAATAGCACTCAAGCACATACAGTACGGCTCTATTACAGCGCTGGACATCAAACACACGATCCAGTGAAGTTCACCAATCACAGAAGAGGATGTTTACTTGAGGAGACGCCGCCTGAGAGTTTTCTAAGTGAGTAGCCTATCTGTTAGAATGTAATCAAAGCTGAATATTCAGCATCATTACTCCAGTCTTCAGTGTCACATGATCTTCATAAATCATTCTAATATGCTGATTTGCTGCTCAACACACATTTCTAATTATTATCAATGTTGAAAACAGTTTTGCTGCACAATATTTTTGTGGAAACCGATGAACTACCATTTAAAAAGTTTGGGGTAAGAAAATTCAACTTTGCATCATGACATTTTACATTTGATCTATATTTTTGATCAAATAAATGCTCCCTTGGAGAGCAAAAGAGACGTTTGCCGCCAGTGTATATTATATACAGAGTTCTGGCATGAAACTCTAGATGGCACAGTCCAATAGATCTAACTCAATATCACATAATGACATCATCACGTCACAGCTGATTGGTTCTCTCCTGTATCTGTAGCCAATGAGCTCGCTGCTCAACATTCAAATATTTGGCTTATGCTTGTTGTAGCAGTTGCAGCACACTTCAGAAAGCCTCCAGCTCCACCTGTATAGATCTGCTACGAGGTGATTCATGTATGCTATGGGGGTTATTTTATGTATGTTATATGTGCAGCAGCAGTATTTCTTACATGCTCACAGCAGCATGTTGTGGATGTATTTCAGCAGCAGCAGCAGATCTATTCCACCAAGACCAAACACATTAACACTGTCATGTACATTACCACGCCAATCCCTCCGAGAGCTGTCACGACAGAAATACATATAATACAGAGAATATGAGTCCGAGCACTGCGTTCTAGATTTGTGCAAAATTACAGTCTAGCTTCATGTGAATCCAACTCAACCTGACAAAATAATGGAAGAGAAGTCCAGATGTTTGTGTCACGACTTCACTGGACTGAACACACCCTGAGCAACGAGCCAGACCTTCACTGCCATCAGCGTTATCACTCTTCATGTACATCAGGAGCACAAAACATCAGCGTTATCCCTCTTCATGTACATCAGGAGCACAAAACATCAGCGTTATCCCTCTTCATGTACATCAGGAGCACAAAACATCAGCGTTATCCCTCTTCATGTACATCAGGAGCACAAAATCTATTCGTTAGGGCAGTAAACCACTGTAGAAATGCTGAAAGCATTCATGCTCCTCATCAGGAGCTTGGCTTGTTTGGTACTACAATATGAGATTTCGGTTACACTTTAGAATACTGTTCCATCATTAATGAATAACTACACAGGAACACATGAGTAACGCAATATTAGCACTCTAGTAACTCTAGTAACTAACAAGAAACTGATTAATGATTTAGTAAGTGATAGTGCTTAGTCGAATGTGGTAGTTCACTATTAGCTAATCGGTATCTATTATTTTTCATACCTCCCTAAGAACTACTGTATATAGGTTCATAATTAATATTGTGTTCCTGTGGCTCAGTGGTAGAGCATTGCGTTAGCAGCGCAAAAGGTTGTGGGTTCAATTCCCAGGGAACACACATAGTGATAAAACATGTATAGCCTGAATGCACTGTAAGTCGCTTTGGATAAAAGCGTCTGCTAAATGCATAAATGTAAATGTAATATGAATAATACATAATAATGTATAATTAATTCTAAAGTAAACATCATGGTAACCCACTAGTAATGACTCAAATTCCTCTGAAGGAATTACTAATTAATTGGATCAGTTTCTAAAGTGAAGATCGTGATAACTCTCTAGTAATGACTGAAGTCATTGTAAACTTTTGAGGTTTTTGTAAGGCTCTGGTTATTAAATCATTTTGCTAGATTTGGTAACTCTTAAATCAGTACTAGTGGGTTACTGTGATCTTCACTTTAGAAACTGATCCAAGTAATTAGTAGCTCCTTTAGAAGGATGTAGTAACACTTGAGTCATTACTAGTGGGTTACCATGACCTTTACTTTAGAATTAATTATACATTATGCATAATTCACATTAATTATGAACCTGTATACAGTAGCTCTTAGGAGTTCTCCAGGATATATGAAAAAATAGATTAGCTAATAGTGAACTACCAGTTTCAACTGAGCACTAATACTTACTAAATCAATAATCAGAGTTACTTGTTAGTTAATAGTAGTTACTAGAATGCTAATAGTGCATTTGTTCCTGTGTAGTTATTCATTAATGACGGAAGAGTATTCTAAAGTGTTTTCAATCAGGTTTCTTGAACACTTTAAGCAGCCTAAGATTTCTGTTTTATCTCATTACCATAATGCAAACACACGGACAGATAAATGCATCTTGTTTTAAGGATGTTTAGATGATTTCCGTAGAAGAGCATGTTTTTGTAGGTTTATCTTCTACTTCTGAAGGGTTGCAGTGGCTGCTAAAGACACGTGTTTTCTTCACGCTGTAGTTCGTGTCAGGATGATCTCGTCTAATGCTCTGAGACAGTCGTGTCAAAGTCTCTGTGGTGCGTCAGGACCTGACCTCTGCTCTCGCCTACAAATAAAGCTCCTGAGACGATCTACGACCGCTGCAGCAGCGTCTCTGGAGATACACACACTTCATGCTCTTCAGATCAGTGCTTGGACAAATATTAAAGTCAAGTCAGCTTTATTTATAGCGCTTTTAACAATACAGATCGTGTCAAAGCAACTTTCCAATATCAAAGTAGGAAAATAGTGTCAATAATGACCAGATTAAACACTCAATTTTCAGTTAAAGGCATTTCATTATTGAATTCAATGCTGTGTTATTATTATGTATTGTTTTGCTGCACAGCAGCATACATGAGGGGTGAGTAAACAGTGGCTCGACACCTGTGACCGAGCAGACGGGACGATCTCATCTCATGACCAGAGAACATCTAATAACATCTACAGGACGCTTCATCTGGAAAACATTTGCCGCTGTGGTCCAGGCGTGTTATTCTGCTCCTCGATTGAAACGGACGACTCGATTTCCTCTCATCTAGCTATTTTGGCTCAAATGAAAAATGAATTTATGCAATCATGAAGAGATTGATTTTATGTAACTCTAAAATCCAATCGTGTTTGTTTTTCTCTCCAGAGACGTCTGCTCTGTAGGAGTTTGATGCTCTAATATTCTTATGAAAGAGGACGCTGCTGTATTTCAGCCCTCACACACACACACACACACACACACACACTCACACACACACACACACACACACACACACACACTCACACACACACACACTCTCACACACACACACACACTCACACTCTCACACACACAACACACACACACACACACACACACACACACAGAGAACAGAACAACACACACACACAGTCTCACTCTCACACAAACACACACTCTCACACACACTCACACACACTCTCACTCAGACACTCTCTCACACTCACTCACACTCACACACACACACACACACACACACACTCTCACACAAACACACACACACACACACACACACACACACACACAGAGAACAGAACAACACACACACACACTCTCACACTCTCTCTCACACACTCTCACACTCTCACACACACTCTCACACACTCTCACAGCACAGACAGATGTGTGTCTCCGTGTCTGAACATCTGTGAGGTAATTATAGAGCTCAGACGTAATTGCGTAGGTTTTTCGAAGAACGCGACTCGATGACCGAATGATGCTGTTGCCATGGAAACACGGCTAAAAGCCTCCGACCGACGCTCACGTGGTGCTTATGAAACTATTACAGAGTTCCTAGAACATTATTAGCGGTGAATAATGGACTAATTACTGCTCTTTCATAAGCGTCTGCAGGAGCGAGCACCGTTCGTCACATCAGAGCTTCGTTCCAGTGAATCTGTGTGTTTGTGTAACGCTGCATCGCTCCTCTTCTATCAATCAATGTCCGCTCGGCTCTCGTCTGCAGCGTCTCGGAGTCAAAACACGTCTCGGCGCATCAGACCCCCGCGTGTCCGGCCGTAGCCCCGCCTCCTGAGGTGATTGACAGGTGTCTCCACCAACAGTGACACACGCCTCCAGCAGACTCTCAGCCTCGGGCCTGTGTTTGTGTGGAGATCTCAGCTGTAAATAATAACAATCATATATCACTCTCATCCCAGAAAACCTTTCTACAGATCTCAGCTCAACTCTATCTAATCTAATCCATCAATGTTGAAAACAGATGTGCTGCTCAATGTTTTTGTGCTCAATTATTTTTCAGGATTCACAGATTAGAAAGTAGAAATATTATGTATTATACATAATACAGTTATATACATTATTTATCCAAAGCGACTTGAAATGAGGACAACAGAAGCAATCAAAATCAACAAATATCTAATTGCTATGACAAGTATCGCTTAACCTAACGCAGCACACATAGCAAGTTTATTTTTATTTTTATTTTTTTAGAATAAATAAAAAGAAAACAAGTAGATATAATAAAAAAGTGTAGGGAATACTAGTTTTAGAGGGTCTCTTATTTTTTACAAAGAAAGAAATGTTGAAAGAATAGAAAAGTAATTGAAAATGTTAAGAAAGCAAGTATTGTAAAGAGTGCAAGTGTTAAAGGATCACGTGTTTTTTTGTAATAAATGAATAAAACTAAAGAAAACGAGTAGATAGAATAGAAATTGAATAGAGAGTTCTAGAGTTAGAGTATATGCATGAGGTTTTTTTCTCTACATGGTTTTTTATATAATTTATTGGTAAGTTACACAGAACTGTAAAACACATTTTCTCAGGTAACTTAAAATGTGCATCATTTAGTTACATCACGGGTCAAATCAACTCTAAACAGCACATTAGAGTTAAAGTTCTACAGGTCTCATATAAAGAAGGCTTTTGTTCAGGTGGCCGAAATGCCAATAGAGAAAATGAGCGAAACGTTTTGCTCAGCAAGAACATAAATGAGAGGGAACATGGTTTGTGAACGTGTTTAATTCTTCCAGCGACTCTAAGCATGGATATGAAGACGCTGCAGACGTGACAAGGCTCTCAGCATCTGCTCCGGAGCTGATTTCACAGATCAATAGTCATAATCACGTCTTTATCTGTCCGGATCTTCAAGGGTGACTTTGGTCCTCACATGAGCACGAGACGCAGTGAGCAGCGGCTGACGGTTCATCAATGCTGCGTCTGTATTAGTATCGACAGACAGTGCTGACAACTAATTTTCAGGCCAAGCTGCTAATTAAAGGAAGGTTGATTTGTTGCTAAAAGTTGCTTGTTACGCCGTTACATATTTACAACACACATCATCGAATCTCAGCAAAAAAATATTTTGTATATGTTAAGTTAGATTTGTTCATAAAATAATATAAATGCATAATATAATATTCAAATGTTTAAATACAACCTTAAACAATTTAAGGGTTTTAGCTTGTAAACTAGTAACACATTCTGAGAAATTATTGTTGTATTAATAGTTCGTATGCTACACTGTAAAAAATAAAAGCTGAGAAAACTTAAAAGTTTAAGGCAACCAGCTTCAGCAACTTTTTTACAACAAGTAAAAATAGGGCACAATCTACTGTTAAAATGAAGAAATATTCCGTTTTGATTGTTCACAGTTTTTTTAACTGCATTTTAAAGTGTTGCATAACAGATAACGGATACGTCGGAAAATTACTAGTACCTTTTGCATTTTTCTAGATATTTTTCTTACAATGTACTAACTGATTAACAGTCTCGGGTACAAACAAGGTCTATCATAAATTAACAATTAATTTATTCATGTGTGTACTGCTAGGCATCTTTGGTTTCCTCTTTTTGTGTAATTTAGATGGAAAATGCATGCCTTTTTTATAGTTTTAGTCACTTTTTAAAAGTTGCCCAACAAATTAGAATAATAGCTAAATTTGTTGCTTGGTGCTTTGGGAGAAAAAGTTGCTTGAGTAGTCTGAAAAGTTGCTAAATTTAGCAACAAAGTTTCTAAGTTGGCAACATTGCCGCGGGTGTCGCGGAAGGGGCGGAGCTTATCTCCACCGACCAATCAGACGGGACAGAGTTGTATCTCCTGATACGACATCAGACGAGCAACAAAACGCAAACAGCTTCATATAGTACACGATATGACCATACAGTTACTACATTAAATCAAATCAGATCTATCATGATCTGTTTTCAGACCTGTGATCATGACAAACGTCACAGAAAACAACATCACCTTCACAGTTCCTCACTAGAGAGAAATAAACTCTACATTTATATCAAACAGCATCTGCTACATGAATAGATGTAGATGTTCACAGTGAAACTCTCAGTTAAAGCTGGAGATGAAGGTCCAGGGTTTGGGAAGTCAAACACATGATGATCATGTGAAGCTGGAGAAGCTCTGGATCGTCTCAGAAGCTGCTGGAGATGATGATCATCAGGTTTAGAGACTGAGACTCATTCATCTTCAGTTCATCTCAATGTGTCACTAACACTAATAACATAGGCCTGTCACAAACAGGAATGTTGCTTCAAACAAATAATAGCAAATAATGATTTAATTCTGTGTTTTTCATGTCACTCACAGCACAAGCCTATTATGTTATTTGTTTGTTTTACATGGAATTGTATAAAATATAATAAAATGCTAATAAAATAGGCCCATATGATTTACTTAAATGCGGTGTACATTAATGTACATAATTATGTAATAATTATGAATATTATTATTTAGTAGTGCTGTCAAACGATTAATCGCGATTAATCGCATTCAAAATAAAAGTTATATATATATATATGTGTGCGCTGTGTGTATTTATTATGTATATTTAAATACAAACACATGCATGTATATATAAGAAAAATGTGTTATGTTTATATATTAAATATATTTATATATAATATAAAAATAAGAATATAAATGTATATGCATGTAAATATTTCCTAAATATATACTGTATGTGTGTGTATTAATATATGCATAATAAATATACACAGTACACATACATGTATTATGTAAACAAAAACTTATTTTGGATGCGATTAATCGCGATTAATCGTTTGACAGCACTATTATTTAGATAATACATAATTACAGAATTATTTAGATAATATTAATATTATTATTTAGATAATATGACAATGCAATATAAAAAAAATAAAGTCTGATTAAACACACAAACCTTTATTTTCTATGACAAATATACCATCTTTAACAAGTGCTTGACAGCAATGTTTAATATTCTTTATTGTTTGCTCTTCTTCATGTCATACTGGAATAGAAGACACAATATCATGCAATTGATGACATTTCTTTAATTGCTTTCATTTTTCCTTCTTCCATCCTTATTTGCATGGCAAAATGTGATTAAACTGCACAATTAATGCAGTATCCTCAAATAACTGATTAGATAAGCATGATCAGATGACTAATCAACGACTGTCTAATATAAAATTGCACAATTAGAATTAAATGCATATAAATCATTTTAGACTTAGATTCAGTGCAGCATGTGTTTTTCACAGCAGGACAAATCAACACAGTCTCTCTATCTCTACATGCTAACGGTCCTCGCTCTGACCCTTATTACATGCTGCCCGTTAATCACGCTGCCAAACCTGAACGCTTCCCATCGCTAGCAGCAAACTGCCTCATCGAGACGCTAACGAAGAGACCAGCACCTCGTCTCCGTAACCTTTACCGCACCGTCATTATGTGTTTACTCACAAACACGGCTCACGTCTGTCTGTCTGCTTCAAACCACACCAATGCTAACGCTACGCCTCCTGACCGCCGTGATTAAAGACACGCGTTTAGCTGCAGAGCCGAGGGTATAAATAGAGGCGGAGAGGATTATGGGACACTTCTGAATATGACTCACTCAAAGACGACGCTGTCATTCAAGCAGAATTACCAAAATAGACGCTCTGTAAACACGCACAAGAATATATGAGAGTCGGGATGTTCTCGCTGTCTGTGAGGAACAACATGAACGCAGCCTTTACTCGTGGAAATGACAGAAATCATCAGCTGCGAGTCGCTCTGAAGCTCGGGAAGCTTTAGAGATAGTGTCACATAGGTCCTCCAGCAGAAGACGGTCAGCCTTGATCATCACGAGACCTGCATGCTTCTCACAGCTAGGGTTAAACACATATGTGACTCTGGAGCACAAAACCAGGTCAATTTTTCGAAATTGAGATTTATGCATCATCTGAAAGCTGAATAAATAGCTTTCCATTGATGTATGGTTTGTTATGATAGGACAATATTTGAAAATCTGGAATCTGAGGGTGCAAAAAAATCATAATATTGAGAAAATCACCTTTAAAGTTGTTCAAATGAAGTTCTTAGCAATGCATATTACTAATCAATAATTAAGTTTTGATATATTTACAAAATATCTTCATGGAACATGATCTTAATATCCTAATGATTTTTGGCATATAAGAGAAATGTATAATTTTGAGCCATACAATGTATTGTTGGTTATTGCTACAAATATACCTGTGTTACTTATGACTGCTTTTGTGCTGCAGGGACACATATGGATTTTTTTGATGGCCATCGTAGATAATTAAAAATGTCAAATACAGGTTGGCGATATATCGGTCGAGCTGTACTCAGAATCTGCTCAAACAGACACACAATAAACCGCACGCAGCGGTAATGAATTGAGAGACTCTGACAGAGACGATTTACACACTGTTGTGGATGAGCTTTGATTGCATTAGGATCGAACCAGAGCGAGAACGAGCCGGCGAGCACAAAAGCCTCCACACAAACACACTCGTTCTTTATTCAGTCTGTTTCTCACAGATGAAGACGGCCGGTGAATATGGATTGAGAGCTGAAGCGTCTCATGTCTTAATGTTTGATTGCTTTCAGATGAATTTGTCCAGTATTACTGGGTCAGCAGTGTCTACACCTCAAACACTTCACTTAAAGAGCTAAACTTCTGCTTCAGTCGTTCAAATTAGCTTCTGGATGAGTTTGTTTCTTCAGCAGATTTGGAGAAATGTAGCGTAATTTTCCGATAATCCATAATATCTCATCCTCCAGTGAAAAAGTGCATCTGCTGTTGTCTCTCACATCAAAATCCAGTCACATATTAGTTTAGAGCTTTTTAGATCTGATGCAGATTTCTCTCCTGATTCAGACCAGAACACTTTTTCACTGGAGGAAGAGTTATTATGGATTATGGACTATGTATTTTAGTTAAAAACGTCTTAATGCTGGATTTGTCTCAGGTTTTGTCTTCTCCAGATGTTAACTGATGGACTGGAGTGGTGTGGATTATTGTGATGTTTTTATCAGACTCTCATTCTGACGGCACCCATTCACTGCAGAGCATCCATTGCTGAGACACTGATGCAGAGACTCATTTCTATATCTCTCTGTAGATGTATAGTCATGTATGTTATTGTACTGATGAGCAGTGTAATCCTGCGGGGGGTCGTTCAGGTCAGGTGTAATCTGCAGGTAAACTCTGCTGCTCATCTCTCTCTCTCTCTCTCTCTCTCTCTCTCGCTCTCGCTCTCTGATCGGATTACAGCTCAGGATCAAGCAGGGCTAATTGGACTCGTCCAGCTCGTGAGGTGAAGACGCTCTCCACGGATTACAGACGGGACGAGGTTTGGAGAGACAAACACTTGTCACTGGATTCACTGCATCTGTACAGAACGGCTGATGTGATCTCCGGCGCTGATTTATTAATCCAGGAGCTCGTGTTTGTAACCGTCTTCTGTGAACTCAACCACAGTCAAGTGCAGAACAGATCTGAGGCAGATTAAACACTGAACCGCAGCAGTCACAGAGAAACAAACCTGAAGACAGACAGACGCACTGAACTCAGCACAGCTCTTCAATCTCATCTACAAGCCTTAATCTAGTCAGAGTGAATTATACATGACTGGAACACGGTATTAAAACACAGACAATCATCACTCACAACATCAATAATGCAGCGGCTACAAGAGCGTCCTGAATCAGAAACATCTCCCAGAGAGATCCGCCTCTCACACACACACACACTAAAACACACACACGCACGCACACACACACACACACACACACACACTACAACACACACACTACAACACACACACACACACACTCTCACACACACACACACACACACACACACACACACTACAACACACACACTACAACACACACACACTCACACACATACACACACTACAACACACACACTACAACACACACACTACACACACACACACACACTACAACACACACACACTCACAAATAAACTTACCTTGACCTTGACCTTGACACACACACACACACAAACACAAACTCACACACTACAACACACACACTCTCTCTCTCACACACACACACACACACACACTCCTCCTACTAATACAACCAAAATAATGACAATGTGACCTTTTCCTTTAATTTACTACAACCTCTATTAATAATTTCTCATTGTAAAGTGTGTTCTTTAAATGACACTTTCACAATGATTGACAGCTCCAATTTGCATGTAACATGCAACTCATTTGCATGCACATTTCTTATATCTATTAACTTATTAACAGAGTTCCAATGATTGGTGTAATCTAATGTGTGGCCCCATATACATGTGCGCGCACACATACACACGCTCGCTCACACACACACGCACACACACACTATAAATATTTAGCAACATCCAGATGATATGGATATCATATCATATCGATCACAAGTGCAGTATGGAGTACCTCAAGGCTCAGTACTTGGCCCCTTACTTTTCACGCGTTACATGTTACCCTTGGGAGATATTATCAGGAGACACGGTGTTAGCTTTCACTGTTATGCTGATGATACTCAGCTCTATATTTCTTCGTGATCTGATGAGACATACCAATTTGCAAAAATAACGGAATGCATAGTTGATATCAAAAACTGGATGACTAGCAATTTCTTACTGCTAAATTCTGAAAAAACAGAGGTGTTAATTATTGGACCAAAAACTTTTGCAAGTAATAACTTAGATCACTATCTAACACTTGATGGCTGCTCTGTAAATTCTTAGTCATCATTTAGTAACCTAGGTGTGCTATTTGATAGCAATCTTTCCTTCGAAAAACATGTTTCTAGCATTTGTAAAACTGCATTTTTCCATCTTAAAAATATATCTAAACTGAGACCTATGCTCTCAATGTCAAATGCAGAAACATTCATTCATGCGTTCATGACCTCAAGGTTAGATTATTGTAATGCTTTATTGGGTGGTTGTTCTGTACGCTTAATAAACAAACTACAGATGGTTCAAAACACAGCAGCTAGAGTTCTTACTAGAACCAGGAAGTATGAGCACATTAGCCCGGTTCTGTCAACACTGCACTGGCTCCCTACTAAACATCGTATAGATTTTAACATCTTGTTAATTACTTATAAAGCCCTGAATGGTTTAGCTCCTCAGTACTTGAGCGAGCTCTTATCGCATTATAGTCCTTCACGTCCGCTGCGTTCTGAAAACTCTGGCCATTTGATAATACCTAGAATATCAAAATCAACTGCGGGCGGCAGATCTTTTTCCTATTTAGCGCCCAAACTCTGGAACAATCTACCAAACACTGTTCGGGAGGCAGACACACTCTGTCAGTTTAAATCTAGATTAAAGACCCATCTCTTTAACCTGACATACACCTAACACACTAATACACTTCTATTATTCAAATCCGTTAAAGGATTGTTAGGCTGCATTAATTAGGTCAACCGGAACCGGGAACACTTCCCATAACACACGATGTACTTGTTACATCATAAGAAGATTGACATCTACGCTAATATTAGTCTGTTTCTTTCTTATTCCGAGATCACTGCAGTCACCAGATCAGATGGTGGATCAGCACCTAGAGACGACCTCTACAGCCCTGAACGTCAGCGGAGACCAGGACACCTAGATGAGCCCCAGAGACAGACCCCCAGTGAGGACCCCGTCACCTAGACAGCCATCAGGACAAGACCACTGGAACCAGATGAGTCCTCTGCACAATCTGACTCTGCTGCAGCCTAGATTTAAACTGCTGATTTTGTCTGGCCAGATGAGAATGACACTATTTCCCCGTCTAAATACTGTAAAGCTGATGTAAAGCCACCCAGCTTTATATCAAGCTGATGTAAAGCTGCTTTGACACAATTTGCATTGTTAAAAGCGCTATACAAATAATAGTGACTTGACTTGACATGATCAGGTGTGCATCTTGTAAATCTGCAAATGCATGTCTCAGTTTGCTCTGCTACACAAAACAATACACGCATGACGCTCATCTGTGTCTCAATACATGAACTTCATCTCCAGAGCTGCTCTGAGACTCACTTCAGCAGAAAAACACACCGAAACTCACTGACCTACAATAAAAGCTCAGTTTAACTTGAAGAATTAGTGTGAGTGTGTGTGTGTGTGCGTGTGTGTGTGTGTGTGTGTGTGTGTGTGTGTGTGTGTGTGTGTGTGTGAGAGAGAGAGAGAGAGAGAGAGAGAGATAGAGAGAGAGAGAGAGAGAGAGAGAGAGAGAGAGAGAGAGAGAGAGAGAGAGAGAGAGAGAGAGAGAGAGAGAGAGTGTGTGTGTGTGTGTGTGTGTGTGTGTGTGTGTGTGTGTGTGTGTGTGTGTGTGTGTGTGTGTGTGTGTGTTTGAGTGGAGATACAAGATATATATTTATATACAAGATATTTTTTATCACCGGTTAGAATCATCTGCTCTAATGAGGCGAGATAAGATACTTCAGCGGCCCAACACGAGCCCAGCAGCAACTGCAATTATGAGACGTGTAAATAACCTGCCACTGTAACCACACACACAGTCACACACTCACTCAAACACACACACACAGTTACACAGTCTCTCTCTCTCACACACACACAGAGTTACACAGTCTCTCTCTCTCACACACACACACAGAGTTACACAGTCTCTCTCTCTCACACACACACACACAGAGTTACACAGTCTCTCTCTCTCTCACACACACACAGTTACACAGTCTCTCTCTCTCTCTCTCTCACACACACACACAGAGTTACACAGTCTCTCTCTCTCTCTCTCTCACACACACACACACACACTCTCTCTCTCTCTCTCACACACACACACAGAGTTACACAGTCTCTCTCTCTCTCACACACACACACACACAGTTACACAGTCTCCCTCTCTCACACACACACACACACACAGTTACACAGTCTCTCTCTCTCACACACACACACACTCAAACACAACACACACACACACTCAAACACACACACACTCACTCAAACACACACACACACACACTATATATAGGCCTATATACCTTTTATTTATTTGTGTTACAACGCAGGTACACCACGTCATCAATCTTATTAATTTTATTCATAAAAGTTGTATGTTTAATATACAGTAAACAACGTTGCCATTGTACTATTTTATTGTTGATGTTATGTGTGGGTTCTATTAAGAGTAATATTGAATCAACAGCATTAGTTTTGCTCCAAGAGCAGAAGATCTAACGTTAAAGATCAATGTAAGCGCTACAGATGTGAGACGCTCTCGCTCTTTCTCTGCTCTCTCTCTCTGCAGTGGCTGTAGAAATGGTCATCAATTCTTAATTCTTAAAATAGTATGATCAAAAAGTCATGGCAACAAATGCCAGTTTAATATAATGCAATGTCGAAACTACTGGAACAGTGAATTTGATTCAATTTAACTCATGTTTTATTGTTTCTGCCCATGGCCTTCAGTCAAGTCTGATTTTTGGCTCTTCATATTAAGCAGTTAGGACATGTCTGATCTAGATAAGTGTCCCATCACCTCCATCAGGTGAGTTTACATTGAGTCACAAATCATCATAGAGCATCATCAGATGCAGCAGCTCAAGCGCTTCAAACACACATAAAAAACTTAGATCAGAATTCATTAAAAATAAACATTGCATTGAATTTCAGTTGAGTACTTGAAATGCATCAGGACTGAAGGACTCGTCCTCAAACAGCGTCTCGCTAACATTACTGTGTTTGTAATAAAGCTCTCAGACCGCAGACGTGTTGATGATTAAACTATTCCTGCAACACCGTAAACATCTCGTGAAAGGACTAATGACAGGCTGTAAACGGTTTCGTTTTCTTTCGCATGTAAACAACCTTTTTTCACAGTTTGCAGTAAATGGTGAGAGATGTTAATAAAAAGCATAACTGCAGCTTCACACCAAAACAAAGCGTTTTCTCACACTTGTCAGGGTGAAAAACACCCCTGAGATTCACGACTGGAGCGCGTTTGTGGATCAGTGACGTACTCAGAGTCTCAAAAACACTGTCTTTATTATTATTAAAAAATAATAGCATTCAGAAAGCCAAAGTCTGGGCTCGGCTCTCCGGCGGAAACGCTCGTTACCAGACGTCACGATGCAAAGAATGTCTCCTATTGCGAAAGGCAGAGAATAACATGAGAAAGACCCACAATCACCGGCACAATATAACACACCACCGTCACTCCTGAAGCTACAGAAGAACTCCGACTTGCTTTCAGTGCAATTCATCGGAGCTTTTCACAAAACACACTGGCCTGGAAAAAACCACACCGAGGGAAAATATCTGTGCAGTTTCTGCTCACTGGACGTTGTGAAGATGTGAGTGTGACGGTGTGTGAATCTAACATTGATCCGGTTTACTCGCTCTGAGAGGAAAGAGATGAATGGCTTTAGTCAAAGGTCTGGTTTATGACGGCCTCTAAGACTCTGTCAGCTAGAACAAAGCCACGCCTCTGTGGGCGTGTCCTAGAGGAGGCCACACCCCCTCCATCACCTGATCGGACTCTTACATCATCTCAGCGTAATGAATGCCTGAGCCGTCTGTCTGATCGACACACTAACCACTAACAACAGTGTCTCCATCTCACTCTGACTCTGATCTATATCTGCATGTGTGTGTTTAAGGTTGGAGGGCAGACGATCCCGCTGTGATCCGTGCGATTCGCTCTACATCTGCTGTTTCTCTCTTCACTTTGATTCCATTTCCAGCTCATCCGGCTTTTCTTCTTCCGTTGCTCATAACACTCTCTCGTCGTCTTCCTCTAGCTTTCCTTTTCTCACCTACATTCTCACCTCGCTCACGTTCAGCTTTAGTTTCCGTGTAAGCGTCTTGCATTACCAAAACTGTTCATTCTGCAGCTTATCTGCACACAATGAGAATAAAGTTGGTATCCTTGAAATATTTGTGATTCCAATTCTGCTCATCAGTTCCTATCCTTAACAATTCCCAGTTTCAAAACCAATAAGGTATATAAAAACACTCAAACATTTAGGTATTAGGAACAGAAACTGAATTAAAACGTACAATAACACTGGATAGTTTTATCCTTATTAAAGTTACAAAACTAGCAAGACAATGAGAGAAAGCAACATTACCACAGATAACGCAAGAAATGCACATTAAAGGATAAGAAACATGAATCAACGGCTCCTGATATTACACTGAATGAGAATATCATATATGTATTGCTTTGGCAACATTGTGATATGATCCAGAGTCATGCCAATAAAGCTCAATGGAATGGAATTGAATTGAATTGAATTGAAATTGAAATTGAAATTGAATGGAATTGAATGGAATGGAAATGGAATGGAATGGAATGGAATTGAACGGAAATTGAATTGAATTGAATTGAATTGAACGGAAATGGAATTGAATGGAAATTGAATGGAATGGAATGGAATTGAATTGAATGGAAATTGAATTGAATTGAATGGAAATTGAATTGAATTGAATGGAAATTGAATTGAATGGAATGGAAATTGAATGGAAATTGAATTGAATTGAATGGAATGGAATGGAATGGAAAGGAATGGAATTTGAATTGAATTGAATTGAATTGAATTGAACTGAACTGAATGGAAATTGAACTGAACTGAATGGAAATTAAATTGAATTGAATGGAAATTAAATTGAATTGAATTGAATTGAATTGAATGGAAATTGAATTGAAAGGCAGACAGAGACAGACAGACGGGTTTGTGTCGTGTAATTAACCGTCGTAACAGATCATTTGTAGCTGAAGTCACTCACGGACTGAATGCCAGCAAACACAGTCTCTCTCTTTCTCTCTGTCTGTCTGTAAAAGTGTTTCTGTTCCTCATTTCATTTGCAAAATAAATGTACTTTCCTATCGTAGCGTGTCTGCTGTGCTCTGGAGGACAGTATTAAACCCAGAGTAAAACACAAAGCAAATAAAGCGAAACGCAGACAGAAGAGAGACGAGACGAGTTTCAGATTCTGTCATTACAGTGGTTTAATGAAACCATCAGGAGCTGAAGGAGCGATTAAAGCCTCCGGACCGCTTTTATTCTCCCGTCGCACGCGGCAGAGCTGCACGGCTGCTTTCAAATGCAAATATGTACAAAGCACCTAAAACAGGCCGTTTGAACCCCAGAGAAGAACCAAATGTCAAATGTGCTTAAAGTCAGCCGCGCTGCTAAACGAACACACACTGATTAAACGCTCCAGCGTCTGACTGAAGTTCAACACATGACCCTCACGCTAAACACGCTAATGATGCAATGAGACAGAGAAACCAATCCAATCCAACCAATCACTGCACATCTCAGGAACACAACACACACTGCTATCTAACCCTAAGAAAACACGGCGACAGACGATCAGAGATCAGTGACACAACAAACACTGAAGCTCAGCTCAGAGACGGACAACTTTCTGACAAAACACACTACATACTAGAACAGATCCACACACACACACACACACACACAACTGAACACAAACACATGCGTCACCACAAACTGTGAAAGCTGCACTGCATGTGTCTGTCTGTCACAATATGAGAGACAGCGAGTGAGTCGAACCCCAGCACAGTTTATTAATGCACTTTCATACTTCACTATTATAATTACTTCCATTTACTTTAACTTGAAATACTTCATTCAGTGCATTCTTCAGTGCCAGCTACGTCACACTTGGTGTTGTTTTTTCTTCCTCTTTGTTATTTCACACTATTTTCATCATGCACTGTTTTAATTGCACACAGTAATATACAATTATTTGACAATATGAACATAAAATTGTTTTTCATGCTAATAAATGACCCTAAAGTCATGATGAAACTGAAGTAGCAGCAGATATCTTCTTCTGTATCGTGACGCACATCCCAGAGGAACTTTGATTAAGATTATGCATGTGATAAACGTAGGCTGCTGTTGATTGGATGTTGAGATGTGGGCGTGGTTATGATCACGGAATGACTGGAGAAATCATGCTTACGTCACCAGAGAGAAGATCACGTTCTGATTAACATTACAAACATATGCATGGATGAACTGTTCACAATGATATCTATAACATGCATTTAAAAATACATTTAATAAATATTTAAATTAATATTCTATGAGGTTATTTTCCGTTTCATGCTGATTGTAAAACTGAGGAACTGAACCAGCGAGAGAGCCGGTGTTTTGATCTGCTGTCACGTATAGCAGCTTTCCATGAATAATCATGAGGAACGACTGACGGCCACAGCAACACCCGTCAGACACACACGCACGCACACACACACACACACACACACACACTCTCTCACTCACGCTCACGCGCACACGCACACACACTCACACACACACACTCTCTCTCACTCACTCACGCTCACGCGCACACACACTCACACACACACTCACACACACACACACACACTCTCTCTCACACGCTCACGCGCACACACACACTCACACACACACACACACTCTCACTCACTCACGCTCACGCGCACACACACTCACACACACACTCACACACACACACACACACACACACACACAACTGCACATGCACACACACACACAAACACCCTCACCCTCACCCGATCACCTGACACACACACACACACACACACACACACGACTGCACATGCGGGGACACACACACGCAAACACACACACACACATTTCTGCACACACACTCACACTCACACACACTCACACTCACACTCACACTCACACACACACGACTGCACATGCACACACACGACTGCACATGCACACACACACACACACACACAACTGCACACACACACACACACACACACACGACTGCACATGCACACACACACACACACGACTGCACACACACACACACACACATTTCTGCACACACACTCACACTCACACACACACTCACACACACACGACTGCACATGCACACACACGACTGCACATGCACACACACGACTGCACACGCACACACACAACTGCACACACACAACTGCACACACACAACTGCACACACACACACACACACACACGACTGCACATGCACACACACACACACACGACTGCAC
>CM049839.1:575080-585080 GCA_027422415.1 Schizothorax lantsangensis | reverse complement strand
TTTTGTCATAAAAGAAAAATGTATAATTTTGACTCATACAATGTATTATTGTCTATTGCTACAAATATACCTGTGTTACTTATGACTGCTTTTGTGCTCCAGGGACACATATATCAATACCAAAATAAACACTTCACATTAATGTTAATTAAGTATCATGAACTAACACTGAACAACCATTTTACAGCATTTACTTACTAACTTAAAGTTGATTTATAAATGTACTGTTGTTTATAATCATTAGCTAATGCAACTGTACATTATGCAGAAATCAACCAAAATTAATAAATGCTGAAAAAGCTGTACATATTTTAGTTCATGGCACAATCTAACGTTAACAAATTGAACCTTACTAAACCTAAAAAAAAAATAGAAAATAAAAAATTCAAACCATTCGTAAAGTAGCAGCTGTTTTCTGCTTCAGGTATCAGAGCCGATAGTAAATCATCATTAAACGTGAATCGCTTTGTGATTGAAGATGAGACGTCACCAACACATACCACTGAATCAACAACAATTACAAAAAGCATCACAACGACAGACGCAATGACAGACATTTCAATTTGGGAAGAACTACTACATTCAACAGCACTCTATAACACTGTATGTAGTCAAACATACATTACATACAGACATGGAGCACTAGCACACCTCATGTAACCCTGAGGGGAAACACTAGAAGATCCTCAGGGAAATCCATCTCTAATGCAGAGACTAATACAGAACTCACAACGACTGCCGCGTCCGTTTAACCAGATTATCCCCGCTGTGTCATTCACAGAACGTCAGAGCGAATAACTCAAGTCTCTGCCCACAAGCTGCTTTACATTTTCTCAAACACGTCGACACGGAGTGAAGGAAAGCATCTCAATATCCGTCTTCTCAAAAGGGCAAATGTTTCCGGCGGTCACAGCGGTGCTGCATTGGTATTCTGCTCTGAGTTTAGCCGAGAGCCAAGCGGTATCAAACTCTCCACGACCTGCGACTCGCATCCCAACACAGAAGAGAGAGAATACTGAGAAACAAATGGAGAGCAGAGTCTCTGTTTGTCTCATTTGAAAACCAGTGAAGACTTTGAGGGGCCTGACAGAAGCCTCCTAACACCCCTCCAAAGGCTCGGTACATACACGTAAAATATTATATGTACACACACACACACACAAACATCGTTGAGTGTATAACGCATGCCCCTTTTGATATTTAAGTTTATAACCCACTTTGAGAATTATTTTTAAGTACTGCCCTTCAGAAACTATATACGCTATTTACATATTTCCCACAAGACAAAAAAATAATAACACTTTACTTCTGTTCTTCATAACGTGCGTTTCATTCTCGAGCATCGGTGAATGTTTGGAGCGAGAGCTGTATCTCTACATCACACAGGTACTGCTGGGTCGGGTTCAAATGTGCAGAAGATGCTGGAAAACCAAAGAATGTGCAGAAGCTGCAGGACTTTCTGAAGAACAGCGGGCAGTTTAACTGCTCAGGAGAGAGAAGGGACTCGTGAACAACTATCAGAAAACACACTACAGGAGGATACACAGCATCAGAAGAACCAAGAGCTCAACAGCATCACGTGTGTTAGTTCGGTTACTGTGAATAGATGCAGGTATCTGTGAGAGAGCTTCATCACGGCAGGACTACATACAAAAAAAGTACATTTTATGGCCCCTCTAATTTTCTTAAAGGTGACATATCATGAAAATCTGACTTTTCCAGGTTTTAAGTGCTATAATCAGGTCCCCGATGCAAGGAAACGTGAAAAAGATGAACCCAGTAACTTTGTTTTGGTAAGCCTTTTTCTGCAAGCTTCTGAAAAAACCAGCGCGTCTGATTTCGCTCTCTTGGTGACGTGGCAAAGGATCTCATTATAATATCACCGCCCCTTAATCTGTAAGTTTATACCCGCTGCGCCGTCATCTTGATTTCACAAGCACAACGGTGTATCAGTTCTAATACCATGGTGAAAGATTGAGTAAAACACGCTAACTGTTGTGTGTTTGTCTGCACAGACGAGCACTGAACACAGTTTAGAGTCTCAGAGGAGACAACAGAGCAGTGCATTTACTGATTTATTTACTGTATGCTGCTGCCACACAGATCTAAAATCATCATGCAGTTTATTTCCCAGCTGTTTACCTTCACAGACATAACTGACTGTTTTTGTAACTCGTGTGTTTTTAACGTAAACTTGTGTGTGAATGAGAACTTAGTTTAGTCACATGCTGTGACAGCCGCTTCGGATGTGTGCGCTAACAAAACCATCAGAAGTTTAAACTAATATGTTTAAAACGCATGATTTCAGCGTGATAAACATGATAATCAGAACCAAAGCAGATGTTTGTAGCAGGTACCAGCTGTAGCAGCTCTATTCTGGAAAGGGGGCGGGAGCAGCAGCAGCTCATTTGCATTTAAAGAAACAGGCACGAAAATCAGAGTGTTTCTGCTTCCACTCAAAATAGGCATTTTCAAAATGATTTAATAAATGATCTGTGGGGTATTTTGAGCTGAAAATTCTCAGACACATTCTGGGGACACCTGCGACTTATATTACATATTGTAAAAAGGGGCATAATATGTCTCCTTTAAATTATAAATATCAGGCATATTCAGCTACATATACAGTGAGAGAATACCTTATACACATTAATACACAATTACATGTTGTGCTAACTACAGTTTTGATCACTGTGCTATTGGTCTTAAATGTGGGAAATATTTAAAAACAGTGAAGGTGCCATAACTCAGAAATGTGACCAACAGAAAGACAGAGTGAAAAATGAACAATAAAGAACTGGCTGAGATAATAGACGAAGCACAGATGAGGAGGAGAGATAGAGAGAAGAGAGTAAAAGCAGTGGGTCTGGAGGATGAGTACAGACGAGTGTAATATGGTTCTCGCCCGAGAAACTGGATTGCTTTCTGGAACTGAAGACAGCGAGCGATTGGGAGAGAATTGAATGAAACTTGATTTAGAGGAGAACAAAATATAAGAAGCAGTGATTCATCTCTGAAACATTAGAACAGCCTGAACCGTCTAAAGGTCCAGAAGCGTCCGTTCAGAACAGCAAGATTGGCCTGTCGCTATAATCAATATATCGACTCATCGCGCAATATATGTACATGACCTCAATCATTTTTGGTGACGCAATATATCGCCCATTATATTTACTTAAAAAATGAATGTCACCATGTTTTGTACATGTCTTACAAGCTGTCTTTTGCAGCTTCTCGTACATAACGTGGTGTAGTCATGAGGTGCTAGATCAGATTTAAAAAATGACAATAATATTGCTTATCGCTATTATTTCTGGGGCGATATATCGCACAACAAAAAGTTGTTATCGTGACAGGCCTACAGCAAGAAAGAGACAGAGAAAGTCCAATCAAGCCAACACTACAGTCTGTAAGAGTCAAGGCTTCTGCAGATTAAACGCCATAAACAGAAGAATGAAGCACGGGGCTAAACTCGTCTGAAACCAGTTCCCCTGGATGCATCCAAACACTAGGAAGCAGAAGAAGCGTCTTACCTTCTTTGCAGTATTTCCCTCGGAAGCGTGTGTGGGAGCAGTCGCAGTGGACCTCGCCGAACTGGACGCTGCAGTATCCTCCATTGAGGCAGGGGTTCTGCTTGACGCACAGATACTCCAGATCGTTATGGATGCCGTTGCTGTTGAGAAGAGTGGGAGGCATCTCGCCCACCTTCAGATTGGAGATCAAGCCCATGAAGGGAGGCTCGTATTTGACCGTGCTGGACGTGAGCGCGGACAGACGCACGTCCGGCGGGATGCCCCCCACGAACAGGTCGCTGACCACCGCCATCTCCTTCCGCTTGGAGCGCACCTCCGCCACTTTGGTTTCGCCGTCCACCATCAGCATGGTCTCGCGGTAGTTGCGGGTGAGCAGCACCATGTGCCAGCGGTCGTCGCTGACGCGGGTCTCCATCTGCAGGGCGGCCGGCTCGGCGCAGTGGATGGCGAAGCGCAGCTGCAGGTGTCCGCCGCCGACGAGCAGCTCCAGAAAGTCACAGTTCCCGCCGTCGTCCAGGTACAGAACCAGCGCCTTGCTCACGTTGGTCTTCAGGCTGAAGCTGAGCTCCCCGATGGAGCCGGCCTCCCAGCGGGCGTAGCGAGCCCACTGCCCCGGGGCCCCGCCGAACTCCAGGGCCCCCGCCGACAGAAAGAGTCCGGCTAACAGCAAGGGCCACAGGGGCCAGAGAGAGGACCAGCACCCGGACTGCATTTCACGCACCCCGATGATATTAGCTCGGAAACCTGTTGAGATAGCGCTCAGAGTTTCTCTTTGACTGCGATCGCAGACGAGGCCAAGACGGGCCAATCGTTCACTCGTTTTCTCTCTCTTTCTTGGCCTGTCTCCACTTTATCCAGACTCTATCCGTAGTCTCTCCATCGGTCGGCGTGATGAGGGATAGATGGGAATTCCTGCTTGTTTGCCAATTTAAGTTTTCTCTGAAAGGCTTCCAATTGAGGTTTCAAAGCACAGCGATTTTTGGGTTTCCTTCAGGCTGATGCAACTATCTTGAGTCCTGTGGACCACAGGTGATGCTCATGACTGAGTCTTTACCTGCGGGTCATTTGTCCACGTTCATCCAAATGGCCTTATCCTACATGAGGACTTTCTTCTGGCCTCCAGATTCCGGCATTCTCCAGATCTGCAAGACAAAAGGGAACATTTGATTAGCTACAGCAGCATACTGAATGCAACCAGACAGGGTTATGGTTTGAGACGGATATTCAATGACAGACTGAGATTTGAGGTTTGTGAGGTCGTCCCAATAACTGCCTGTGGTGTTTCAGATCTGTTCTGTGTGAAAACGACCTGCTACATGCTAAATCACACAGTCAACTTCAGAAACGCTGCTGTGTGAACCACAATGCTCTAAAATAAAACTGTGAAAATGCCAAAGTCATGTTTCAAAGAAACAACACACAAACGCTCAGCCAGAGCTGCACGGTGACACGAGTTCATTCTCGGTTCCACACACTGTATCGTCTCTCATTACGCTCATGTATCTTAATGAAGATCTGTGCTGAACACTGATGTTTATATTACAGCGCTGCTCTAATCTCATCTGAAACAAAATGGAGTCGCTGTCTGGAAAGGCTGATTGCTGCTCTTGACCCGTCGGCCTTCACTAAGACCTGCCCATTATTTCTGAAGAGAGAATTTAACTGCCCGCATGAAGCGCTCACAATTAAACACTCGTCTTCCTCCACCGGATCTCTCGGCTTAGCAGATCAGCCCTTCTTTGGGGTGAAATATTCCTCAGACTTGAACTGCTTGTCATCCTCCTCGTTTGCAAGTCGCTGTGAATAACAGCATCTGCTACATGAATAACTGTAAAAGGGAAATGTTTAACTGCACTGAATTAGACCACTCCCATCCCTTTAACCACACCCCCTCAGCAGAAAACCCCACCCTCTAAGGACATTCCAGCCAATCACTAATCGACTGATAGGCACAATACGCTGACGATCTTCTTCAATCAGAAGTGTGTGTGCATGAGATTATTCTCACACACACACCGCAGAGTCTGACGTGAACTTCAGCTAAAAGATCCTATTCAGTGTAAAAATTAATTATAAATGCTGTAAACGAGTATGTTAATATTGAGCGACCGCACTGAATAAATCTCGCAAGAGAACACGGAGCTATGTTGAACGTGAGCCACTTATTAAAGGGTCAGTGATTGTCAGATGATGATAATGAGCCTCTTCATGCGTATGAATATATAATGTCCACTTCAGAAACAGCAAAGCACTTATTCAACATCCACGTGCCCCGTGGGTCACCGAGAGAGAGAGAGTGTGTGTGTGTGTGTGTGTGTGTGTGTGTGTGAGAGAGTGTGAGTGTGAGTGTGAGTGTGAGTGTGAGTGAGTGAGTGAGTGAGTGAGTGTGTGTGTGTGTGAGAGAGAGTGTGTGTGTGAAAGTGTGTGTGTGTGAGAGAGAGAGTGTGTGTGAGAGTGTGTGTGTGAGTGTCTCTCTGTGTGTGTGTGTGTGTGTGTGTGTGTGTGTGTGTGTGTGTGTGTGTGTGTGTGTGTGTGTGTGTGTGTGTGTGTGTGTGTGTGTGTGTGTGTGTGTGTGTGTCTGTGTCTCTCTGTGTGTCTGTGTCTCTCTGTGTGTGTGTGTGTGTGTGTGTGTGTCTGTGTGTCTGTGTCTCTGTGTGTGTGTGTGTGTGTGTGTGTGTGTGTGTGTGTGTGTGTGTGTGTGTGTGTGTGTGTCTGTGTGTCTGTGTCTCTGTGTGTGTGTGTGTGTGTGTGTGTGTGTCTGTGTGTCTGTGTCTCTGTGTGTGTGTGTGTGTGTGTGTGTGTGTCTCTCTCTCTGTGTGTGTGTGTGTGTGTGTGTGTGAGAGACGTGCTCGTTGAATGTGGTGTCAGCAGCACTAGGACGAGTGTTAATGTTTGCTGTTGCGCTTGGGTAAGTTTCTGTGTGCGAGTGAAACTTAAACACGATCTATCGGGTCATTTTCTGCTTGGCTGCTCTGGTTTCTGTGACCGGCTGGGCTTTCTGATCTCATCAGGTGCATGTGTGCACTTCCTCTTCCACAGGAAACACTGCTGGACAGAGGTCATAGTGCTGCGTTGACCTCTGACCTGTAACCCAATTGTGCTGCATTTCTTTTTTTTTTTAATTCTTCAGTTGTTTCACTTCTTTAGTTTTACGTAGTTTTGCTTCTCATTTCTTTTTACACCATTTTAATTAAACAGATGCTTTGGCAATATGAATATAAAATATGTAACACTGTGTATTCTCGTCTGTGTGTATGTCACTGATGCCATTCCTCTGTCAAACAGCTGTTACATCACCATGTCACTTCATTATTTAAATATCAGCTCATTAAAAATAAAGCCTCCTGGAACAGGCGTCTGGCCTGATGTTCACACAGTTAAAACAGACATTACTTTACACTGACTGAACTCCCCCGAGATCTCTGTGTTACACGTGCTGCATGTGTTGGAGCTGAACTCTCCGTCGCTTCAGTATAGTGCTGTTCACAGTATATACAGCTTCACAAGGAGCTGAGCCACACACCTCCAGAGAGCAGACAAACATCCCTGAGAGCTTCAAGAAGAGCCAACACCCCTCAGCTGATCCAGACTAACACAACGACAGTTTATGAGCTTCGTCACATTCTGATTTTGGGGATTTCAGGTAAATACACCACGAGCAAACAAAGTGAACTGCTGCCATCCACTTAAACAGAGACAGTCCTCCAGAACTGTTCTGAGCAAGAATCAGGACCATTGAAATCTACTGTTCTTACTTTAAAATGCACAATTTTCCCCGGTGTGCCATGAAGCGAGTCTGAAACACACACAGACCGTCAGCGAAGGGCAATTCAACACCAAACCGTCTGCCGTAAATGACTCCGTATTACCATCTTAACTAAAGTGTCAAAAAGCAATTTGCCTCCCGCACACCAAGAGCCTCAAATCCACACCTGGACTCTGGTCTGGACCGGCTCTAATTCAGCCGACTGATCGGATGAGAGACTGATGGAAAAAGGACGAGAGCGGGAGAAAGTGACCGATATGAGCGTGACTCTAACGAGCTTCAGCACGCGAGCCGCCAATCGATTTATCCAATTAACTAATCGTATCACAATTAAATCACATATATAGAGAGAAGCCCTCAAATGACCAATGGCAGAGGAGTAAACCATTCAACAAATAATAAAGGTGTTACACTGTCAATATATAGTTAGTATCCCCATTACTGATCATCAGTCAATCAATGGCCTTCAGTCGGCAGTAGTCAGATCAATATGTCAGAGCCGTTCACAGACGACGTTCTCAGCCGCTCTGTTTTTACATTAATTAAACGGTCGAGTATAAGAGACTCTACAAGTCAAATTTATTTGTACAGCGCTTTTCACGTATTGTTTCAAATCAGCTTTACATCAACAATCATGATGTTAACGTTTATAATATCTTACTAACTTCATGTCATATAGTCACATTTAGCTGGGCGATAATATGCTTTACATTTTCCGACAATAGAAGCAATCAAGCAGTTGAGATTTGCCATGTAGTGTATATTGCTTTATATATTGTGTGTAATGTCGATAAACTTATATATTCAACTTCATATCTACATATAGAAAGAATGTGGTTCTTTGGGCTGTTTGAGGTGCTATAAAGCACCAGTGCCATACAAAGAAGGACCTGTATAGTTTGTTAAATGTTTTCTAACTCTCTCTTAGTTCAGTTGGGGAAAGGATTAAAAACGACATTAAATGCAGTATACTTCCTGAAGATAACATGGTTCTCAACCTCTTTGTCCCCAAAGCCCCCCATAAGGAAATATTCCAAGCCCCCACACAAGACGTTTTGACCTCAGAAAAGCATAAAAGTGGTTCAAAACAGCTTTTGCCATTGTACTAAATTCCCATTCGTAGTATGGGAGTGTAGTAACACATCTGAAATCTGAGGAGGAGAATAGGGTCCTCTACATGCCAGTGAACCACTTTCAGTGCTATTTGGCAGCATTGTGTTTAAAGCGTAGAGCTGATGTGATAATACGGTTTCAGTGAGAGAGAGCGCTAGTGTGATTGACAGCTGTCACTCTGAACACTCCTTTCTACATTGAGTGCATTGCATTCTGGGAGTTGCAGTCATATAAGGCCTGCTCTCTTCCTCAGATGCTTCTGGAGCTCAAAACTCTTGAGTGACATTTAGACACACGCTGCACTAGAGCTACAGACTGCTGAACGTGTCTATATCAGGCTCCAGTGTGACAACTTACCCCATAGAGTGTGATCACATGCACAGGTTTGTTGCACATCGTCACAAATATTAACACATGTTAAATGAACGGTTATTTTGATGGGAAGCAGTGAAATCCACAGAGAGGACGAGAGAGATGAAGAGATGATCAGGGCTGTGTTCAATCATAGTCAATTGATTGTGTAAAACAAATCTAAAGGTAGCTACTAGTATTATGTGTCTAAAAATGATCTCAAAATAACACGGTTCATAGAGTTGTCCTAGAGTTGTGTTGGTTGTGAGTCAAGCATAATCACGTTGCATCATGGGATATGGAGATGTCTTCAGTGTCCATTTATGAAGGTAAATTAAGACTATTTTACGACCAATTAAAGAAATTTTATGGAATAGATTATAGGGAACTCAATACATAATTAGTTCTCTAAACGTGAATGTCTAAGGAGAACAGTGCGAGTTATTAGCAGCATCTCAAAGTTTGAAAATACATCTTCAAATCAATCTCCATTACTTGATTAATTTTACAAATAGCTTAACTAACCTTCACTGTATCTGCTGATCACTGCACAAAACTAATGTTTTTCCTCTGTATTTCGGTCTTGTTCGGTCCTGTACGGGCAGCCGTGGCTAATGGTTAGTTGGACTTGTAACCAAAGGTTCAGGTTCGATTCCCAGGTCCGGCAGGGATTGTCGGTGGGGGGAGTGAATAACAAGTGCTCTCTCCACCTTCAATACCATGACTGAGGTGAGACTGAGCACACCGATCCCCCAACTGCTCCCCGGGCGCCGCAATATGGCTGCCCACTGCTCCGGGTGTGTGTTTTTCCTTGGATGGGTTAAATGCAGAGGACAAATTGTATTCACCATCTGCCACACACCACTTCCCTTTCCATTCCCTTTCCCTTTCCCTTTCTTTTTTGTTATCCAGTGAAAATGTCAAAAGAAATTGCAAAAACTACTTAAGTAGTGGTCTTGGTTGTCTGAGAGATTTATCAGCATTATTTATGATTAAAAAGGTCAGATATCTGTCAATGGGCTCAGAGAAATCAAAAACAAGTTCATTCCCCATTGAACGATATCTGGTCTGAACTCAATTAATTAGTTTAGTGTCCCAGAAAACGACTTCACAGCCTTATTTTGCATCTCAAGTAAATATATCCTGATTTAAGTACGTTTAGATGTTTGTACTTGAAAACAAGACAAACACACTGAGGAAGATTTGCAGTGCATGCATCATTCAGTGCCATGACTTT
>CM049839.1:567580-570080 GCA_027422415.1 Schizothorax lantsangensis | reverse complement strand
CTGAGACCTGAAATCACACTCTCTCTCTTTTCATTACCTCCTGTCTGGCTCGACTCAGAGGGCAAAGGTCAACCTTCACATACGACCTCTTCTCTGAAAAACTGGGATCTTCCTTCTGCCTCCGGATAATCATATTCATAATGAATAATTCAGTCTGCTAACAATTCAGCCCTCAGACATCTTCAAATACATGCAAACTACTGCAAATCATCAGCCTAACTCACGCATGCATATTAATGAGCGGGCGGGGCTTTTCAATCTCATCAGCATCTCCTGTTGAAATATTAATGCGTTCTCTGCAAATGCCCTGCGTCTCAAACGGCGGCGTTTAACGGAAATCATTACAGCAGACGGACGGAAAGCGGACGCTCTCTTCCTTTGCTTTGAAACAGCGAGGCCTCAGCGTCAATCAATCAATGCCGGAGAGGCCGACGAATCGTATAAATAATTAAAACGTCTTGGTTAAGAGATTACAGCGAGACTCTTATCGAACAAACAGACGGAGAACTGCTGGACTCCAGAGTCTTTGATGCTGAAATCTGATTATTGAATTAAACACAAAACGACTGAATCAGCAGCGAGATCCGATCCGAAACCTGAGAGCCGTCTCACTCTCTGCCTGTCTGTCTCTCGCGCCACGGGTTTGTGGATCGACTCAAATGTTTTATGGGTTCATTCCATAGGCATAATGTTTTTTTCTACTGTCCAAACTGTATTTTCTATCACCCTACACCTAAATCTACCCCTCACACAAAACTACGGACATTTTTAAACTCTCCAAACACTTCATTCTGTGTGATTTATAAGCCTGTTTCCTCATGGATTCCAAAAAATGTCCCCACAAGGTCAGAATTATTACATACAAGTATTACTATCCTTGCAGGGACATTTGGTCAGGCTCTGGGTGTGTGTTCATGGTGAGTGTGTGTGTGTGTGTGTGTGTGTGTTCACTACTTACTGCTGTGTGTGTGCACTTGGATGGGTGAAATGCAGAGCACAAATTCCAAGTATGGGACACATATTCGGTCCTTTCTTTTCTTTCCTTAATGTAGGGGATACCAGCACACACACACACACACACACACACACACACACACACACATAGGTGTAATGGTTTTTATGCTGTACAAACCATATGTTCTATCACCCTACACCAACGCTACACCTAAACCTACACCTTACAGGAAACTTTCTGCATTTTTACTTTCTCAAAAAAACTCATTCTGTATGATTTATTAGCTGGGGACCTCAATTTATGTCCCCACCATGACACGAGTCCCCATGAGTCTATGTGTATTCAGATTTAAATCCCCTCCAGGACATATAAACCTGTCCTGTACACACTCACTCACACACACACACTCATACACACTCACTACACACTCACTCACACACACACACTCATACACACACACACACTCACTCACACACACTCATACACACACACACTCATACTCATACACACACACACACTCATACACACACATACACGAACACACACGCACACACGCTAACACACAGACACACACACAGATACACAGACACTAACACACACACTAACACACACACACACACACACACACACGGGTGTGAAATGGCTGCCGCTCGGTCTCCATTTTCCACGCAGGCTCTGTATTTGCCGTGACTCAAAGAGTCTGTTAGTAAGAGCGTCTTTTCACCTTCAGCGATGCTGCAGCCTCCTGCGGCCGTAATTGAGCCATTTTCTCTCCATTTGGTTTTGTGTTTGTGAATAAAAGCGTCGTGTGGCGAATAATACCTGAACACACAAACGCCAGAGAACAGCCGTGATTGACTGTCATTAATTCAGAGAGAATCGTTTATAATTTCAGCACATATTAAAATCAGAGTTTGATGGGAAGACGCGTGTCCTGCTGAGAGAGTGTCTGACTGCTAGAGGATAACAGCATGTGCCACTCTGCAAGGACAATAAATGTCAATGTTTGGATTTTACTTCATTGAAGATCCAGCCTGAAACAAAAGCACAAAACATCCACTGGTTTAAATGTGCTTTACGTAAGCAAAGAAATCAAATCTGCCATTTGAGCAGCATTTCTGCTCTCAATCATGCATCTTTTCCACACCTGCGATCTGACTAACTGAAATCAAGAGGCTGTCAATCATTCTAGCACATGCTTCCTTTCTATGCAAATCAGGCTCATTTGAAATGATTTCACCAAAGTCAGCATAACGGAGAAACTCTTGCCAGTGAAACATCTACAGTCATCTGTTCTCATGGTCAACAGGACCAGGACCTGCCTACAAAAACCATAGACACCCTCCATCCTGAAGCTGTCAATCACTCTGACATCACTCACAGGAGGTCACTGATCCCGCCCTCCACAGCCGTCAATCAAAGCAGACACCTTCACCTCCGCGGCCGGCGAGCGTTCGTGAACGTGACGAGTCATGTGACGCCTGAATAAAAACTCCCTAATGCCTCTAAACCTTCAAACTTCAGCTTTTCACTGCTTGCGTTCAA
>CM049839.1:540080-562580 GCA_027422415.1 Schizothorax lantsangensis | reverse complement strand
CTTTTCAAAGGACAGTGCCTAACTGTGGAAGAACTGGCTCATGCAAAAAGGGCTGTTATCAATCATATACACTCAAAGAACATCATTTCCAGCTGAAATGACAACACTGGACACAAAGTCTTCAAGTGTTCAAAAGAAAAGTTCGCTTTATTGGCTGGATCCCATGCTTGAACACGGTATCCTGAGAGTAGGTGGACGACTACACAAATTAACAATGCCATCAAGTCATTCTGCCTAAAGATGCTCACATTTCAACTCTTTTGCTAAGGCCTGCACATGAGCAGTCTGGTCACAGTGGTAGAAATTACATCTTGTCCCACCTTCGTAAAAAAGTACTGGATTATAATTCTGCAGCACGAAGGATCATTTCCAAGTGTGTGATCTGTTGGCGTGTAAAAGGCAAAACAGTTGAGCAGATTTGCCATTGGAGAGAATCCTACCAGACCTTCCACCTTATACTAACGTTGGATTAGATTACTTCGGCCCGATTGAAGAGAAAAGAGGAAGAGGCTACGTGAAAAGGTATGGAGTAATATTTACTTGCATGTACAGCAGAGCCGTTCATTTAGAAGTTGCAAACTCATTAGAGACCGACTCTTGCATACATGCCCTGAGAAGGTTAAACATATCAGATCTGAGAATGGAACAAATCTAGTGGGCGCTCAAAAAGCTCTTAATGATTTAGACAAGGATCGGATCCAGGATAGCCTGCTCAAATATGGAATTCAGTGGAGTTTTAACCCTCCTGCTGCATCACATCACGGCAAGAACTTAACTCTATCCTCTATCAGCAGAATGTTGATGAAGAAGGTCTTCAAACCATCTTTTGTGAAGTGGAGGCAATTTTGAACAACAGAGCACTTTGTACTGTGTCCTCTGATCCCCATGACACAGAACCGCTGACTCCAAATCATATCCTTCTCTTGAAATCACAAACTATTCTACCCCCAGGAATATTCTCACAGTCGGACGACGTTGGAAACAAGTTCAGTATTTGGCTGACTTATTCTGGCATAGGTGGACAAAGGAATAGCTTATGGTACTACAAGAATGGCAAAAGTGGGAAGAGTAAGAAGAAACATTACTGGAGATGTTGTTATGGTGGTCGACCCCAATGCTCCTCGAGGTTCATGGATTCTGGGGAAAGTACTAACAATTGAACCAGATAATAAAGGACTAGTATGTTCTGTAACTCTCAAGACCAGAACTTCTATAATTAAGAGACCTGTTAGTCTTAGAAGAAGAAAATTAAGCTCTACATTACGGTAATTAAAATTTTCTTCTTTTTGTTGTTTTTTGGCACCTTTTCTTTTATAAATTAATTGTTTTTCTAAGTTATGTGAAACAATTAGGGGCCGGTGTGTAGGAGCCATATTATTGTTTATATTGAATTCATTTAAAATATTATTTATTTATTATTTTTGAATTAAGTATTGCTTTGTATGGCTGTCTTGTGTTTTTTGTGTGCACGAGTCCTCTATAGAAGGTGGGGACTATTATTATTATTAGCATTAGCATTACTAGCATTAGGCTTTTCATTTGATCTTATTATCATTAGGCTGCTTTTACTTCAATCTTTGGTCTACAACTTGTAAATTATAAAAGTGCTTGCTGTACACAGACAATTTACTGTACACCCAGACAGACAGATCTCTTTTTATTTGTCTACAGAATAGAAAAGATTGAGTTTTGTTTCTGAAAGATCATCTGCAGATGTCAGAGATAATAATGGGTATGATGTATGTTATTGTTAAAGATCTCAAAGCCATCAGAGAGAAGTGGTTATGCATTTGAATGTTGAGTTTCCAGAGTGTTTCAGTAAATGTGGAAATGTCTGATTCTTCAACCTCTAGCAAACCGTTTAATTAAATCAAACAATTACTCTACCGCAGTACAAATCACATTACTCTGCTTGTACTAAATTTAATGGACTTTAAACATTCTGTTGAAGAATGAGATGAAAACAGATGTAATTATGTGAAATGTGAAGAATTGCTGGTTAGATTACAGGTCATTTTTATTTAGCCTCAAGCCAACAGATGTCTGTTTAGCAAACACTAACACTAACCGTGAGATCTGGACAGACGACAATACCATATGTGATCAAACACACACACACACACACACACACACTCACACACATGCGCGCACACGCACACACTCTCACACACACACACGCGTGCACGCGCGCACACGCACACACGCACACACAGGCAGACATTTGCAGACACACACGCACACACTCTCACACACACACATGCGCGCGCGCGCGCACACGCACACACAGGCAGACATTTGCAGACACACACGCACACACTCTCACACACACACATGCGCACGCGCGCGCGCACACGCACACACACACAGGCAGACATTTGCAGACACACACGCACACACTCACTAAAGAAGACACTTGCATATACACACACACATACATACACACACACACACATTCACATGTAGACACAAGCAGAGTATGTAAAAGTTGTCTTCTTCAGTTAGTTTGTCTGTAAAAAAGGATTTTTCCTGTAACTCCCAACATCTTTGGTAAACTAAAATTAAAAATATAAAAAACAAGAAGCTTGAGAGCTTCAAAAAATTGAAGTGTGAGGCTCTCAGTGAAACACATGGTGCAGAGAGACCCAAACAACACAGAATGACTGCAATTGGCTGCCTTTTAAAGTGTGTGTGTGTGTGTGTGTGTGTGTGTGTGTGTTGAGTGTGTTGAGTGTGTTGAGGGTGTGTGTGTGTGTGTTAACAACAACATATGAACAAAACTCTCTGCTGTCTCTGTTTCCGTGGTAACCTCAGGTCTAGTGCAGCGACTGTTATTATTTTTATTGCATGAATAAAACTTCAAAAGCACAGAGACAGACAGACAGACAGACAGACGGACAGACGGACAGACGGACAGAGAGACAGAGAAACATACAGACATAGACAGAGAGACAGACGGACAGACGGACAGAGAGACAGAGAGACAGACAGAGAGACAGACAGACAGAGAGACAGAGAGACAGACAGAGAGACAGACAGACAGAGAGACAGACATAGAGACAGACAGACAGAGGCTTGGAGTGAGACAGGCCTGCTGCTGAAGCCTGATATCATTCAGCATCTACATCAATGAAGGAACGTTCAGTCTGGAGCGGTTCACAGCCGCTGAGAAACCAGCACTGAACCGGGTCTACAGCAGAACCTGGAGCTGCTGGACCAACACAGACAGACCCTCGGAAATCAATCCACACAACACGTGTTCAACATCAGGAACTAACCTGTAACTCACTAACGAGTGGATTCTGAAATTCAGTTTGGACAAAACCAGACAAATGGGTGTGATCCAGAGAAAGAGCAGATCTCAGGGATCAGAGGAGAGCTGATATCAGAGCATCATGGATTCAGATGAATTTAAAAATGGGGATCAAGCTTCAGTACAAGACACAATATTAATTTGCAAAAGCTATTCAGGGGTCACAGATGTATTTACCAATGAAAGCACACCAGAATCTAACCATCGTCTAAGCACACTGGCTCTGTAACTCAAGCTGCTATAAGCCTAAACCATTACTAAAGACTAAACCTACATGATGCTCCTGATGAAACTCCAAATCTGGCCTCCAAAATAAACTCCAATGTTATTTGGCCCTAAACAGAACCGCTAAATTGGCACATTACTTTATTTAAACAGAGACAAATGCTCTCCAAATACAGATGAAGAGATCATCGTCTACAAACAGAGAGAGGAAGACATGAACGAGCCTGGACACAGAGAGACAGACATCCGAGTATTTAAAGTCCACCCTGATGTTTGTAAAAACTCTTCAATAATTAAAAACTATATTCTCAAACCTTTATTTTCCAGCAAAGAACTGCTGCTGTAAGTCGCCATTTCAGACAGTTTTACTCAATAAACTATCCAAACAGGTTACTGACCCACACTGTGCATGACCTCTGACCTCACAGTCAGCTGCGAGATACTACAAGGTACTTGAGAAATGCTCAGTGTTTTTGTCCATACATTGCAAGTGAATGGTTTTGTGTTCCACTAAAGAACGTCATACAAGATTGAACTACATGAGGGAGAGTAAATGATGGTTTCTGGCTGGACTGTCCCTTTAAGGCAGCGGTGCTCATGTCCTTTATTCTCAGCCTGTCCTGATAATGCCATTAACATGATTTGCGTTCTTAATTGAAAGTTCCCTGGAAAGACAGCATCTAAGAACATTAATGCAAAGCAGTATGTGATGAACGGCTCGGTATACTGCAGTGTCGTATACAGATCTCAAAAGAACAATTCACAGTAAGAGCCAGAAAATGACCTACAGACGCTCTCTGCCAACTAGGCCTTATTTATTTACTTCCTCACTTCATAAAACAGTCAGAGGACAAGAAATACAGCTGCTGTAACATAAGAGACACACACACACACATTCATCACAAACACACACACACACACACACATTCATCACAAACACACACACACATTCATCACAAACACACACACACACATCAGGTTTCAATATCCTTGTGGGGACATTTTGTCTCTACAGTGGAGGATAAACCTGTACACACACACACTCACACATTCATCACACACTCTCTCTCTCACTCACAAACTCTCTCTCTTTCGCTCTATATTTCACTCTATATTCTTCTGTTTGTCCTAAAGGTGTGTAAGAGTGTCAGCGCTTGATTTAACTGATCTATTGATGCTCCAGTGTTTTTACACTCACAGGAGAAGTTTTACTATCTAAAACCATTTAGAATTGAGGTTTGAATTGAACCGCATAATAACGTCAACACATACGCTTTCATTTCTAGGGTCCTATGATGTCCGTGATGCAGAAAACTCGGACGGAATCCAGTTATAAAAACTGAATTTATAGTTTAATGTCACGGAGTTTGTCAAAGTTTGGATGCATTAATCAAAAGTAGGTCATTACACTTAAATCAAATGGTGATATGGACTAGTATCTGATGTAAATCTGAATCCTGCATGTGTCTCTGTGTGAATGGAGCAGGGTTTTGTTTACTACATACACAGAGCGCGTGATTTCAGCGTCTGACGTCTCAATGAAGACATAAATACATCAACAATATCTCCAAAACTGATCAAAACCAGCATTTTACCATTTCATTTGAGTAAAACTAGTCATATCATATACACACAGAACTTTACTCGGCAACCCGTCAAAATAAAAGTCCTGTTTAACTTGAAGACATTGTGTCAGAAATAGCTATATTACTATTATTTAGTAGAATGTACGTAATACTACTGTTGAAAAATAATACAACTATTTTTTTAAGAAATAATCACAAAATATTTTTATTTTAATACTAAATCCCCTTTATTTGCCAAAAATGTAAATGTTTAATTTTCATTAATTAAAATATAAATTAAATCAATGTTTTATGCTTCATCTGATAATCAGTAAAATTTAAATACACAACACAGAATTTCTGAGGGGGGAGGGGGGGGGGGGGGGGGGGCGTTTCGTAAGCTACTGTAAGAATAAATGATAATTGTTTGTATGCATTCAAATAATTAGACGTGATAAAACACAGAATTTGGTAACAATAAAACATAACATAACATTTCATACGAGCCCTAAACATGTCATTTTTGTTACACTTTTAATAAATTAATGTTAAATTGTATAAGTTTCATGATTTTAATTAATTAGACATGCTTTTTGATTAATACAATTTAATTTGACCATTAAAAAGGAGTCCAGAAAAATTTAAATGGAAAAAAATGAATTTAGAAAAAAATAAAACTGAATTTGTGAAAAAATAAAACAGATTTCATAGGGCCCTACATTTCCAAACCCTTTTTTAAATGCTATTATTGTCGTCTGTATGTGTTTAATAATAGAGTCCCTCCATACATCTGCAAAAAGCCTGACAAGAACTAGAGGAATATCGATATCAATCAAAATATGCCATTGTCTCTCTCACACACACACACACACACACACACACACACACACACACACACACACAGACACAGACACACACACACACAGACACACACACACACACACAGACACACACACACACAGACACACACACACACACACACTCATTGAGCCTGTGCTGAACGTGAGCAATACTGAAACAATTAAAGGCAACATCGCTGTGAGTAGATAGTAAAAGTTCAAGCACCATTGGTGTTGATCACTCAGTTCTTACAGTTACATTTCTGTCTGTTCAAGCGCGCTGCACTACGGCGCAGATCTTAGATGGATCCACAGGAAAGCATAAAGCTCCAGCTCGTCTGCTGTTCCCCGCGGAGAGGAGTTACAGGAGGAAACCCGACCCGACCGGCGCACTGCTGCTGGCTTGAGTTCATCGCCAGAGGCAAACACACACCGGGGCTCCTGGGTCCAGATCTCTCTGTGTGTGTGTGTGTGTGTGTGTGTGTGTGTGTGTGTGTGTGTGTGTGACTGAGTGAGTGTGTGTGTGAGTGTGAGTGTGTGTGTGTGTGTGTGTCTGTGTGTGTGTGTGTCTGTGTGTGTGTGTGTGTGTGTGTGTGTGTGTGTGTGTGTGTGTGTGTGTGTGTGTGTGTGTGTGTGTGTGTGTGTGTGTGTGTGTGTGTGTGTCTGTGTCTGTGTGTGTGTGTGTGTGTGTGTGTGTGTGTGTGTGTGTGTGTGTGTGTGTGTGTGTGTGTGTGTGAGAGTGAGTGTGTGTGTGTAAGTGTGTGTGTGTGTGTGTGTAAGTGTCTGTGTGTGTGTGTGTGTGTGTGTGTGTGTGTGTGTGTGTGTGTGTGTGTGTGTGAGTGTGTGAGTGTGTGTGTGTGTGTGTGAGTGTGAGTGTGTGTGTGAGTGTGAGTGTGTGTGTGAGTGTGAGTGTGTGTGTGTGTGAGTGTGTGTGTACTGGTTTTTGTGGTTTGACAAAATTTGTTTAATAACATGGGTTGTATTACAATTTGAAGGTGTTTATGAGGACACTGCCTATGTCCCCGTAATTCAAAAGGCTTAAAAAACATACTAAATGTGTGTAAAGTGCACACAGTCTCCTGTGAGGGCTAAGTGTGTGTGTGTGTGTGTGTATAAAAACCATTGTGTCCCCGTAAACCAAAAAACAAACATGTGTGTGTGTGTGAGTGTGTGTGTGTGTGTGTGTGTGTGTGTGTGTGTGTGTGTGTGTGTGTGTGTGTGTGTGTGTGTGTGTGTGTGTGTGTGTGTGTGTGTGTGTGTGTGTGTGTGTGTGTGTGTGCATGTGTAAAAATAAAACATCAAACTGCTGCTGGCCGTCTGTGAGTCAGATGAATACGGGTTAGTTAAGATGCTCCAACCGACAGACAACAGCTAAGACAAACACCACAGTAACTCAGAATCACAAATTAAAGTCTGGAATACGACACAAATAAACCCAGAACAGGTTTTAAAACTCTAGGGCCCGGTTTCACAGACAGGGCTTAGACTAAGCCAGGATTAGGCCATAGTTCAATTAGGACATTTAAGTAATTTTCATTAACATGCCTTGGAAAAAACATTACTGCTGTGCATCTTCAGACAAAACAAAGGCACTGATGTGATTTAAGATCAGTCAGTGCAAGTTTATTTCAGTTGAAACAGCTAAGACTTACATTTTAGTCTAGGACTAGGCTTAAGCCTTGTCTGTGAAACCGGGGTTAGGCATTGAAACACTTTGTCAGAGGTTACAGAGGAAAGACAGGGCATGATACATGAATCGACTGATGATCACACACTACCAGAATTACACAACAAACTCAGAGAAACTTGAGCCTCGCTGCTCTGAAACTCACAACAAATGAAAACAATGTCTTGATGAAATCTAAAAGCAAAGCATATCAGCACCAATCTTAATGAATCAAGCGCACTGATGAGGTCAGCAGATCATGTGACAGATTTACTGCCAAAAGCACCACAGGACCGATTTATTTCTCAAGCCGATAATTACCTCATTCTCTGAAAAAAAAACAGCTGACTTATTGACACAGTCACACACACACACACACACACACACACACACAGTCACACACACACACACTAACTCAGTCACACATACACACACACACACTAACTCAGTCACACATACACGCACACACACACACACTCACTCAGTCACACACACACACACACACACACTAATTCAGTCACACATACACGCACACACACACACACACACTCAGTCACACACACACACACACTCACTCAGTCACACACACACACACACACACTCACTCAGTCACACATACACACACACACACTAACTCAGTCACACATACACGCACACACACACACACTCACTCAGTCACACATACACACACACACTCACTCAGTCACACATACACACACACACACACTAACTCAGTCACACATACACACACACACACACACACACACTCACTCAGTCAACATACACACACACAATGAGTATACATTACACACACACACTTGATACAATAATGACATCTGACTTGACTTGACTTTGACACACACACACGCTCACACACACACACACTCACACACACACTCACACACACACTCACTCACACACACACTCACACACACACACACACACACACACATGTTTGTTTTTTGGTTTACGGGGACTCTCCATAGGCGTAATGGTTTTTATACTGTACAAACTGTGTGTGCTATTGCCCTACACCAACCCTACACCTAAACTTAGCCCTCACAGGAGACTGTGTGCATTTTTAAATTTTCAAAAAAACACCATTTAGTATGTTTTTTAAGCCTTTTGAATTACGGGGACATAGGCAGTGTCCTCATAAAACACCTTCAAATTGTAATACCTCTGTCATACCCATGTCATTAAACAAATTTTGTCCCCGTAAACCACAAAAACCAGTACACACACACACACACACACACACACACACACACTCACTCTCTCACACACACACACACACACACACACACACACTCTCACACACTCACTCACACACTCACACAAACAAACACTCAAACAGACACAAAATCACATTTCCTAGACGATATTTAATTTCTCTCAGTTACACTGATGGCTGTTTCTTGAGTAAGTGGGAGAACAAACTCATATGAAGAACTAATATAAGGAGAGAAACTGATCAATGAACCATTACATTCAGCTCCATCACAGGAAGAAGAGCAGAAGTGAACGAGAGCTCTGCACGGCTACTAAAGACTCCTGCCAAAATATAACAACATTAAATTGGGCATTATTGCATTTTAATTAGTTTTGGTCCATCTGCGAAAAGCCTCCTGGCAGAAAAACACCTTGAGCAGCCAAAGGTTCCCTTCAGAGTCATTTACTCCTATGATGAACGTTCCCAAGAATCTCATGTTTAACACTGCATTCCTGATCAAACACAAACACAAGACTACTGTTCATATATCCAGCTCCACACACATACACACACTCACACACATACACACACACACACATACACACACACACACACACACACACACAATCACATGAGCCAAACTCCAACAGCAGATCTGGTTGATCGTCACCAAATATAAACTATCCCAGTCAGAATACATTAAGAGGTTAACAGCATTAACTGGGTGAAGTGCTAGATTCACTGCTTGTTTTAACACTCTTCTTTATTACAGACAATCTGTTAAGCTCTAATATCAGTCAGTAATACATAATTAAATTAAATCATACATAATTAAATTAAATCATTCAAAAGATCAAATCTCAAACAATAATGTTGATCAAGTTTTACAAAAGCAAACTGAAGAGAGACAATAGCAGCAGAAGCGGCACAAGACTGTTTGGTTCTGATCTGATCACATGGAAGATGTTATGAACTTATCATGTGACCTGAGGACAACAAAATAAAAGTCTCAAGCCAAAGGTCAATGAATCCCCTGCTAGCCAAAAGAAAAAGGCAAAACAATCGATAAGCGTCAGTATCGGCCAGAACAGACTGTTGATTACCAGCCCTGAAATTAAACATCCTCACTGTTTGGGATTTACATATTGAAATGGAATATTGATTCATATATGCAGTGTACTTGCTGTCCATACAAACACACACACACACACACACACACACACACACACACACTCACGCGAACACACACACACACACACACACACACACACACACACACTCATGCGAACACACACACACACACACTCATGCGAACACACACACACACACACACGCACACTTATGCGCGCACACACACACTCATGCGCGCGCACACACACACACACTCACGTGCACGCACACACACACGCTCGCACACACACACACACACTCATGCTCACACACACACACATGCTCATGCACACACACACACGCGCGCGCACACACTCATGCGCGCGCACACACACACTCATGCGCGTGCACACACACACTCATGCGCGTGCACACACACACTCATGCGCGCACACACACACTCATGCGCGCACACACACACTCATGCGCGCACACACACACTCACACACACACACGCTCACGCACACACACACACACACGCACACACTCATGCGCGCGCGCACACACTCATGCGCGCGCACACACACACTCATGCGCGCGCACACACACACTCATGCGCGCGCACACACACACTCATGCGCGCGCACACACACTCATGCGCGTGCACACACACACACACACACACACACACACACACACACATACACACACACACACAGAAAGTCAGTGGCTAAAACTAATTTCTCATGATTTCTGCTGGTCAATTCTGCTAAATGAGTTTTTTGGTCATTAAAATGACACCAGAGGCTCAGAGAGCAATGAACTGTGGGCAATACATCAGCAGAGCCAAGAAGGCAATGACAGGAAATTATCAAGCAAAAGAGGTCACATGGAAATGCTGAAAAGGCTTATTGAACTAGCATGCCGTTAAATCTATCCATGTGCAAAAAATAATAATTATAATTACTCCTGCTAATACTTATAATTAAGTGTACACTAGAGATGAAGTCATAGATGTTAATTAAAAAAAAGAACAAGCAGTAATCTGAGCGGCTGAGACGAACGAGAAGCAAGTCGCTGGGTAAAGATAGTCAGCGAGCCAAGAGTCTGAGTATTGAGTTAACCTCCTCCTACAGGGTCACGACTGAACCCTGCTTCAGACCAAACAGATCCCGTTACATGCTTCACATTATCCTGAGCTGAAGTTAACCGACTGACAAACACAGAGTCATGCAGATCTACATAAAGAGGAGCGAGAGGCTGAAGAGCACAAGTGCATCACGTCTTCTGTCAAACGTCCATCACTAACGGAGTGTGAGAGTGAATCCTGCACCTGCTCAGAGCCTTCAGCAAACACCTGTCAGAACAAACACAGGCAGTGATCGTCACGACGGGCCGCTGGAACACACCGTAGACCCTCACAAACCAGCAGCTGATGAACATAATGAGATGCTGAAGAAACAACAGCATTCAGCATTCAGAAAAGCATTCAGCATCATGTTCAGTAACAGCAGCAGCAGCCGCCGTGTGATGAAGAGCTCTCTCTCACACACACACACACACACAACACACACACAACACACACACAACACACACACACACACACACACACACACACACACAAGTGAATGATCAGCGCTCTCTTCCACCCTCAATATCACGACTGAGGTGAGACCCTTGAGCAAGAACCAAACCCAAAACTTCTCCCCGGGCGCCGCAGTAAAAATGTCTGCCCACTGCTCCGGGTGTGTGTTCACGGTGTGTGTGTGTGTTTGTTCACTACTCACTGCTGTGTGTGTGCTTTTGGATGTGTTAAATTCAGAGCACAAATTCCAAGTATTGGTCACCATACTTGGCCAAACGTCCTTGTCCTTGTCCCTTCCCTTCTTCCGTTTTGTTCATGTTAATTTTGCCATTGCGATTTTAAATTTAAACAAATGTGCAATTAATGTGGTTCTCAAATAATTGTGGTCAGATTGAATAACCACGATCAGATGATTAATCAATAATCGCAAAAGGACTCATTGTGGCTGAAAAGAAAAAGGAATGGCTGATGTGGATAAAAACACACACAAACACACACACACACACACACACACACACACACACACACACACACACAGCTGATGTGAATCAGCATCTGTTCTAATACACCACAGAAAACCCGTAAGGGTCTGTCATGTCTCTCTTTTTCTCTCTCTTTCTGTGTAAGTCTTCAAATGAATGACAAAAGCTCAAGAACAGTCCAGTGAGACACTGTGTGTTTGTGTATGTACTCGCTTTCACTCTTCATATATAGGTCTATGAGTGCATATAAATACAAGAGACTAAAATATACAAGAGCAGAGAGTTTACAGCCTTTAAAATAACGTCAGATATACAGCAGGACTGATAATAACACACACACACACGCTCTGCAACCTACATCTAATCAAGAATGACATTTGACTCAGCATGTTGTCAGTGTGTGTGTGTGTGTGTGTGTGTGTGTGTGTGTGTGTGTGTGTGTATGTGTTCATCATGGCTCCCTGAGAGGAGATGACCTTGTCCCCAAATGCCAAAAACAAAGACGCCTCCATCTTTCTTATTCTCTGTAGAGCGGGAGCTTCATTATGTGCCGCTGCTGCATATGCTGCTTTTCCTCTTAGGTCTCGTGTCAATCTCACACATCAGCGAGAATCTCATACTCGCAATCTGAAAGGAGCAGACTCAACACGCTTCAGTATGAAAAAAAAAACTTGAATAAAAGAGACGATGAAGATGTTGTAATTAAAATGTGTTTGTCTTTTACTCCAAAACTGCACAACTTTCTGCATAACACACTGTTTGTTTCTTGTTTACACTTGGCCAAACATATAATCAGTCAGCACTGGTATTATGAAAAATAATCTCAACACCGGCATCTTTTACACACGCAGACGAGACTCAGCATGAGATTCTGAGCTGAAATCACAGGCTGTCAGATGAGAGTTAAAAACAAACCAGAACATCAAATTACAACCTCCAGCGAACACATCATCCTTCTGTCCCGAACACATTCAGACAGAACTGCTGATCTGGTGACGTCACTGACTGATGATGAACATGTGATCTGTGTGTTTCTGTGGTCAGCAAATGAAAATGCCAAGAAATCTTCTTGATTCATAACTCCTCAAGTCCTTGAGCTCAGTAAGGTCATTGGTTCAAATCCCAGACAACAGAAAGACTTTAAAATAATGTACACCTTGGGCTTTAATTTATTCGTTTAGCAGAGGCTTTCATCCAAAGTGACATAAGGAACATCATAAGCAACCTGCCATAACCTGAATCGCTTTGGTTAAAATCATCTGCCAGACACATACACGTTTTGTTTATTTTTTTCTGAAATACCTGGAATCTTTTAAAATACCTACACTCATGATTAAAGATCGATTAGATCCACTCAATTACAAATGAATCCTGGGTTTCATCAACACTAGACTCATGCGCTTGCTTCTGGAGAACACCTCAGACTGATTCTAACCACTTGACCAGATAAACACTCACAAATACACATATGAGTGCTTGAATGCTACACTTTCGTTAGATCAGAGTACGGGTGACCCCGAATAGTCCACGATTCGATGCTTCGATAACAGGAGACCGATTCAACTCCCAATCTCACAGTCGAATATTCGCGGGGTGTTATGATCATGCCATTTTGGCTATATGGGGGTGCTCAAATGTCTGATTTCACATAGAACTACCGGTTTTCTCCCAATAAGTTAATATATAGCCTATTAAGATAATATTGCAAATAAGAAGCTGAAAAGAAAGAAGCTTTTAATAAATATTTTTAACGTGCATGAATAAATTCAACCACCCCTATAGATTTAAATCTCACTTAATCCAACATCTTGGCGGCAAGGATTTAAATCTTTAACAAGACGGAGTGAAAGACTGGATTTTTTCGATCAGGTAGGGTATAAGTGATTTCAAAATATTTCAGCCGGTTTATATATATCGTGTATATATTATTTATCTCGTATAAGATATAGGCTACTACGGTGATTATCCCTTCAGCGCGCAGCACGAACAGTACAAACAACAATGCAGAATGTTAATAACTATGACTGGGACTGTCATATACATAACATTATAATGAGAACACTATTATAATAAAACGCTGTGAATTTTTTGAGTTAGTTTCCGTGTTTCTGCACGTTGTTGCGTGAAGAACACGTCCACAAAAGGAGTTAATTCAGAGCCACGCAGACACGTTCATGACATGTGCATTCGGGGCATTTCGTGCAGATAGCCTATAAGTCGTAATATTGACATTATGTTGTATAAATAATGAACCGTATTCTTTATGAGATAAAAGATTAGTTAAATCCCATTGATTAAAAACCTGCTATCAAATGCTTCACTCTACTGGTCATCTTAAGCGCACGCAGCTCAAATGCAGAACATTAATAACTACTGTCATATACATAACGTTATAATGAGAGCACTGTTGTAAAAAATGTTGTGAATTCTTCAGGTTTCGCTGACGTTTAATGTTAACTATCGTTTAATCAAAACATAAATCATTATTTTTGTATCTGCGAGGCGTCCATTACACATTTTCCCTGTGCGTTAACGTCAGTAATTATGACTGTCCAATGTCTGACTTGACTCTTGGTAATGTATCTTACCCCCCGCCCCCAAACATATGATTCAACTATCAGTCGACTATCGGCAAGATTCGAAAATTCTGATTCAACTATGAAAATTCTTAGTCGGGGACACCCCTAGATCAGAGTAAAGCTAACTAAAATTGATGAATAAAAACTATAAAAGAAAAAAAACACCTATGATTAAAAACAGAATCTGTATGAAAAAAAAGCACACACACATATACCGCCTGTTGAATTTACACAGAAAGCCATAAAGTAGAATAATACAGAACTTCAGTTTCTTTATTAGGGGGAAAATGTGGTACACGGCCACAAAAAAGGGAAACATCGACCAAAGAATGATGCGATCATGAATAAACACAATAAACAGATGTGATGTACAACTAGGCAACTTAATATTTGCTTAGTCAGGCCAATAAAGCACATTTGAATTGAACAGAGAAAGACAGATAAGAGCAAACGGCTGTAACAGACTCTGAACACACATCAGAGCTGTCCATAGTGCTGAAACTATCTGTGGTGCTGAAACTATCTGCGGAGCTGGAGCTGTCCGTGGTTCTGAAACTATCTGTGGTGCTGAAACTATCTGTGGCACTGGAGCGGTCCATAGTGCTGAAACTATCTGCGGCACTGGAGCTGTCCGTGGTTCTGAAACTATCTGTGGCACTGGAGCAGTCCATAGTGCTGAAACTAGCTGTGCCACTGGAGCTGTCCGTGGTGCTGAAACTATCTGCGGCGCTGGAGCTGTCCGTGGTGCTGAAACTATCTGTGGTGCTGAAACCATCTGCGGCACTGGAGCGGTCCATAGTGCTGAAACTATCTGCGGCACTGGAGCTGTCCGTGGTGCTGAAACTATCTGTGGCACTGGAGCAGTCCATAGTGCTGAAACTAGCTGTGCCACTGGAGCTGTCCGTGGTGCTGAAACTATCTGTGGCACTGGAGCAGTCCATAGCGCTGAAACTAGCTGTGCCACTGGAGCTGTCCGTGGTTCTCTGGTTCTGAAACTATATGTGCCACTGGAGCTGTCTGTGGTTCTGAAACTATCTGCAGCACTGGAGCTGTCCGTGGTTCTGAAACTGTATGTGGTGCTGAAACTATATGTGCCACTGGAGCTGTCCGTGGTTCTGAAACTATCTGCAGCACTGGAGCGGTCCGTGGTTCTGAAACTGTCTGTGGTGCTGAAACTATCTGTGGCACTGGAGCTGTCCGTGGAGCTGAAACTATCTGTGGCACTGGAGCTGTCCGTGGAGCTGAAACTATCTGTGGCACTGGAGCTGTCCGTGGTGCCGAAACTATCTGCGGCACTGGAGCTGTCCATGGAGCTGAAACTATCTGTGGTGCTGAAAATCACCTACATGAGCAACTGAAGCATTGGAACCTTTCAAAACTCAAGTTTACCATCAAAATGCAGTATATTCACTCTTTTATTTAAAACACACACACAGAAACAGCCTTAGCAGAAGGTAACCAGAACAAAGTGGCCATTGTCTAGAACAGCAGATTTTTGAGGAAATAATAGCAAACCAATAATCCAGCAAGAATTTGATGGAGCAGTCTGACCTTTCAACAAAAGCACCTGATCTGATGAAGTGAGAGAGAGACAAACAGACAGTTTGGTCTCTGAGACACAACACAAAGACGTGGCAGCAGCACAGACAAACCAACAAATGTCCTTGACTTTCATACAGGTTTGCACACACACACACACACACACACACACACACAGACAGACTCTAGTGTGTAGCTGGAGTGTGTCTTTGTCACACAGATGGCTGCTGTTTCTCTTTCAGTACATGAAGTGAAACATTCATTAATATCATTTAACAGGACCGAGAGATTGTCACATTTATTTCTTCAGCTAGAACCTAATAGAGCTAAAGGCTCATCTGTCTCTCTCTCTCTCCGTCTGCCTGTCTGTCTCTTCAAGTGCAGTTAAAATGTGTGTGTAGTGCCTCATCAAGAAAAAGGAGAAACGCTGAGAATCAGTTACCAAAACAAGAGTATGAGAGAGAAATGAATTATAGCAGCAGAGATGAAATGGAGAAAATGTGAATGAGTAAGAGAAGAAAAGAAAAACATGCTGAGCCAAGGAAAGTTCAGAGCCACAAGAACAACAAAGACTGGACAGACAGACACACACACACACACACACACACTCACACAAACAAACCAGCATACAATGTCATCTTTCATGTCCTGAGAGAAACAGAGAGACAGGTACAGAGACGGATCAGAGAAAACGGTCGTCACACAGGTTCTAAACACACAGGATGAAGAGGACAGTTTTGGATGTAAGATCAAACCCTGATCCTACAACAAAAAGACAACAATACTACAGCAAACAGAATCCTACCCGTCTCCACCACAGACAAGGAAAATAACTATGTATTTGGACAGAGATTTCAGCAGAACAGTGATCAGGTACAGATCGAGGCCGACACTATTTATTTACTTGTGAATCAATGGCAGACGAGACGGGATTCTCTAGGAAGATACAAGGGTCATCGGTTCATGGTTGGGTTAGGGTTTCAGGGTTGCTCAACAGTCAACTACATGATCACAGATTTACATCTGCTCTCTTTCAAAGCACCAGATCACAGTCAAAACACTGTGTGTCCAAAACGGAAAGAAAATACTAACATGCACAGATGAGTCCGTAAACTGTACAACAGAAGAAAGAATTACAGATGGTAGGGCTGGACGATATGGTCAAAATTTATATCACGATATATTTCTTAATTTCGGTTGATACGATATAATTCCGATATCGATATGAACACTATTAAAAAAAGCCTCATAAAAACTGCCAAGAACGCCCACAACAGATGTCTGTACCTACTAACTTATGAAAAAATAATTTGCCAAGTCTATGAACTCCTCCTATAAAACTATATAATATTTTAGGGGGTGGGGGAAACAGCACAAATAAATTAATGTTCACCTTTTATTTGTATTTAGCCTTCATACAAACAAGAAATGTGAAATCACTGTCAAATAAACATCACAGACTCACCTTATTAATATTAATATCTTTAACTTCAAACTATAGGCTAACATACACTATCGAGTCAAAATTTTTGAACAGTAAGATTTTTGTTTTTTAAAGAATTCTCTTCTGCTCACCAAGCCTGCATTTATTTGATCCAAAATACAGCAAAAACAGTAACATTTTGAAATATTTAACATTTAAATTAACTGTTTTCTATTTGAAAATATTTTTAAATGCAAGTTATTCCTGTGATTTCAAAGCTGAATTTTTAGCGTCATTACTCCAGTCACATGATCGTTCAGAAATCATTCTAATATTCTGATTTGCTGCTCAAAAAACATTTATTATTATGAATAGAAAGTTCAGAAGAACAGCATCTATCTGAAATTACAAATGTCTTTATCATCACTTTTGATCAATTTAAAGCATCCTTGCTGAATAAAAGTATTAATTTCTATAATTTCTCTCCCCCCACCAAAAAAAATTGAAAAACAATTATACTGATTCCAAGTGAGTTGCTGCAGAAAACAAAAAAAATTGAGCAACAAGAAGAACATGTTGCTGGAGACGGACTTATTATTGAAAATGCAATCTTATTCTCCGCCAGTAGGAGGCGCTTTGAGAGCGGTCACTAGCGGTTTCCACGGTAACGGCTGTAATCTAAGCAGCTCCGCTCATGAACGCTACTTTATCAGATAAAATGAAAATGTCATCAAAACTATTCTGAAGACAGTCGGTTCCCTTCAGAGATACATTCATATAAATCACCCGCGCCGAGTTTTGATTTTGAAACATGCAGTGCTCATGTTTATTCAACGAAGTCAAACACCACAAATAAATAACACTGGTAATGTATATCGAAATATCGGAAATGTGTTTAAAAATCATATCACCGTTATTGAAAAAAATTATATCGCGATACATATTGATATTGAATTATTGTCCAGCCCAAACAGATGTGTCTAAAAACAGCGCTGAAAAATACTGACCGCAACAGACCACCACCAAGTGTGTTTACTCATAGATAAGCTAATATAAATATGTATCCTATATGTCTATATAGACAGAGAAACACCTGCTAGCCAGCCCAAACTCTGAGGACATCAGGACAATATGAGATCCCAACTTCTGCCTTTCAGAAAGTTAGATAACAACAAAACTTATTTTTTAGTTATAGAAAGAGAGTGTATTTTACTAGTGGCCTGATAGACTGAGTGACGCCTGCATGCTTTGGTAATAATGTCTGGCATGCCAATGAAGTACAGTTGAGAAGAAAATAAGAATGTGAATGAGAGGGAGAGAGAGAGAGAGAGAGAGAAAGGGTCAATGGTGTCAATGTCACAGAGAGACGTAATGAAGGGACGCTGGATGAACAAACTGAACAGATCAATTGGGCAGAGATCAGGACAGCCCAGAATTCTATTGTGCCACAGAAATAGGCATCCTTTACAATCGCCTGCTCATCCAGAGGTGCCCAGCCTGAATCCTGTGTGTGTGTGTGTGTGTGTGTGTGTGTGAGAGGGAGAGAGAGAAAGAGAGAGAGAGAGAGAGAGAGAGAGAGAGAGAGAGAGAGAAAGAGGTAAACTGGGAGCTGTTCAGATAAGAGTGGTGAAGCAAACTCACATTTACACACAGAGAACTGAAGAGAAGCGCTGAATCAGCAGCAGCACTGCAGAGACGCACAAACTAACTAGTCTTTCCGCACGTTCTCCTGGCTGCTGCTGTACTGGTGCTGCGGGTCACTCCTCTGGTTTACTGCTTCTTTTATTATTGTAGATCACATTCATAAACTGCTTTGGATGACCTCAGCTCTAAATGAATACATGTACTTAAACTAGGGCTGCTTAATTCGTAGAAAAACATTTTTATGATCGCATGATTACTTGTGAAAAGCATTGACTGCAGCTGTCTGTTTAGATCTGCTCGTCTGGTGTCAAAGGCTTTTACTCACAAAGTGATTTTTCTCTAGATGCCCTCTTTACATGTGTATGTAACTCAAGGAGATGTGCGCTTGACAAGAGTAATACTGTTGTCGAGTAAACCATCTAATTTTGTTCTGTCCCTATATACAGACACATATAAAGACAAACCTACAAAAACTCCATAACCAATTAGAAATGCATGGCTGCAGTTTATTTTAATGATGTGCCTGCGCAAATGAACAAGAATGTTATCAGACTCTTTTCTTAATCTCAACATTCTGCCATTTTTTCCCAAAGAGCAATTCATTATAGCATGCCTACAGATAAAATAATAGTTATAGAACTAAATAAAGATAAAATTTTCAGATAGCAATTCTCTTCTGCCTCAGGCTTAAATACATATTGCTCTATCACGAGCATCAAACACAAAAAACAGTGAAAACAGTGATGAAGTTCACCAATCACAGCAGCTGACGTTTGCTTGTGCTTGTGAAAGAGGAGACGTCACCTGAAATGAATCGTTTGTGGCAAAGGATGCAAAATGATCTTAAAATGCATTATATGACCTCTTCAGAGAGAGTTTTGCTCAACGTGAGCTCAGTGACCGCCTGCAAAATGAGGTTCATCTTTACTCAAAGCAGCAACCTTTAACATCATCCCACTTTAAACCCAGAGGAACCATCTGCCAACAGAATAAAGAACACAAAGACAAATCTCATCCAACTCTTCAGGGTTAATGCTGATGTAACGCTTTAACCCTACATGTTCAGTTCAGAATAAATCATTCAGTAACGCTCTGATGTCTATGAGATCTTAATCACTCCACTGTATAATCTCGTCCAACTCTTCAGGGTTAATGCTGATGTAACGCTTTAACCCTACATGTTCAGTTCAGAATAAATCATTCAGTAACGCTCTGATGTCTATGAGATCTTAATCACTCCACTGTATGTGCTCCTGTGAACATGGAGAAATTTCCACATCATTTCATTCAGTCACCCTGGATTTTTAAGATTCTCCTTAAATGAAATGGAAGGAATTCACTTTCAACTCTAGGTGCAGTCGGCACGTGAAACTCCTCTTAAGTGAAAGAAACTCTCAGGAAGCGAGATCAGAGCAGTTCAGAGCAACCCAGCTGCTGTTATTTCAGCCCAATCTTCTTGAGCTTCCCTGGCACGATTACTTAAATTAAACTGTTTGAGTTCTCTGGCTACCGATATTAAAGTCACCGTTCTTCACGATTTCATTTAAATGTTCTGTTTCTCTCAAATCTTAAGCAGCGTAAGCTCAACCGTGACCATGAAAACCAAGAAGAACCAAAATATACATTTGTCTTAGTTATTCTCTTGTGGATTCTGTCATCATTTACTCAGCCTCGCTTCATTCCAAACCTCTATGATTTTCTTTCTTCTTCTTCTATGAGAGACTGATAGTGCTGCTCGCTCTTCTAAGCAATTACAGTAAAAAATGGACACTGAAGCTTTCATGCAAAAGCAACATAAAAGTATAACTTATGACTCTGTAGTTAGTCACACAAACTGATAATCTCAACGTGTGTTCGTGAGATTTCACATGAGAAGATGACAAAGCTCTAGGCTTCAGTTGACCCTGCATGGAAAAGAGCGACATTTTCTTCTTTTAATTTTGATGGCAAGGAAAGTCAAAACAGTGTAATGCGGGTGAGTAAATGATGACAGAATATTCTGGGTGAACCGATTCTTTAACGTTTTCCTTTCATGTTTGTAGGCCTCGTGTAAATCTTCTCTAAGCACATTAGGCCTCTTAAGAAGAAAACAGCCTTGGTTTTTACCAAAATGCAAAACGCACTCCTCCGTCACTAGCCCGTCTCATCAGATGTGTCTGAAGTCTCGTCACGTACCGCTAATCAGCGTCAGTGATGATGTGAACGGAGGACGATCTGCTCACTTTAGCGTTCGGCTCGTTTTAGAGACACTTCTGATCGCTGCGCTCTCGTTACCTCGTTTTAAGATCTCTTCACTCGGGGCGGAGAGAGAGAGAGACATGAGGAGGATCTCAGGTTGGCTGGTTAGAGGAGAGGGATTACAGTCAGATTAGCGGCGCTGCTAACAGGCGGCAGCGATCTCTGGGCGTCGGGGTCGAGCCACTGTCACGGAAGGTGAAGAGGTCACGTCTGGAGCATCATGGCTCCTTCAGCTGAGCTCCGGATCAGTGTTCAAAGACAAAAGAGCTTTTTAAGATGATACCCCACTTTAAAGAGCTGACAGCAACTAAACTAACAGTTAAAGGTTCTGAGAAACGTTAAAACACAGCCGTGCCGAACACAGCACACTCACATCATAACATACAGCAAATCTCAACTGCTTGATTGTTTACACCGTAACATAATGTCAACCATCTCTAATCTGATAAATGCTACTCTAAGGAATGAAGACATTATAATCATTAAAATTGTGATTTTCTGGAAAACTGCTTCCAGACAATGTGTCAAAACGCTTCACCAGTAAATTTGACTTGACAAACACATAAAGGTCCTGCAGAGATCTGGCCAGTGAAGAACAGGATCTTAATCAGGCCAGAAGTACTTTAACCCAACATGAATGCATTCAGACTCCTGCCAGATGAAGCTTCAGCACATCTGAGGAAAAGACCTTAAACGTTCCCTCACAAGCACACAAAACTCTCCTGCTGCGAGGACAAAATCTATTCGTTAAACATAAGGAAAATGCATTTAACAACAGCTTTTGGTTTGGAAAGAGAGCTACTGAGATCTGAAAGGTTGTGAATCTTTTCTACTCCACTGCAGCCATTTTTACTTGCACAAGCGATAATCCAATTACATCACCACATTAATTTATTTGTTAGCAGCTTTACAGAAAACAGTGACTTATAAACCCCAGTGTTCTAGACAGAAGATTGAGCAGCGAAAGAAAAATCTCTGAGACGTTTAATGACAATGAAAAAAAAAAGAATCAAATGCTGAATATATGGCAGCTTATTAGAAACACATCAACACAAGCTAGAAATATTTGTATTTGTGAGTAA
>CM049839.1:285080-537580 GCA_027422415.1 Schizothorax lantsangensis | reverse complement strand
GTGTTTGTTCTGAACACAAAGGAAGATATTCTGAAGAATGAGGGGAAACAGAGCAGTATTTTTCTCCTACTATTGAAGTCAATGGTGCCCCAAAACAGCCTGATTACAAACTTTCTTCAAAATATCTTCCTTTGTGTTCAGAACAAACACATTCATACAGATTTGGATCTACTTGAGGATGAGTAAATGATGACAGGATTTGCATTTTTGGGTGAACTGTCCCTTTAAATGTGTTAAAAAAGTTATCATAGTTTTAGTGACAATGACATAAATTATAAACCAAGTATGAAAAATGTTCAGAGTTTTCATGTTATTAGATTTTTAACAAAAATTAAATTTGTGCCAAGAGTGCATAAATTTGTGCCAAGAATCCCCCCCCCCCCAGTCTGACAAAGCAATTTGCTTTAAACCTTTACAGCAAAATCAGAGTACAGGCAGTTTTATCTTAAAATTAAAAAAAAAAAATATAATCAATAATTATGAATTACAAAATTATAATAGTCTATTTAAAAAAAAAAAAAAAAAACGTTAGCTGATGGTAACTGGCTAGCTAACTAGCTACCTGATGCTAACTTGAGGTAATTTTTAAATATAAAGTCCAAATATTTTTATTCAACCAACCAGTTAGAATTAATTTGATGGAAAAACTGAGGATTTGATGTTCAGAACAGAATAACTACAGTAATTGCCCATTGCCCCCTGCATGGGGGTGTTTTACCCCAATGACTATGTTTGAGAAAAAAATTATCTCATTCTGAAAATATAATTATATTTTTATTAAAGAACACATACTCTCTATCTACAGGCCCTACTGTTCTCATATCATAACTGTGATGTTCAACAAAACACAACAAGCTTTAAAACACTTGTTTTTCTGCTGAAAATGAGATGATTTACTGTGAAATCAGTTTTCTCTTCAGTACATCACCAGAGTGAGCTTCATGATGAACACTTCTACATCACTCCCATCAACACAGTCCATAATTACAATATCTTGTGGATATTTTGGGAAAAACAGTAGGGGGGGGGCCTTTCCCCCCACTCTACCTTATATTAAACCTAATTATGTCTAATAATGAATGTAAACAGCATTCACACAAACACACGTTTTTGCTTTAAGAAACGCCAGACGCAGGGCAGTGGGATGGAGAAAACACCAAGTGTAAGAACGTGTTTTAAAAGTTTTTTTTTTTTAACTGTCTGAGCGCAAAGATCAAAGGCGTTCTTCTACGTCCCAGTGTGTATATATCCACCCTATCTGCCCTAAATAGTATTGAAATGTACTAATATCATGTAGAATTTAGGATGGACAGTATGCACATTGGGACGCAGGCCATGTTTATGTAAAAATATTGAATCTCGCGCAGAGGAATGGCGTGTGTACGGTGCGCGGGACGGGATCGGTTCCGTTAAACCACATGCTAATAACATAAAAACATGCTAATTTATGGCCACCCATTGGCGAAGACCTATACAGATACAGTAATATAGTCAAAGATTTCTCAGGCATTTATAGTATTTACTAAACACACATGGTATGTTAAATATTAAAATAGATATTTAAATGGGGTTAATGCATTCGATTAATGGAAAATAAATCAATAAATATGTACAACAACCAGCAAATTAATTTAGAAGACGGATGGGATTAATAAAAATGTTTTCATATGTATGCATATCTATAACTCAACTAATTTAATATCAGTAAGTCAACAAGAGGAAAGTCTAAAAATAACACAGACAATACCATCTGGAAAGAAGACATAAATCAGCAGAAACACATTTCATCTAATATATTTAGACAACATAAAATGTTTAAAATGCGACTAGCATACGCGCTACAGTCTCAATAGCCCAGGCAACTACTGGCATGCCGTCCATCCATATAGAACTCATAAGATCTCAGACATCTTGATATCCAGTATTCCTCCTGTTCCTTTCTTTTTGGTGACCTCTCCAAAATAAATGATCCCCGTCAAACCACATCACTCCCTTCTCTACTGTCTCCAAAACACTACTGTGTTTAATAGGAAAAATAATATCCATTACACAATGGCTACAGTTATTAAAGATGCTGCTAAAGACTGGTCAAGTAATGCACTATAAACTCTTCACAAAACCCATTCATTCACTTGGTTTTCTTTGTGGTGGTTGATTGTGTTTTAAACACTACAAAGAGAAATAAGCATCAGACTTAATGTGACAAGTGAAAATATGATAAGCAGATGAACTCTAATAATCACATCATCTGCATCTGAAATGAGACGTGTAACCCAGACTCTGAATCTCTTTGGAGAATAGTGTGATAGTAGAAATAACACAAATCTGAGAATGCAAATGCAGTCGTTTTTGCTGACGTCTCTCACTTTCCAGAAATTCTCAGATCACAGAGGAGATTTCAACAATGTCTCGGGCTGAAGCGTCTGAAGTCTGCAATCAGAACATTTCTCATCAATTTCACCCAAGAGCAAATGTTCTGAACTGCTCAACGCTCGAGAACGATTTCTGACGATTCCTTAATAATGAAACATAACTGAGAACTCGGTGAAGTCTCATGAGTCTATCAGACCTGAGCTGATGCCCTGTGTGCCTTTAATTGATCCACAGTGTCATTTACTGTCAAGCATCTTCATCTTCAATAAAGGCATGACATTTCGTTTCCACTGCACATTAATATGAGACAGTCTGTATTTCTGAGCTCACATCTAAATCACTGCTGACCAAAACAGGGAGGTGCTCACAGTGCTTACATTAAGAACATCATCACGAACATTGTGACACTGCTTTGATATTGCTCATTCTTGCATGAACATGGAGATGGACATCTGCACGATATTAACTCGACTGCTCCCATAAAGCACCTGAGCTTTTCCCTGCTGGCGTATATTATTATGTTTCTTGCACTGCAAAAAAATGCTTTTCTTACTTAGATTTTTTGTCTTGTTTCCAGCCAAACTATCTTTAAAAAATTAAATCAAGAAGGATTTTCTAGACAAGTAAAAATTTTTGTCTTGTTTCCTTGCCGCTGTCGCCTCTGGCTTGCTCAGTTGGGAACACTTAATTTCTAGCGATTATCGTCAATTTGATTTCACAGATACTATTTAAACTAAACTGAGCTAGACGATGACATCTCCGAATTCAATAATGAAATGCCCTTAACTGAAAATTGAGTGTTTAATCTTATTATTATACATTACTGACACTCTATCCTCCAACTTGATACTGTTAAGTGCTTTGACACAATCTGTATTGTTAAAAGCGCTATATAAATAAAGGTGACTTGACTTGACTTGACTTTTCTGAAAAAAAACATGTCAAAATTAAGTGAGTTTTTGCTTGAAACAAGCAAAATAATCTGCCAATGGGGTAAGCAAAATAATCTTGTTTTCTGTTTGAAATAAGATTATTTTGCTTGTTCTTAATTTTGACTTGTTTTTTCTGAAAACAAGACAATAATTTTTACTAGTCTAGGAAACCAAAATTTTTAGATATTTTGGCTGGAAACAAAACAAAAAAAATCTAAGTAAGAAAAGCATTTTTTGCAGTGTGACGCCAGGCATCTAAATGTTTTTGAGATGACTTATTTGCTCACTTTGCAGTGAAGCGAGTCGTGTAGAACTCAACCCAGAATTGAATCTCCCAATCATAACAAGCCAGCAACGCTGCAATGTCCTTTTCACTTTTATTTCTCATGATATTTGCATCTCTATTCTCATTCTGCTATTACAAACTAAAACTCACACCATAAAATAAAACCACAAAACTCTGTTGTTGCATAATACTGGCATTGACATGTGAGCCTTAGCATATAGCAAATACTTATATTATAAATATATTTTTTATATTTGTGGGGTTCATACATTTAAAAACGGCTGCTTATCGTTGCAAATTCCTCTTCATCTGTGGTGTAAGAGTAATATACGAGCATACAAACCTGGAAACCTCACGTTTAAAGGTATGACATTCAGCACTTTATGATCAGGGATTTACTAATTCTGATCTTCCAGCTATTTAGCTATTTATTTCCAGTGTTCCTGTGGCTCAGTGATAGAGCAGGGAACACACATACTGATAAAAAAAAATGTATAGCCTGAATGCACTGTAGGTAGCTTTGGATAAAAGCATCTGCTAAATGCATAAATGCAAATGTAAATGTAGTGCAGATAGTGTGCAAACAGGAAAGATGCATTTTGTTCTTGAGTTATTTTCTGTCGCTGTATTTGAGGTCAGTAACGTATAAAGTAAGGTTTTACAGGTCATAGACACAATTATTGTTATCACAGTATCTGACATTCATGACTAAATAAAGGTAAAGACGCAAAACCACAGGAACACACAAACAAACATTCAGTTCCTGATAGCGTCAGTCTTTGTTTACAGAGCGTGACCTCAGCAGGGCAGGAGATAAAACTGAACAGCATCTCTACAGCACACACACACACACACACAGCCTACAGAAACAGATATTACAGATGCGATAGTGTTTCTGCCATCTTGTTTTACACTCGCTAGTGCAGTGTGTGTTTCTCTAGAGTGTTTTTAAAAATGATTTCCATCATTGAATCTTTAGTATGCATTTTGTACTTTATTATCACTATTTTCTCACCCGTTTCTATCCATGGCAATAAAATGTGTCTCTTTCTGTGATGTCAAGAAAGCGTGTGTGTGTGTGTGTGTGTGTGTGTTCATAAGCTTCAACCCCTTTCTTTGTGTTGACATGCGCTTCATCTCGCTGTCTTTTTTCTCTCTTTAATATGCTTTCCCAGGGTGAGATGCGTGTTAAAGTCACACAGGCATCTGCTGGAATAATGAATGGACCAATAAGCAAATGGAAACAATATCCCTTTAAAGAGCTCTTATTGAACCATTAAATGGAAACACTAATGCACCATGTATCTTCTGGAAAGGAATGAAACGTGTCTGCCGTCTCTCTCTCCCTGACACCTTCACTCCATCTGCATGTCTCTCTCTCGCTCTGTGCGTTTATTAATTCAAGAGGCCGTGCGGCTCGAGTTGGAGTTCTTTACAGTTCTCGATCCGCACTGAAACAGGCCGTCGGATTTCTCCCGGATGGGTTTTTGAGCACATCACTGCATACATCACTGGCCAAAGCAATTTAGTGAAACCTTGTAAGTCCCGACGGCCATTACGGAGCGGCGAGTGCCCGGTGGTTCAGAGAGGAGCGGAGGGTCGTTTCTGCCGGAGGTAATTGCAGTAACATGGAGCGAATGTCACGACCGAGGCCACAGAGCAGCTCTGAGGAGGATCACGGACTGCAGAAGCTTCGGGTTTAATTATCCAACCTCAGAGGTCACGGGGTCACCCACAATGGACAACTCCCAGAATTCCTCACTCCACGTTCATGGGCACTTTCACGATTTTGAAAACGTAGCCAAGATGTTACAAAGAGACAAAGAAATCTGAGATTAGGGGAATCGAAATGCTGGGATCGGCTCCAGCACGACCCAAGAGGACAAGTTTGTAGAATGGATGGATGGAGATTACAGGGGACACACACACACACACACACACACGCACACACACGCAGACACACTGCTGACCAACACAATAGACTGTCAGTCACTGACATACACACTCATAAAAGACAATAAAGCTCATCAAATGTGCTCTGATTTTAGATCATAAACAACAGTCTGAACTCAAACCGTGGTAGTTTCTATTATATACTAAAACTACTGACTGAAAAACTGTGGTTGGAAAACCAACAGCAATAAAATACAGCAGATGACACAAGTTAATTTGATAAGTGCTCTTATGCAACATCCATTTTAACCCTGAACACTGAAAAAGTACATTTCAAAATAGTATTAATATAAAAACTCTAGAGCATGCAAGTCGTTGAAGTCCTAATGTAATGATCAAGATCGCTCAAGTTCCACTTTTAGATTTTGAGATTTGAGGTTTGAGAAAGTACAATTTATTTAAATTTTATTTTTTTATATGCCTGGCTTTGGGGTTGATTATCTCTGGCGGGGAAGCAGATAGAAGCCTGAAATTCTGCTGTGAAAATTACAGCTTGAGATTGCACTGGTTACAGAGCTAGAGCTAGCCTACTTTCTTCATGCATTTGGAGAAATGAACAGATGTAATATGCTGTAAGCATCACAAATAATACAGTATTTTACAGTAATTAGGTTTATGAGTGACATACAATAGGGTGTGCATGTCTAAAACAGTGGTTCTCAAACAGGACAACGAGAGGCAATCAGAAAACTTCCAAGGGTGGACTAATAAGTTTCAAAATGATTTGAAATTATGTCGTATGTCATGACAGAAAGACTGGTCAAGCGACCAAATTTACCATTTTGGAAGCATTTGAAATGGACCACTGACCCTTAGGAATCATACAGCAGTTAAACATAGCCTCCAAACACAAGCTCATTGGTAAGAAAGAGAAACAGACAGAATACAGAAGAGAAATGTTTGAAGCGTCTTTGAATTTAACCTTGTGAATGTCTGTAATGCCAACCACACAAACAGATCCATAATGACACACCTATAGACGCATATTCATGTCTGATTCATCTATTATTCTGTTTATTCTTTTCTATATGGAGTAGCCAAACTATATCAATAAACAATCGTTCAGATGAGCAGGTTCTTATTGTGAGCCTTCACTTCATCGACACTGAGGGCGCTGTACTAAACGACAGCTCACCTTCATGACAGCGCTTCATAACACACAGAAACGATATGAGAATGACAGATGACAGAGAAATAGAAGCACTGAATGCTAGCAATCTGAAGGCGAATACTCCAGGATCATGACATGTACAGCATCTTACAATCATTTTCGTGTAAAACCTAGGCTCCTAAATCATCAATTGAAATCAATCTCCGTCCAGACATTACACATCAGATTCCCTACAGTGTACTACAGAATACATACACCCTGCAATAAGTACTAAACACTTGAAGTCTGCTCCAAACACAAGCTACATTGGTAAGAAAGAGAAGATCAGACAGAATCCTACAGAATTGATTTGAAAGTTGTTTGACAGCATGTGTAACACTTTGAATCATTAAACGACCATTGTGAATGTGCTGTAATGCCAACCACACAAACAGATCCATAATGACACACTCTATAGACGCATATTCATGTCTGATTTCATCTATTATTCTGTGTATTCTTTTCTATACATGGAGTAGCCAAACTATATCAATAAACAATCGTTCAGAATGAGCAGGTTGCTTATTGTGAGCCTTCACTTCATCGACACTGAGGGCGCTGTACTAAACGACAGCTCACCTTCACCTGACAGCGCTTCATAACACACAGAAACGATATGAGAATGACAGATGATCACAATTACACAGAGAAATAGAGTAGCACTGAATGCTAGCAATCTGAGCTCTGAGGCGAATACTCCAGGTTATCATGACATGTACAGCATCTTTGTCTTTCTTACCGCAAACAATCATTTCAACTCGTGTAAAACCTAGGCTCCTAAATCAAATATATCAATACTGAAATCAGTTCTGTATCTCCGTCCAGTCTCACAAACTCACAAACATTACACATCAGCTCTTAGTCCCTACAGTGTTCTACAGATACATTTACATATTTATGTACTTAATACAAATACCCTGCAATAATGCTTTTGGTATACTAAACTAATATACTTGAAGTCTGCTAATTTTGGAACAACTAATTTAGTACTTTATGCACTTAAATTGTGCGCTAAAGTCCAACTAAAGATATACTGAAGTATATTTGATTGTGCTAAAGTGGAACTATTGCAAGTATACTTTAGATACACTTTAAATATCTTGCATTTAAAGATCAGCACTATTGAAAGATCATACAATCCTCAGCAATAGTGACATTAAAACACATTTTGATTGATTATTAATATTTGATCACATTTTCTTTAAACAAAAGTTGAAAGTGACAGCCCTAAACAAATGGTCAACATGTTTATCATGTGAATACACTAACACTGGAAGTCAAGCACAAGGAGGTTGATAATACATCATCAGCTAAACGACAAATTGAAGGAAATTTCATCCTGAATTCTATTATTTTTCACATACGGAGGAACCAAAATATGGGATTCAAATTGCTCGCCTTCAGTTTTTTGCTTTTTTTTTCAGTTTGGTTCATGACAGAATCCGATAACGTATTCATATCAGAAGCATTTGAGATGCACGTAATACCGAGTGGAAACAGAGCCAATGACTCGTTTTGAACAAATCGGTTGAGCGAATGATTCAAATGAACGTGATTTGAACCGAGGGGAAACACCCTGCTATTTATACCAAATTACTACTGTACAAATCAATTACTCAGCTATTTTAAATTACTCCCAACATAAAGGTATTCCTCATATAGTGCTGAACTCTAACACCCAACAGCATCTCTCTTCACTCTGTTTTTATATCTGCTACCTTTACAGTGGGAAATACCACTTCTATATATTTTTAATCAGCGGTCAATAATTCAGGCCTGATGGGTTAGTGTGCAGTGATGGGTCTGAGAAATATTCCCCTGAAGAAGTGAAGAGATGCAGCTCTCGGGTCTGTTTTTATCAGTCCGTACTGTGTCTCGCGGGACAAGCCATATGAACTGCTCGGGTCTCCATCGCTCATGTGTTCTTGCAGGGAATGTGGAGAGAGATGGAGGAAGAGATTATCAGCGAGAAAGTGTAAAACGCTGATTCAGTACGTGCGTCCAACCCCGCAGGATTTCCCAGAGCGATTTCTCCGAGACCCAGAGTTTCATGTGGCAGAAGATGCTCAACAGACACAATCTGATTTCTCAATTTACTTGACCTTTTCTGCTGATGTTTTTTGAAAGGTTTTTGAAGGTTAATTCTTCCATTTCCTGGCTTTGCTTGTCTTACATCATTAGACATTACCATCATTTTTTCCATCTGAAACAATAATGTCAAGACTTTCAGTGAATAAGCCAGTTGGAAAGACCCTTTGTAACTCACTCTTCTGAGATGAAAGTGACATTAACCGTTCAAACAGGTTTCTTGTTTTAAAACGTTCCCACCAAAAATACGACTCTCAGCCTCCCTGAGACGAACAGAGACCATAAAGCTCAGTTTATACCCAATCGCACAGATACACAGCATGTCGCGATGCTTCTGTTGGCTTGTGACGGCTCTTAGATTTAAAATCTGTAGACCGTCTGAGTAGTTTTAGCTATATATCTACAAGATGACCATTAACATTTAGTGCCACGATAACAGTGCGCTGGGCTTGGACACAATTTACTGTCAGAGAGTCACAGATGGGTCAGTGAAATCAATAACGCTGGAAAATCCTGCAGGAAGGTGTTAGCTTGACCTCTCAGAAAGCCTTCTGGAAAGATGAAATTACTGCCTGAGCCATCGCCACCAACAAACCCATATGAGCAGCAGGACGAGTGTGAAAGCATGTTAAATACACCTATGAACTGGGTTTAATGATACTCACTGCCTGTTTTACTGCTGTGGACGTAAATAGAGAAAAAACACAGTGAGAAGGACTTGATAAAACATCATAAAACATCCAGATCCTCAGATGAAATATATTGTGTATCAGTCTAGCACTTTCCCCTCGATTGCTTACAGAATGATTGTTTCACATTAACAGCGCGACATTATTCAAGCAATAAACTGCCATCAGGGAGAGACGGTGTGTGTTTATAGATCGCCGTTTGTTTATCTAGCTCTGGAAAATGTCACAAGAAGAACTGAATGTTTTCCCGTTTTCTGTTTCAGTTTTTCCCTCCTTATTTTCAGGTCAGTCAGTTGTCGATGTTCGTGAATGGAAATGAAAGTTCATCTAATCCTGTCAAACACAGCACAAAAATCCTATAATTCAAATGAATATATAAACTAACAAAACAATGAATAATGTACATTAGAGCAGCGCTGGGTTGTTTCTGCACAATTAAACTTTCTAGAACCTCCACCATCACAGTAACTCCTTTTTGCGTAACTTATTCTCGTTCTCTTTTCTGCATTTGTGTGAACTAATCAAGCTTATACTTTAAACTGGGAATGGTGATGTTCTTCATTTTTAAGTCACTTTGGATGAAAGAGTCTGTTAAATGAATATACGTAAATGTAATTTTGTGTGTGTAAATAATTGCTTTTATGTATTAGTTTAATGTTTCTACATATCAACAAAAATCCAGTACCTTTGTTGTCATTGTCTATTCCTTCTTCTTTAAAGAGAAACTGCCTCTCTGAGGCCTGACACCACAATCACAGTGACAGCCTGAATGGAAAAGACAGAAAAAAGAGAACTTTTTGCTCTTTATCTATATTGATATTGTCATGTGTCATGAGCGTTCATATTTCATATTGTTCCAAAAGTAGCATCTGATCTTCTGTCGCTCCTGCTGTCTCACTCACACAAGAGGTTTCCTTATGATATAAACACAATCCCTCTTTCAAAACGAGAAGGGATGTCTATTTATGTTTCTAAATTCACTTTTTTAAGTTTCAGTAACTTAATTCAGTTAAACGTTTGGCATGTCTGACCTCCAACGAGACTTTAAAATGACGAATTCTGTATAGAAATCAAACAGCTCAATGTAACGGTACTCCAGTTTACTGGAGCGTTGCAGTGTTCTGACCAACAGCGTTTGGGATGGACTGAAATCACACAGCCGCTGGTCTAGGGTTCTGGTCTAGGCTAAAACACCCTGGCCGTCACGCAGACGACTGGCACCAGCGATGCCTATGCAAATAAAACTGACTTGACGACAGTCATGCAGATTGGTGTCCTGTTACCACAGAGACACAAGTGGGTTTTACCTGCCATCTGTTGCACAGCTGCTGACTGTAAATCCTGAAGTGCTCGAGCTCACAGGCCCCTGAGAGCTCATGACGCTGACAGGTGTCTTTATGCTAATGAGATGTGCAGTAACCAGGGCTGGCATCTGTGGGGCCGTGCATGCTTTCCAGAGCACATGAGCAGATGCTGATGTCCGGCCGTGAGGATGCCACTCTCAGCCGCTCTAATCAGAGAACATGGGATCAGATTTGGAGCAGAATGTGGAGAAGCTGTTCCCACTGCTGTTCTGCAGATGAGATGAGAGATGATTTGTTTAATTTGAGGCGGATCTGTGTTTCAGCTTCTATTCTGAGCGCAGGGTGGGTTGGGATGTTCTGCCGTTTGTTGTTTCTCCTTGAAAGTTATTTGTAGCATCCGTGCGATCAATACCTCTATTCCCTGAGCCGGTGACCGCTGTGATGTCCACTGGTGTACAGCGAGAGAGCACCTGATTCGATTCTGGACCTCCGTGTTTTTTTGTTCCAGCCAGTAAAGCTGCTTCATTGCCATCAAGAGAGCAGCTATTGAAAGCTTTGTTAGCATTCAGACCTCTTTGAGCCAGAGTACAACGGCTAAGAGTGAATAATTTAGTATGAACAGAACCCATGCACAATCATTGTGGTCTTCAAGATACAGATTTCATCAGTGATTCGTCTCTATATTCTGGATTTGCATTAAATTTGGGTCTGATGCATGAGTACTCGAGGCAGTGAAATCACACTGTAAAATGCTCTAATTCAATCAGTCACATCGACCTAACCCTATTTCTTAAGAAGTCGCACAAACGGGGCCGACCGTATTACAAGTATTACTTAGAATCCATAAGTACCAAGAAAGTCTGTTGAAAGAAAAACATATAAATACAATACAGCTGCAAGTATAGCGTCAATGACGGGCCCAAACACCAGCGGACACATGCATTTAACCACCTGCTAGTCTTTTATGTTTTTATTTTTTTATTCATTTTTATACTTTTTTTTATCTTATCTGAATGGTATGATATTTGGTTGACTTTTGTTGTTCCTGGGAAAAAAGGATAAATGGTCATACATGTATTCTTGGAGGTCTAAAATGAACAAACGGGAAACACAAAAACAAAATATTTTTTTAAGCGTACAATCTACAAATCAGCCATGATCCAGATCCAAAAAGCACACAGCAAACAAGGGGTTAAACTCTTAAACATCAACACTGTAAAATACACACACAGAGACTCAGTGAGATCAAAGACTCAGTTAGAGACAGAAAACACAACATTAGAAAAAACTAAAGTTTGACAAAAAGTAGCCTTTGATAATATCTACATAAATGGACAAATTACACTTTTATTAATTACATTTACATTTACATTTATGCATTTAGCAGACGCTTTTATCCAAAGCGACTTACAGTGCATTCAGGATATACAATTTTTTTTTTTTTATCAGTATGTGTGTTCCCTGGGAATTACGTTTTAAATATAGCCTATTTAAGGTGTTTCTCCTACAGCCTCATTTAAATGATGTAAGTTTATTTATAATATTTTTATTTTTGCATTATCTGATTTTCATCTGATTATTCCCTTTTGCACAGAGTTCTTTCCCCTCTACGGCGGAGGTTATTCATATCTCATATGGTCTATGTTTGCTCTTTGATTCACGAACATGATGATCTTGTGATTGGAGGAAAGTCTTCTCATGAGGTTGGATTTTCCCTCTAGTGGAGATCAGACTAGAAGAATACAGGGCACATTATTAGGATGTTAAATGGCCGAATGTGTCTCTTTAATCAGGATTTGTGTTTCCTGAACTTTTTTTTTTTGTTTAACAGGGACATTGTACATTAATAAAAACATTCCTATAAATGTACCAGAATTAGCCAAAGGCTATTTTTCATCCGTAGTCCCTGGACAAGATGTTTCAAGTCACCCTAAAGAAAATGTGATTAAAAATACATAATAGAAAATGTAATTTTTTTATTTATTTTTTATTTTACCTTTATTTTACCAGGAAATAATCCCATTGAGATTCAGAATCTCTTTTTCAAGGGAGTCCTGGCCAAGGCAGCATAATTACACAATACAATAGAAATCTATTTAAACAATTTAGGATCAATTAAAAACAATGCAAACAAAATACAAACAATAATAGGATGGCTAGCAGATATAAGATTCTAGTGTTGACAAATCTGAGTACTGATTAACCAATTCTTCAATTGAATCCTAAATAAAGCATATGTGTTTAGATCTCTTATAGTTGTAGGAAAAAGCAGACTGACTAAATTTACTTCGTCTAAGCGGTATGATACAGTCTCCTCTTAATGCGCCTCTTGTAGAGCGATAATCAGTTGTTCTAATACGAACTAACTGAACAAGATAGGGAGAAGATAAACCATTAATAATTTTATACATCAAGCATGCATTTGCATACTTAATCATGTTTTCCCAACTTAACAAATTATATTTTTTCAGTATTGGACAATGATGATAATGTACCGGTTTCTTATCGAAGACTTTAAGTGTACGTTTGTATAAGGACTCTAATGGTTTTAGAGTCACTGAACTCGCCTGAGACCAGGATGGTTAAAGCAGAATCAATCAGTAAGATATTTATATGTGAGAAATAACCATAGTCACATACATATACATCTTAGCTGCTTCTAATGACATGTAATCTCTAATAAATTTAAAATTATAGAGATTAAACTTAACCTGCTTACAAACTTTTTTAACTTGAGCTTTAAATGTAAGTTTAGAATCAATCAGTATTCCCAGATATTTATATTGAGGCACTACCTGCTAAGCTCTGCAACAGTCCCTGACACGCAAACATCCGGCTCTTTAATAATACTGTTAGACTTAGAGAAAAACATACATACTGTTTTGGACACATTTAGTTGCAAGCAATTCTCTTTTAGCCATGCCGACACATTAACCATAGAATTCGTAAGTTAATTTGCAACTTGTGTCAGACTACTACCATGTATATAAATCACTGTATCATCCGCATACATTTGTATATTAATGCCAGGACATGAAAGATGAAAATCATTTATATACATAGCAAAAAGCAATGGACCCAAGATAGATCCTTGCGGAACACCAGTTGATGTACCTAAATCATTGGATAAGTGATTGTGTACTCTAACACACTGAAATCTATCTGATAGATATGACTCTATCCAGTTGTGTATGTGATGAGAAATTAAAACAAGATAACTTAGACATAAGGATTCCATGATGGTGTCAAAGGCTTTCTTTAAATCAAGGAACACTGCTCCAACTACACCACCTTTATCTAAGAGAATTTTAATATTTTCTATAAAAAGACAATTTGCGGTTTCCGTTGAGTATTTTGCTCTTTAACCAAACTGCATTGGATGCATTGAAAATGAACTACTACTCAAGTAACTGCTAATCTGTTCTGCAACTAGTTTCTCCATAATTTTAGAAACGGTGGGTAAAATACTAATTGGCCTATAATTATCAATAGAGAGGGGATCTCCACTTTTGAATATTGGAACAACAATCGCTGACTTCCAAACACTTGGGAATTTTCCCTGGGAAATTGAAAGATTAATAACTTTACTAATAGGTTTAATTAGGGTCAAACTAGACTCTTTGAGCATAACAACATCCATGCCATATTTATCTTTTGCTCTAGATGACTTAAGAGATCTAATTGTTCTCATAACATCAGAATCACTAACAGGCCTTATTCTAAAAACAGGCTCCACTGTTGTAACTGGACAGACATTAGTATACGAAGGTGGAAAACAACGAGTAATAGTTTCTACGGAATCAACAAAATGATGATTAAAAATCTCTACCATCTCAGCTGGATTGTTTATTGATTTCCCTTTTACTTTAAAATTTTCTTATCTTCATTTTGTTGTCCTGTTAATTTTTTTAACTGATTCCAAATGATTCTAGGATTGCTTTTTCTATCATAGTGAGGAAAAAAATCTGCTTTAGCTTTTTGTAATTTCTTTACCACAGAGTTCCTTAACATAGTAAATCGATATCTATCACTACTCAATTTAGTTTTAAGTGAGGTTTTCAAAGCATGATCCCTTTCTTTCATCAAATTCAGAATATCTACATTTATCCATGGGACCATATTCTTTTTCTTTCTATGATTAAATTTACAGGTATAATCAGTAATAATATTTTCTAATCTTTTTGTAATCTTCCTCATAGTCAATACCCAATAATAGATTATCCCATTCTATCTGCTGAATAGCACCTTTAAAGTTATCTTGTTTATTCTTTGGTATCCCAAAGAATTCACATTTCTTAACAAATGAGCTAAACCTCTTCTTAGTTAGTTTCCTAGTAACCAGAAACATATTATGGTCAGACAGACCAGTTAACATATTACAAGATTTCAAAATTCGCTCAGGTCTATTAGTAAATATTAGATCAATTTGACTTTTAGTAGAATTAGTTATTTGAGTAGGTCCACTAATTAATTGTTTAAGATCAAAACTATCAGTTATCTGCTTAAGATTTTTCCTAGTAGATTTATCTTCCCAATTAATGTTGAAATCACCCATGATAATTACCTCCTTGTTAAAATTACATTCTTTCAGTAAAGTATCAAGATTTTCATAGAAACTGCAATTTGAAGAAGGGGGACGATAGATTACAATGAGAGTAAACGACATTTGTGGAGATAAGACAATGTTTAAGTTAACTTGAGTTCAGTTGTGTTTCATTGGCTGGCGTATTTCCAGGTCACTTCTCTGGGCTTTGGGCGGCTGTTCTGACCCTCTGCATCGGGTGACTCAGCCATGAGTCAGGCCACATTCGGCCTTCCCTTTTGTTTTTCTTATTCTCTTGAATATTTGACCTCATTCATTTGTCTTGTTAGCCGAGTTTGTCAGTATTTGTCCGGGGGGGAAATCTGGACAGATCTATTTAAATGCATCTATCTGTGCTGCTGTAGCACATGCTCTCATCCCATTTGCCATTTCTGCACTCGCTGTGTGACGAGATACATGTTAATGTTGGACACATTAGTCGAGTGTTGTGGGTCGCCGTTGGTCTCCGAATCACAGCTGCATGTGTGAACCCAGCGTGTATGTGTGTGTGTGTGTGTGTGTGGATGAAATGCCACAAGGTGCTAGCAGCTCCTTATCAGTCTCTGAGCAGACGAGAGCTGCTCTTCTTAATTCATTTTCACCTGATAGGGAGGCCAAGAATGACATTTCACAAGTGTGTGTGTGAGAGGAACGGGAGGTGAATTCTTTTATTTTTACTCCTATTACACTATATAGTACAAGTAGCTGACAGAATGGAAGCCGCAGTTCTAGTTTTGTCCACTAAAGGTGCCCGAGAGCTCCATGCTGTCCTGTGGTTTCCTTCAGAATAAAACAGCTTGAATTTTACAATTCAAAATTGTATTGTTATGAACTATATTTTTCTGATTTAATAAATTGTTGGCTGCCCAAAGAGAACAACAAATCATTCTACAGCAAACCACAGAAGATGAACACAAACCGCCTCAGCACATGGGAAGAAAGAACACAGACACTATGAAGCTGCTGAGAGGAGTTCATGAGACCACACTTCACTCAAGCAGGGGTTCTTGTGAAATATCTGTCCTTTATCTGCTCTGCTCTAAACCACCTCTCAACACAGAAGGTTCAGTTTCCACAAGTTCTTCCATTGGCTGTGCTTTCATCCCAAAGGTCTCAATCCAGAACTTTGATTTTATTTGTTTAAATTAGTGCGGTCAAACAATTAATCGAATCCAAAATAAAAGTTTTTGTTTACATAATATATATGTGTGTACTGTGTATATTTATTATGTATATATAAATACACACACATACAGTATATATTTTGAAAATATGTATTTACATGTGTTTATATTTATATTATTTATATTACAGATAAATATATTTAATATATAAACATAACATATTTTTCTTAAATATATACATGTATGTGTATGTATTTATATATATATACGTAATAAAAATACACAGTACACACACATATATTATGTAAATATTTTTTTTATTTTTTTTTTATGCAATTAATTGTTTGACAGCACTAGTTTAAATCTAATGTGTAAATTGAACTTCTATCATCCATTCATTATCCAGGCCGGGAATAACCCTGCTGGATGGATTCCTATTATATGAAGTCAATTTAGATATTTAAGTTACGTGATTAAAAAAACTGTCATTCTGAGAGGATCTTTGGATGTCCCCACCTTCACTTTGTCATCTTGAAGCTTTTCTTCTCTCTGCCTTGTACATGTTCTGTTTGCAGTGTTCTCCAGTGAATTGTCAAGTGTGCACATCCAAGGGCTGTCTTCTGGACATTTCTGCTCTAATTACATTATTTGCATGTACACATTTCTACGCACATCATGTGCAGCTGGTATTTTTAGGATTTCCTGTTTTTGACATGTTTGAACCACTCTGACCTTCAGCCTTATGTTTCTACACAAACACAAATCACAAAAAAATAGTAGAGATGGACACAATGAACACTCGCCAGATATCTTGCTGACAACATCATTAGGAACAAATCAATGTAAAATCAATTTGATCCTGGACCACAAAACCTTAAGTCGCTGGTATATTTGGCAATAGCCAACAATATTTGTCAAAATTATCCATTTTTCTTTTAGCCAAAAATCATTAGGATATTAAATAGTTCCATGAAGATATTTTGTAAATTTCCTACTGTAAAATACAAAACGTAATTTTTGATTGTATGCATTGCTAAGAACTTCATTTGGAAACTTTAAAGGTATTTTCCAATATTTAGATTTTTTTGCACCCTTTCAGATTTACAAATATGTCCTATCATAACAAACCATACATCAATGGAAAGCATTTATTCAGCTTTCAATCGTATAAATAGGGATGGGAATTGATAAGAATTAATTCCGATATTAAGCTTATATCCGATTCCTTAGATCATGTTCCATTGGGTGAGGGAATGAATTTGTTTGTTTGTATTAATACTTTTTTGTAAGAACACAACACAACTCCTATTACCAAATTATGTGTAGCAACCGAACAAACCTAAAAAATACAAATATCCAGGGACCTATATAATTTTTCAAATTGGTCCGACAAAAAAATAAATAAAACTGCCATTAAGTGCCATAAAAACTAAAAACACAGACTGTAAACAGTCAAGGAAGAGCTTGTGTGGGAAATATGAAACAAATTCATCAACTGACATACAAAATAAGAAGTCTTCTTCATTAGAGGTGAACGAGAGAACTTTAGCCTCTGAGCCAGACTCTGTGGCCGTCATCATCATCATCTAAATTTGGACAATCAATGGAGATTATTATCAATATTACACAATGAAATGCTCACATTTAGACAAGTTTTGCATTAATACAGATGGCCTCGTTAGCTCCGCTGCTGCTTGACTTACTTGTTGTTGCTGTTCCTAAGTAGTAGTATCAAACATGCGACAGTTGCAAATATTGCGTGCTGTGTGGCCAAATGTCCATATTGGAGGTAGTTCCCCCCTTTCGAAATTAAATAACTGTTGCAAATTGGTGTCCGAGTGAAATATAACCACACTTTAGATCGCTTCTGCCTCTATGTTTGCTGTAACCAAAACAACGAGTGCGTGTGTGAAGCTGCAACGAGCGGAACCGATATAAGCAGGTTATTCAGATTCACTTTCTAAAGAAGACCGGTTCTGTTCCCATCCCTACGTATAAATCTCAATTTCGAAAAATGTACCCTTATGACTGGTTTTGTGGTCCAGGGTCTCAAAAGATCCATCTAAAACCCCCAGTACTCACAGATGAATCTAAGACTGAAAGGAAACAAACATAACGCAGTGATGCTTCTCCCGATTACTGAATCCTTATGACTTTATCCATTTTCCTTTAACACACTGACCAACACAAACAAATCGTCCAAACAGGGGAGCGACCCGTTGTATAAAACACCATTCTCTGTTAAAACCGCTCATAATGCTCCAGTCTTACTGTAAGAACCCAGAGACATTGCTTCACCATCTCGATGGCATCGGTTAAATGTCAAACGACAGTCAGACTGTGCTGCTTTCGGACAATCTCCCATCAGCGTGTGTTAAAGAATGAGAAGCACAGCACCGAGCAGATGCTGCCATGTGGACGAGAGCTGTGAAAATGCCCTCACGCAAATGCCAAGCCATCACTCAACATCTGGGAGGTGAAAATCAGATTGAAAGTCCTGTTCCACCTCACCGTCGGCGAACATGTCGAGTTATGGACACAGCCAGAGCTTCACCTGCAAACACATACAGAGAGAAATTACTCTTCAGATAATTCAAACATTCCAGGAAAACAGGAAGATCTCTGTAATCAAAGACACACAGCCATGAAGCAGATGTATATTACTCCTGTTTTTCACGTCTCCTCCATCTTTCACAGTCCTTTAAATAAAGAGCATAAACAATGTCTCACACCTAAATCAGACAGAGAAATAACTTGTGCAGACAGACAGACCGACAGAGATCTTTTATTCATCACATCGTCAGCTCTTCGACTTGCACCTTTGATTCCAACCCTTGAACTCAGATCCGTCGGCTTTGATGTTGAATTTGTTTGACACCCTCTTCTGTTCCTCTGCTCTCTCTGCTTAGGGTTGATGACATGTTTTGTCCATGTATCTTGTAAATCAAAAAAATCACACGCTTTCACACATGCATGCACATAATCAGATAAAACATATGAAAGCATGGCTTTCTTGTGTTGAACAGTTTGTTCATGGTTCATTACCGCAAACGCCCCTCTTGTGTCGTCAGTTTTTGCTCAGTCAGGCATTTTCTGATTGAATTACATTTTACATTTGCCATAAAAATACTGTCTCTTCATTTGTAGATGCTCCAGAGATGCAGAGCAACTGCAGTGCATTTATTCCCACAGGATGAATCCGGCTCGGAGAACACGACTGTGAGCTCAGATCTTCTCAGAGTGAAGTCTGAACCCTGTGTCATCCCTCCATTAGGCCACGCTACTCTGCAGACAAAGACAGTCGAGAAACACTATGGAGTTTTTTTTTTTTTTTTTTTAACAGACAAATATAATAATGCATAATTTTTAATGAAGGTGTAAACGGAATCAGCACACAGGATTACACCCCTCCACAAACGCTCTGTGTGTGTGTGTGTGTGTGAGAGAGAGAGAGAGAGTGTGTGTGTGTATGTGTATGTGAGAGAGTGTGTTTGTGTGAGAGTGTGTGTGTGTGTGTGTGTGTGTGTGTGTGTGTGTGTGTGTGTGTGTGTGTTGTGAGGACACTTAAAGGTTGATTAGTTACAGGTGAAAGGCCCACAGACTAGAGACTAGAGCATCTCCACACAAGACTTGGGTTTGTGTCCAGTTACTGACCAGTTAATGGCCAGTCCAATGACTTTAAAGACCACAAAAGTTCAACAGTAATAATATTAAATATTACCAAGTTTAAAAATCAGCTCATCTACAGGGGCGTAGGGATGATGATGATGATCTCTTTTCTTTCCAGAGATTCGAGACTCCACCTGCCCCAGAAAGCATCAGTCTCAAAAGACGCTCACACTAAAAATAAGCATGTTTATCCACTGAGCTCCAGAAATTAAGTTTAAGTTTAAGTTATTTGTTTACAGGGGCAATGCACAATAATAAACATAACTGTAAATGTGCCAGAATTAGCCAAAAAGGCTATTTTTCATCTGTAGACCCTTGACAGAATGTTAAAAGGTCACCCTAAAAACAAAGACAGAGCATCATTACACATATACACATCATATCTCAAAACATATCTTTTTTTACAGAAACATAAATTCACAAAAACAGATTGCTACTAAAATACAAAATATAAGTGCATTATCTAGACAAAGTAAACATATGAAGGAAAGGAGAGAGAAAGAGAGAGATGGCAACAGGAGAAGGCAACATAGCCAAGAGCAATTAGGACAAGGAAGTCTACTGTCAAGAATACAATACTAATGTTGACAGTGCTGAGTTGTCCGTAACCATTATTTAAGATGAGACCGAAAAGAACCAAAAGTATGTAATCTTCTCATTTTTGATGGGATGGAGTTCCATTCCCTTGCAGCTTTGACTGAAAATACAGACTGACTGAACTTACTTCTTGTGAGAGGAATAATACAGTCCCCCCCCCCCCCCCCCCCCCCCCCCCCCCCCCCCCCCCCCCCCCCCTTATTTGCATGCCTATTTTACATTCGGTATTGCCAAGCCATGCACATACACACATTTTTAATGATAAAACTATCTCTTTTTTCATTTTGACAAGTATTTGTTTAATTTGACAAGGCTTGAGTAATTATGTAGAATAAAACAGTCATTCCTGTTGAGAGCAGCTTTAGTTCATGTGTGTTGACGTTATTTTCTGATTAACATTTGTCTGCCTTCTCAAGGTGTATAGAAAGCAAATAATAGAGTTATACTTCTTCCTTGTCACTCATGTGCTGTCTTAATGTTGTTGGAGTGCTGGTTTAGTGTCTGTAGTTTGGGAAGGGTGTTAAAGGTCCTCAGAAAGCCGTGTGATTCTCCAGGCTTATACAAAATGCATGACACAGAGAGAGCGGCCCAAAGCTAATGCTGCACCGCGGTCCAGGGTAACATAGCAACAGTTTCTGGCTGAACTTTAGCTCAGCGTAACATCCATTAACCCGGAGTGAACCGCCAAACGAGAGACACTCTTGGTTTTTAACAGCTAGCAGCAGCTAAACAGTTTTACATGGCATTGAAATCCTTTGAATTATTTCGTAATGACAAGCTTGTCCTTTGACACCAGCTGACAGAGAGTCTCCTGAAAACACAATTCACAGGACACAGTGCTTTTGCGGATGTCAGATGTCACGCTCATGTACAGTATGTAAAGCGTAGACGTCCTCGAGTAAAACAGACCTCCTTCTTACTGCCTGTCCTCCCTAAACCTTCAAATCTCTTTCCCAGTCGCTCTGTCCTGATATGAAGGCTTGGCCTAAGGGGCAAAAGCTTTTTGAAATAATCTTTAAACATTTTATTCAAACACAACCCTTATCGTAATTCTCTTCTGCATACGGACGACCGACATCTCCATGTGACTGGATCAGACGTGAAGTCCAAATTTAAGTGAAAGTCCTGTCAGCTGTAATCTGTCCTGGTAAATACATCTGTCTTAGAGAACGGGATCTATGTGCGCAAGAAGAAAAGCAAATACAGAAAAGGGAACATGGTCCTTCAGTCACTCATCATCATCGCAAAATAAGCTATTTGCAAAATATAAAAAAAGATACTACTTAAGTCAAGTCACCTTTATTTATATAGCGCTTTTAACAATACAGATTATGTCAAAGCAACTTTCCAATATCAAAATAGGAAAATAGTGTGTCAATAATGTAAAATGACAAGATTAAACACTCAATTTTCAGTTAAAGGCATTTCATTATTGAATTCAGTGATATCATCATCCAGCTCAGTTCAGTTTCTATAGTATCTGTGCAATCAAGTCGACGATATCGCTGGAAATTAAGTGTCCCCAACTGAGCAAGCCAGAGGAACCCAAACTCCATCGGTGACAGAATGGAGAAAAAACCTTGGGAGAAACTAGGCTCAGTCGGGGGTCAGTTCTCCTCTGACCAGATGAACCAGCAGTTCAATTCAACCGCAGCCATGTCAGATTGTGCAGAGGACTCATCTGGTCCACTTAAATGGATGTGATAAGGATTAATAAATGATTTTACTCTGTGAAGAAAGAGGGAGTGTTGTGAAACTAGCACAGATACAACAGAGGAAATCACACACACAACGATAAATTATACACAATATTTGAAAGAATGCTAAAGATCTGTGGCGTAGTGGTAAATTAAGCAGATAACTGGATCTCCGTAAAATAAAGCAAACCTACAAAAGCACTGCTGACAGTTCAGTCGGTCACACAGATTTCACACAAACATGATGACGAGGGACTGGAGGAGTTTGAAGCAGGAACTTGAGGAAGTCTGTGTTGTCAAGACTGAGTTTGAGGCGATGGGCTGCGACGTCAAAGACGAACACGAGATCATCTCTGTGATGGGAGAGTCTCGCTTCTCCAAACATATGCTGGAAAACACTATAAAATAAAATGAGATTAGTTTGGACATCACGTCAGCATTGGTAGTGATGTTAGTTTGCGAAGCTTTATTCAGGTTTACACACACTGAAACCTCTGATACACACAGAAGAGAAGTTGTCTTATCTCTGGGCTGTGTTTGGCTTTGGAGGACCATGTACTTTTAGATTTATTCATCTGGAAGATGCTTATCCAAACTGACTTATGGTACATTCAATTTAAATGTGCAAAATCATCCATAAAAAATGCAGTGAACACCAGCAAGTAAACACAATAAGCCAATGACTCAAGGTGCTGGTATGTAAAGAGCTGTGTTGATGATTGACAGAATGGTTTGTGAGGCGCTGCACCTTTAGAAATAAAGCTTACAGAAATAGAGAGGCTTAATTATGCCTTTCTTTTCAAAAGCCAATGAAACAAAGCTCCGGAGGAATCTGCAGGTGTGCTCTGTTACAGTCAAACACACTCCATATGTATTAGTGACACTGGCCTCTATGCAACCAGTCAGTTTCTGTCTGAGTCAGCTGGCTGGATAACTGCATCGCTTACCTGTGGGGATGTGATCCTGCTCTGCCATCAGCTTCACTGGTGTTCACTGACACACACACACACCTGTGGTCATCAGCTACTGGACTGATAGCTTAAGCCCTCAGGAGCGGGTTCAGACGCAGTCAGCTGTGGAGATCTGCTCTCCAGACGCCCGTCTCTCAGACAGCTTCCCACAGGACAGGGCATGCCAGGTGTCGCCCGCTGTTAAAGGCCAGTCAATATCTCGCCCTGCGGGGGACAGTTATTCGCCTTTTCATTACGCTCTGAATATTTAAACAGCACTGAAGAGATGGAGGAGGAGGTCTGAGATCTGTCCGCCACCTGTCCTCTTCATTATCGTGACCCATCGTCCTCCTTTACTCGTGCATCTCACGTGATGCTGCTAAAATACATATGCACACATACATCCATATATACACATGACATAGTGTTCAGAACGAGACAGAGACAGAGAGAGAGACAGGGAAGCTCACATCAATCACTCTCAAGCTCTAGTCCTACAAACACACAGCTATCTGTTCCCTCAATCTCTGGCTTCGTCTCTGCAGCAGCGTTTATAGGTTCTGCTGTGCCAGTGTGATTTAGTGTTAAAATCACAGAGTGAAGATGAGGCAGATGAGTGCAGTGCTGGTAAAACGACGATGCTGCTCCTCTGCATCCATATCGTCAGTTCAGAGGTTACCAAACATTAGCTTACAGTTTAATCACTGCCTTCATCATGCTGGACTGCAGAGCTTGATCTGCTCGGTGAACAGACGGCTTGTGTTACACGTAGCATGCAGCTAAATGAGACTGCTGTGGGGACATTGATTTAATGCCAGAAGAGGACGAGCTCCTCCAGAAGAGTTCGGATCCTCTCAAGGTTTGTTTGTTCTTCACAACCTAAACATCTTACAGAGTTTTTCCTTGCCATTGGCTGCTCGAAGACATTAAAGTGAAAGTACTTCACAAATGAACTTGAGACACACGAGAGGAGACAACCAAGAGAACGTCTGCTCAACCACATTCAATCATTCATTCATTTCTACTGTTCGCTTTGTGTCAATCTGAGCCTCAGAAATCATCATCTCCATTCACCAGATGTTTCAAAGCTTCCATCTCATGAGACTAATTTGAGCTATCACTGTAATTTTACTGTTTATCTCAGTCTAAAATCATTTAACTTTTGTTGTAAGTGTATAGTCAGTAATTTGACTCTCAGTGCGGCCTCCAGCTGTCATGCTTAATCTCGTCTTCACTCATATTCTCTTTTATTGGCCTCAAACAATCCTCCTGGTGTCTTTGCAGTGGCTCAAACACACACAAACACATTAATCTCCCAAATACCATGGTAAATTATGTTTGAAAGACATTCTGTGTTTAGCTAAAAGGGCACCAGGGAGAAATGAAAAACAATTCAATGCCATTTATTTAAATAGCACCTTCTAAAACACAGATTGTTCATAAAAGCAGCTTTACAGACAATAGGAAAATAAAGACAAAAGAAAAAAAAATTGTTTTATGCCAAGTTTTTTTCATGTGAAAAAAAAACAAAAAAAAACAACCTTCCTTGCGATGTTTAAGACGTGGATAAACCTCATATATACTAACAATTATCATTAATTTTCAACACTTCAAGAATATTGATGAGTAATTGGATATACTTTCATTAGTTTGGGTAACTAACCAAAAATATCATCTATTTAAAATAAATAAATAAATCTAATTAAGACATTTACTGTATATGAGCTACAGGTGTCCCCACCCCCCACCCCCCCCCCCCCCCACCCATAGCTACTAGCAAAAAGACACAGATTCACATCTTACTGTTTTTTTCAATTGCTTACACACTAAAATTAAAACTTTCCCACAATTAGCAAAACCTTACACTCAGGGAGCAAAACACCAGCCTAGATTTGCACAACTGTAAGCACATTGTCAGCTTCCCTCTTTTTGCAAAACATTACACACAGTGATTTGCAAAACACTAAACACACTTGTATGCATTTGGCACAGACATTTATCATGATGTCATTTCCTTGCAATTTCAAAGCAAAGGCTTTCAAATGAACACACCCCATGAACCAATTGGTTAAACACAGCCACCAGGTGTGCACACACACACTGGTGCTTAATTGTAGACACACCAATCAGGTTTAAGCACTATAAAAAGGCAACAGGTAAGTTCACCTGTCTTCAACAAAAATGGACGGTGTCAGAGGAAGCGGGAGAGTGCGGATGAGAGGGGGAATCCGGAGAGAACAAGGTAGAGGAAGAGGAAGACCTGGAGGAGGGGTAGGACATGCACAAAGAAGAAGACAACTAAATCTGTGTAACGAAATTCGTTACAATTGCTACAATTGTGGACCATGTAATAAACCACGGACTAACACTGAGGGAGGCTGGACTGAGAGTACAGCCTAACCTAAGCAGGTACACGGTGGCATCAATAGTTCGGACATTTCGTCAAGAGCACAGCTGAGAAACTTATCTTCTGTCAACAGAAAATCCATAGCTTACTGCATGTACTATATCAACAGTTTTGGTATGTATTCGTGTATCATTTTACAGTAAGCTACATGTATTTTGTTTGGCCAACATAGGATTGAACGTCGAGAACACCAAGGAGGGAGGGGCTCCATATTCACACAGGAGCAAGAGAGAGAGATCATAAACCTTGTTTTGGCCAATAATGCAATCAGACTTAGAGAAATTCAAGCCCATATTGTCAATGATCACCAAATTTTCCAACAGGTCTCTCTGTCAACAATAGCCCGTATCCTTAAAAAACATCAAGTTGTGATGAAACAACTGTATAAAGTGCCATTTGAAAGAATTCAGACAGGGTGAAAGTCCTGTGGTGTGAATATGTGGTGGTACGTTTTGTTCACTGACTGTAGTATTGTGTACAGCACACATAACCTTTTTACTGTACATGTAATTTTACTGTATAGCAGACCTACAGTATATTGATCTACACAATGTGATATATTGCTGTATTTCAGAGAGTTTTACAAATGGATGCAGAGGAAGTCCCGCATGAGTTTATATACATTGATGAGGCTGGATTTAACCTGACAACAGTGAGAAGAAGGGGAAGAAACATCATTGGCCACAGGGCTATTGTCAATGTACCAGGGCAACGTGGGGGTAACATTACCCTTTGTGCTGCCATTACACAGAATGGGGTCCTCCACCGCCATGCCAACTTGGGTCCTTACAACACTGACCTCATTCTTACATTTTTAGACAGATTACACAATATTATCACAGCAGCAAACCAAAGGGACCAGATGCACTACAATGTCGTCTGGGACAATGTAGCTTTCCATCGTTCTGCTCTGGTCCAAAACTGGTTTCATCAACACCCACAATTTACAGTTCAATACCTTCCACATACTCCCCCTTCCTAAACCCCATCGAGGAGTTCTTCTCAGCATGGCAGTGGAAGGTTTATGATCTCCGGCCCTATGTCCAGATGGCCCTCATTCAAGCTATGGAGGAAGCATGTGATCAAATTGAAGCAGCATCCATACAAGAGTGGATTCGTCACTCCAAAAGATTCTTCCCACGTTGCCTTGCAAATGAAAATATAGCCTGTGACGTTAACGAGGCCCTGTGGCCAGATCCAGCTAGGCGGAGAAATGTTTAGGTTTTTATTTTTATTCGGTACTGAACTGGATATGTAATTTGTTACAGTATTACTGTAAGCTTACAGTACAATGGTACGTTCAGTAATACTGTATGAAAACTGGAAAATGTTTTGTTAGGAATGTTTTGTTGAAATGTTCAGTATTGACTGACTTGAGTACATGAAAATAAATAAATATTTTCATTACTCTGCACAATTGGTGTCATGTGGTGTTGGTGAATGTATTTTTACACTTTCTCTGTGTAAATGCTAAAAGTGTTTTAGGTTGAGCACAGGAGTGTTTAACTGATTCAAACAGAATCAGACCATACGATGGTTGTGTTTATGTTATAACAACAAAATAAGGTTTTTATAAGACATTGTATAGTTTTGACAAAAGTGTTCCATTTTGCAAATTATCTGAGGTGTTGTGCTACTTTGGTGTAGTGTTGTGCTAATTGTGTGAAGGGGTTTGGAAAACCGGGCCCTGTTTTCAAAATTGTGCTTAAGCAATTGAAGAAAAACTGTAAAAGCCTGCTAGATTGAACAAGCAATATGTGCACGTGTGTGTGTGTGTGTGAGAGAGAGAGAGAATCAGTCTACTGTAGTTTGGAGTCTGTCGTGTCCACATGCTCTCGAATCCCAGAGTGCAGATGGAGTGCAGTGAGAGATGATGCTCTTTCTCACACACACACACACACACACACACACAAATAATTTGATGCATCATTGTTTTAACATATTGTATTTCTCTCCAGGCTTTTTGTTGTTTTGCTCTCTTTTCACACATTAAATCTACCGACTCCCAAATGCCACACACACATAAACTGACAGATTCTTGCAGCCTTTCGACTCATTTTCACACATATTTAAAAGTCCAAAATGCTGCAGATCACAGCACTCCAAAATAATTTTTTTAGGCTATGAGTATTTCCTAGTACACAGTCGTCATTCTCCACATGCAGTTTAACACAGCAGTTTAGTCCCACTTCAAAATATACGAAAACATTGAAAAACCTCATACACAAACTCATTCTACCCAAACACAGCCAGCAAGAATGCTTTGTCACTCATAACTTAATGGTAGCATTATAGATGATCATTTAGACATGGGACGTGTCTTGGATATTTATAGAAACCAAAATAAAAAGGCCAGACCCTTATTGTGTTGGCAGGATGCACTATATATGCAATATGCTTCAATACGCCTTATTTCTCTCTCTTTATGAAGTAAAAAGAAAATTTAACCAACCCCAAGTGACTGCCCATCAAGCTCAGGTCAGCAGAGATATGGGAACAGCATCTGTGTTTGTCTTCTCTAGTGATTCACCTGGGGAAGAATGATGATGACTTTTCCTTTTCCAACATGAATAAGTGCGTTTGAGAAAATCTTGATTTTCATTTTGATTTTCAATCAAATTTTGATTGCTTTCAGCAAACAGGTTGAGTGCTGAAGTATCAGGAATAGCTTCCTTTAAATTTGAAATTCAGATATTTGTGAAATGCCAAAGCAATGGGAAAATGTCACGGCAGCAGAGTGGCACATGTGCCTGACAAACCTCTGAGCTCCATCGACACACAACAAGCACAAGTTTACTTCACGGGTCGAAGAAATCCCACCAGCAGAAGATCTCAGGCTCAGACAACACGTCTATGGACCACATCAGCACCTGATGTTGCACACATACAGCAAAGGCAGACTGAAGTCTAACCTAACCTCTCTTTACTCTCCTCTACGATTAAAAAGGCCAGTCATTTAAAACGACTCATTTATAAGGTACCAGACTGCGGCAATAAGCACTTCTGAGGAAGAACTCACAATATTCAATCTTAGTTCATGTTTCTCAGTGATATTTAGTTTTGACTTAACGCTTATAGGGACTCACTCAAAAATAAACATTGTCATAATTTACATGTCGTTCCAAATCTATATGACTTTCATTCTTCTGTGCTACACAAAAGAAGATATTTTGAAGAATGTTGGGAATCAAACAACATTGAACCCCATTGACTTTCGTTGTATAGATGAATCATCAACAACAACAAAATAAATAAATGAACAAATCATTTTTACGATATATTTGCTTGACATTTTCACCACACCTGCTCTGAGATGCATTACCTGAGTTCTGCCATCTTTATGCACTTTTAAAAAATAAAGTTGTACAAACACAGGCACCTTCTGACCTCGTAAATCCACTTTTGTTTTTTGACCTTTATCTTCTGCTGTTTTGTTGGCATTTTCCATCTTCTTGTACTTCTCCAAACCAATGACCCAACTGAGAGTGTTGCCATCTAGTGGATCCACAAATGAAAACCTACGTCCCAATGTGCATACTATCCATCCTAAATCCTATGTGATATCAATAATTTTCAAAACTATTTAGGGCAGATAGGGTGGATAGTATGCACATTGGGATGCAGGGAACATAATCAATAGTTAAAGTCCCTAACTAGAAATTTACTTGAGTGAAAATATTTAAAATAGTCAAATTGAATCACACTGAAGTATTTCATAGAAAAAAAAAGTTTTTCCTAGCTTTAGAAATGAACTTTAATTCACATCTTTATTAATTTGTGCATGTAGAAAGATAGTGTACCTGTTTTAGGACATTCTCCTTCCTGGAGGTCTTTCATAGACCCTCTGCTGTGTTTGTGTCTGTTAACATTTAGTTAAATTCATTACCATCCAATACATAACCATTTAGCTTTTCAGTTGATACAGTTAAAAAATAAATAAATAAGGCTGGCATTGCAACTGTGCATATTTTTAAAGAAGCCAAAGGAGAAGAACCACCACAAACTCCTGCTGTTCTACTGAGGAAGGGCTGTGAGAAACATGAGCTGTAAGAGGAGCTTCAGATGACATTCACTGAAATACTACAGCATTCAGACTCCTTCAGCAAACTAAGCTGATTTCACTAAAACTACACTGGAATACATGCTTCACATTTCTACACTTCAGTCTATACATTTACTGTAACTCTGTTGTAAAAACATTACTATGAATATTTTTTTTTAGTTTAAGCAAGTATACTCTCAGCTTTAGTAGGATGTTAATATAAACCTGCTTCACTCGGAGGTACTTGTGATTTCAAATTTACCTGCACCTAACATCACAAAACAACTAAGGTTGATTTACATCTTCTTGAGCAGAGTGAACTATCTCCAGCAGATGGTTGTGCTGCTGAGCTGAAATCTGCAGCTCTCCGGCTGACCATCCTCAGGTTTATCTGCAAACGCTGCACACAGAAGAACCTGTAGATCTGAGCTTCCTCTCAGGAGAGACAAACCAATTAAAGCAGAGAATAGACCGATCCGACAGGCTGCATTGTGCAGTTGGTTCCCTCATCTCTGTGCGGCAGCATGAATTTAGAGGGTAGCGGGTGAAGAGGGAGAGAACGGTGACTTTTGTTTCTCTGTAACAGGGGATATTGGCCTGTAATGGCTGAGCCGTACTGTTAATTAAGTTCAGGATGGAGAAAATGGGACCTGAATTCAGGAGTGTGTGTGTGTGTGTGTGTGTGTGTGTGTGTCCAAAATCTGCAGGAAGCCACATTTGTGCTGTGACAGAGAGAGAAGTCTTTTGGCCTGTTTCAGAGCTAATTGGAAGGCAGGAAGACAGAATGAAAAAGAGATTTTCCAAATTAGAAAACAGCTGAGACGACACTGGTCATAAATCCAGTGAATATTATGTGAAGAGCAATATCAGCTCTGATGATTCATCATCATTTCAGCGTGGAGATGCACAGGGAAAATGACAACGTTAGCTTTAACTGCATGAGCTCATCATCCACACAAAACGAGTTTAATGAGCCATTTGTGTTCACTATCAGACTTTCATTTCATTTATTACAATATGTACTCAAAGACGCATGCAAATCACACCCTCGGGTCTCCAGCGAAACCTAGAAAGAGCTGCTGATCTCTGGGCATGACTTACCCTTTAACCGCACCGCTAGGGATGCTGGGAAATGTAGGCTGTGAAATACAGGGAGGCAGTTTTTGGTGGAAACAGTGGTTTTATTGAACAGATATCAACCCTGTGTCTGAATATGCCTAGTTCCCTACTATATAGTAGGCCTAAAAAGTATTATGTCTAAAGTCATAGTCATTAAACAGTAGGCAAAAAGTACCAGGATGACCTACTACTTGACTTTACTAACCCATGAGGCCACGGGACAGGAGTTGTGAATGGCAGTGAAGTGAAACTGATGCTGGTCTGCCGTGTGACAAAGACAACATGAGTGCAGTCTGTCCAGATTTCATCCATACTACACACATTCACACTACATGTAGAGCAAACAGACAAAGGTTGCAAAGTCAGTTCTTATTCGAATGTAGCATCGATTTCAGGTTCAGAGCCGAGGAGCTTATAATAGCTGAAGAAAGCTTCTGTTATCATCTCTATTGGTCTTACTGGTTTCGCTGGACGGCCGTGGATGGGTCAGCTCGATGAAGACGGAGGATCTGGGTTAGTAGCAGCTGGTGCCTCTCATCATTTGCTTCTCCATCTTTTACATCTCCATGCTATTATCTGAAATTGCACAAGAGCCAAATCATATAGTAAGTCATTATGAAAACATCACAGGCAGCACATAAAGAGTCCATTTACATCAATTACTGCGAGCAGAAGTCAATGACTCGTTCCTCACGTAACACACGCGCAGCTCTGTTTGATGGGATTAAAAGTGCAGATGGACAGCAGCCAAAACAAAACACACAGCTGGACGATCACTCAGGTCAAAGGTGAGCTCTTTCTCCAGCCCGCTGGCTGTAGCGAGCTGTGAGAGCGACTGGAGAGTGTCAGAGAGAGAGACAGAGAGACATGCTGTCAGTACTGAGAAACACATGCAGACTCAAACACAGTCACTGTATCAGAGTCTCTGTCACACACAAACTCTTCAAACCACTGAGATGCTCAGGACAGTACTGCACTTACTACAGTCTTCTGTTGTGATTAAATTCAGACTAAACCAAAGCCTAACAATGCTGAAGTCACACACACAAACACACACACACACACACACACACACACATCTCTCTCTCACACACACACACACACACACACACACACACTTATTGCATTGCATTTGTGTTGTAGGCTTGTTTGAAAAAAGGCAAACAATGCATTTCAAACTTCAATGAAATGGTTATACCTGAATGTTCTTTTTGTAAGGCTTCTGACACTGTGTTTCACTTATTGTATGAGTGTTCAAGGCTTACTCCACTTTTTGTACTTTTAGAAAAACTAATTTTATAATTATGAAACTGGGATTTTCTTTTACAAAAACCCTTTTTATTTTTGGTTGCAAGTATAAGCAGTCGTGGCGTGAACAGTGTGTGCTTGCTAATTTTTTATTGGGACAAGCCAAGTTGTAGAAACACATCAATGTAAAAATGCCGGTCAAGATGTTGACTTGTTGTCTCTTTTTAAATCATTGGTAGAATTTAGGGTTGCTATTGAATTTGCATATTATAAACAAACTGATAATGTACCTTTTTTCAAAATGAGGTGGGGTGTGAGAGATGCTTTAGTGATATTGAGTGAGTTTGGAAACATGGTTTTTAATTGGTAAAATTGTTGATTATGTTTTTGTTGGTTTTATTTTGTGTATTAGCTCTGTAATGTGTTGAGAAATGGTGTAAATTAAAGAGGATTTAAAAGTAAAAAAAAAAGTATCTGTGTGTATGTGTGTGCAGACAGAGAGACAGACATAGAGAGAGACAGATGCATAGGCAAACAGACAGACAGAGATGACACTGTGATGCATCTTATTGTCCCACAACACAACAGCTAGACAGGAAACGCATCCCTGATCAAGCAGACAGATGCTGTGTGTGTGTGTGTGTGTGTGTGTGTGTGTGTGTGTGTGTGTGTGTGTGTGTGTGTGTGTGTGTGTGTGTTTGTGTGTATGTTGAAGATGTTGTCAGCCACTACACAGACTGCAAGACAGGCTGCCTGCCCTCCCAGGTGAGAAGAGAGAGAGAGAGTGTGTGTGTGTGTGTGTGTGTGTGTGTGTTTAGTCAGAAATGTCTCATCTAGTTTTTCCACACAGTGAAGACCAGCTCACTCTCCTGCACTGTAAAGCCTGTAACACACGGCGCTTCTGCTCATTCGACATAAAGAGTTTGAATCTTTACAGAAACAGAAGAGATCTTCTCTGCAGTCATTGCTGCATTCACATCAGTGAGCCGATCGCTCTCATCCAGAATATCTGCTTTTTTCATGTTCAGTGTTTTTAACAAAAAATGTGAACGTTGGAATTAAATAAAGTTGCCTGAGTCTGAACGGCCCAAGCTCCCGGGTGAAAGAGAAAATTGGCGAGCACTTATCTTCACAAGAGAGAGCGCGATATCACTGAGAGCTGCGGGGGCTTTTCAGCGAAAGAGCCCGTCACACAGTTTTCTCCCCAACACTGGATAAAAAATTGGGTCTGAAATTTCACATTTGCAAAGCAAAGGAGAAAAAGGCCATTAGAAAGGCGGCTAACAAAATCCTGCCGTCTGACATAGTGTGTATGAAATATGAAATATACCCACGGCAGACTGAGAGCTTTAATATTTTCCAGATCTTCACAGAATGTTCTGTGCCACGCTACGAGAGCTCGTACAGCTGGAGGACTCGTAAAACTGTCATCATCCTGAATATTTTAACAAGAGAATATATCTCACGTAGAATAATAGGACATTTTTCTGGAGTCTGACGTAGCGTGCCAGAACCGGCCTAAGAGGATTTCCTCAAACCGGATCTCTTGTGACCTTTGTGAAGATGAAGAAACACAGAAGCAAACAGATAAGTGTGTGTGTGTGTGTGTGATTCGAGGGCTAAAGTATGTTCACACTGCCCTAGTGCTTAATTCTGATTTAAGATTTGAATGTAAATGATCACAGTCCAAATCTGACCCACATGTGCAAAATAAAAATAACAGAGACGACATTACGCTGACATAAACATGTAAACATGGAGCCCACAGAAGTCAGTGTTTGTGTTCGTTTAAGGCTAAAGTATACTTCACTTTTTACGCGTACGCGAAGCACAGCGTACAGTGCACGTGACGCGAATTTCGTCATCAGAATAGTACGCGCACCGCCGGATTTTTGTACTTTGTCCGCACAGGTCGCACATGTGCATTTAACTTTCTTGCAGTAATTAGTTTATCCGCATGGTGGCAACCCTGCCGTGGGGGTATCGATTCACAAGGTAGCCGAAGAAAAACTGCATAAACAGAACAAACCGGAATGCGGGTTAGCTATACAGTGACAATGGAGGCCTACATAGACGAGAGATCGTGCGAAGAGGTTAGAAAATATCCTCATTTGTACAACTGTAGCATGAAAGAATACAAAGATATTTATATGGGTTTTAACTAAAAAATAATAATAATAATAATAATCTTTGACTTTATCTTTCTCTCCTTCCCTTGCTAGCTTGTACTTATTTGAACAATGACTGAGACTTGGTGTTACGAGCACTTCCTCTGTCTGATTGCCTCTTCAAGATGAATCGCTTTATGTATTCCCCAATTGTAAGTCGCTTTGGATAAAAGCGTCTGCCAAATGACTAAATGTAAATGTAAATGTAAACTCATGGCGAGAGATTGCGCAAACACTGGCCCCATTAGGCCAGGAGAGGTATTGCAAACTGACGCAAAGCGTATACGTCGAACGTCTGTGTACGCGTACGAGTCAAATTAAGTATACTTTGCAAGGCTGTGCTTACGACTGTATACTTTACTGTATAAGTAGTATACTTTGGCCTTCATAAGGTGATGTGCCGCAGAAACCAGTGAACTCGTCAGCAGGACAAAGACAAGGATGGAGTGAAAGAGAGGAGTTATAGTTTTCCCTCAAGTTTTGCTTGTATGGAGCCGTCACTGTCATATTTGCACCTCAGTGCCCTTTTGCCTGCAGTCTGAATGGAGGAGACACTTGACCTTGAAATAAACCAAAGGGCACACACTCTTTCACACAAACAAATTTGCCGTCTGCTCCACATTAGAGAAGAACAATCCAGTGAAAATCAGGCACACATTTCCACAGACTGTTTGTGAATGTGTGTCTCTAGCAGACCTTTAAAACATCTCTAACAAGCGAGTAGATAAAAACATTAATAAGATATAAAATGATTAGAGATACCTATTCCACCCAAATAACTCAAATTTTCCTTGAATTCCAGCAAGTGAGCAACTTATGCCTGGGACACACTTGACGATTTCTAAATCTTAACCGATTTTAAAAGCATGGGATACCAGACATGAAGACACTTTCAACCGAATTTTAGTCTTATAATCCTCTGAACGAGCACACTAGACCAGAGGTCTTCAACCCTGCTCCTGGGGACCCACTCTCCTGGAAAGTTTATTTCCAACTGGCTTCAGCACACCTGCCTGCAATTTTCAAGCAGTTTTGAGGAGCTTGATTTGATTAGGGTTGTTGCTAAACAGCCTGGGAAGCCAGGACAACACATCACAGTCACCGGAAACACCAGGGGCCTGTACCATGATGGTAGATTAACAAATTCAGAGTTATAGGATAAGTTTTGAGTTGACAAAACCAAACCACTCCAATCTGGCTTTGTTGGTACCATGAAGCTGATCATCAACTTTCTCTGTCAACTCAGTCTTGATCCTGAGTTAATGGAGCGCGTGCACATGAATGTGTGACATCAGCGGCGAACAGCCAATCACAACACAGAGCAAGTGTGACTCACTTCTCGCGAGAGAGTCAGCGAGATTCAAAACTATTTTGTTAAAGGTTAAGAGATTAAAGAATATGAGGAATTTAAACACATTTCCACTGAAGTACTTGTCCATGAAAGAGGACAAATAAAGGAAATTATCTTGCTCTATCAGTGCAGTCACAAGTGAAACTTGTGAAGTTTGTTTATATAGTTGATAATATATAGTGATAGAGACTCAAACATGTAAGGTCACATGTAGCCATTTTTAAAGTGTTATCTATTGATTCTACCACTTATTTATATTACATATGATCTGTATATATTAATATTAATTTAAAACAAATGCTTTATATTAATTGTTAAACTAAAAGTGCTTGTGTATAATGGAGTAATAATAATATAAATCATATTATAATTATATAAATCATATGCAAATTGTAATTATCATTAAAGCCAGACAATTTTGTTGGAATTTTTTTTTTAAAGGTACTTCATAGTGACCTTTCATTTGTAGGAAGAGAGACTGGGGGAGTGACTTTTTTGTGTCAGACATGTGTCACTTTGCTCACATCTGATTGGTCCAATTTCAGTTTGAGATCTCTAACTCAGAACATAACCTGCCCCGGAGCAGGTTAGCTGTGCAGTGTAAGTTACTATAGAAATGAAAGCAGCTAAAAGCCAAGCCACTTTCTTGGTACCTAAAACCCAGGATTGATGCAAACTAAACTGAAACTTACCTGGCTAGCCAGCTAAACCGGCTTCATAGTACAGGCCCCAGAGCTAGAGCCCCGCTCAGCAGACACACTATCCCTCTCTCCAGCATCTCCACTTCTAAGCTTTTCACAGAAAATGGAGGAACTGGTGTATGCTGGGACCAAACTCTCTGCAAGCCCCCAGATATCAACAAAAAAACGGCGGGCCCCCCACCCACCAAAGACTGCAGGCCCAGCTCTCCCTCCTCCTGTGAGAGCTCTCCGACCTCTGCCACAACGCCAGGGCCCAAACCCTCCTCCATCGGCTGTAGGTGAACCAAAAACAACTGATAACAGCTCTCAGTGATATGTGTCGGGTCCCCGCTTTATTAACAGCAACATTCACAAATGTTTACAAAACAAGCGGGAACCCAGTATGCCTGTAGCCTTCTCTATTTCTGTTTTATCATGTGATAGAAAGTCTAAGGCCTTCTCAAGCCGTACGGCTGACCCATCTAATCTGCGGCCTGTAATGCATCAATCTAAGATTGCTGTAGAGACAAAATGTAATTCCATCAAGTTAGCATTTTTAAACATTCGCTCACTAAAAAATAAATCATTTGTGATCAATGATTTAATAACCACAAACAACCTGGATTTTATGTTTCTAAATGAAACATGGCTTGAAGACAGCTGCAGTGCAACAGTCCTAAATGAAACAGCCCCTCCTAACTTTAATTTTATAAGTGTCTGCAGGACTGTTAGGAGAGGTGGAGGTGTAGCTGCTCTATTTAAAGATGTTTATCAATGCAAGCAAGTGTCATTTGGTCAGTACTTGTCTTTTGAATATCTAGGTATTGTGCTGAAAGGTGCCCCACGCATTCTGTTTATCATCATTTACAGGCCTCCAAAATACTCTCCAGCCTTTGTTGAAGAGTTCACAGAACTGTTATCAATGATTTCCTCAGAGTTTGACTGTTTTGCTATTGCAGGGGATTTTAATATTCATATAGATAATGCTGAAATCAAAACTACAAAAGAAATTATAACTGTTTTAAACACTTTTGACCTGATTCAGCATGTGCATGGACCAACACACAATCGTGGACACACTCTAGATTTACTCATCAGTAGAGGTCTAAACATTTCATCCATTGTTATTAAGGATGTAGCACTGTCTGATCACTTCTGTATTTTCTTTGATATACTGATCTCTGTCACCACTGAATCTAGATCTGTCTCTGTCAGAAAGAGATGCATTAATGAGAACACTAGTGTGCTATTTATGGAGGCTATATCTTCAACACCACGCATTTCTGCAGACTCTGTTGATCTTCTCCTGGATTCATTTAACTCAAAAGTTAAGAATGTTATTGATGATATAGCTCCGATAAAGGTCAGCAAGAAGACAGGCAGACAAAAATCAGTTTGGAGAAAATCAACAGCAGTTCAGAATATGAAAAGGCAATGCAGAAAAGCTGAGCGGATGTGGCGGAAGACGAAACTTGAAATTCACTATAGCATCTATAAAGACAGCCTTCATGCTTTCAATGTGGAACTAGCCACAGCTAGACAGACCTTCTTCTCAAACCTTATAAACAGTAACTTAAACAACACTCGTACTCTTTTTGCTACTGTTGAGAGACTGACAAACCCCCCAAGTCAGATTCCTAGTGAAATGCTCTCCGACAGCAAATGCAATGAGTTTGCTTCCTTCTTTTCAGAGAAGATCAGTAATATCAGAAAGGAGATTGGCACATCTTCCTGTAATACAGAGGTCACACAGATTCGACCGCAATCTCAAAAAGAAGTGACTATGTCTGTTTTTGAAACAATTGATAGCAAAATTTTGGAAGAAATAGTACAGCATCTTAAATCGTCAACCTGCTATCTCGACACACTTCCTACATCTTTTTTCAAAAGTGTGCTTAACAGTTTGGAAGTAGATCTCTTGGAAGTGGTGAACACCTCACTTCTTTCTGGAACTTTTCCAAACTCCCTGAAAACTGCAGTTGTTAAGCCCCTTCTGAAAAAGCGCATTCTTGATAGCACCATGTTGAGCAACTATAGACCAATATCAAATCTTCCTTTCATAGGTAAGATTATTGAAAAGATAGTTTTTAATCAGCTGAACAACTACTTAAACTCAAATGAATACCTGGATAATTTTCAATCTGGTTTCCGTGTGCATCACAGCACAGAGACAGCACTCATTAAGATAATAAATGATATTCGCTTTAATTCTGATTCTGGCAAAATATCAGTGCTGGTACTGCTAGATCTTAGTGCTGCGTTTGACACTGTCGATCATAACATACTTCTAGAGAGACTGGAAAACTGGGTCGGGCTTTCTGGGTTGGCACTCAAATGGTTCAGGTCATACTTAGAAGGGAGAGGTTATTATGTGAGTATAGGAGAGCATAAGTCTAAGTGGACGTCCATGACATGCGGAGTCCCACAAGGCTCAATTCTTGCACCGCTCTTGTTTAGCCTGTATATGCTCCCACTAAGTCAGATAATGAGGAAAAACCAAATTGCCTATCACAGCTATGCTGATGATACCCAGATCTACCTGGCCTTATCTCCAAATGACTATAGCCCCATTGACTCCCTCTGCCAATGCATTGATGAAATTAACAGTTGGATGTGCCAAAACTTTCTTCAGCTAAACAAGGAGAAAACTGAAGTCATTGCATTTGGAAACAAAGATGAAGTTCTCAAGGTGAATGCATACCTTGACTCTAGGGGTCAAACAACTAAAAATCAAGTCAGAAATCTTGGGGTGATTCTGGAGACAGACCTTAGCTTCAGTAGTCATGTCAAAGCAGTAACTAAATCAGCATACTATCATCTCAAAAACATTGCAAGAATTAGATGTTTTGTTTCCAGTCACGACTTGGAGAAACTTGTTCATGCCTTTATCACCAGCAGGGTGGATTATTGTAATGGTCTCCTCACCGGCCTTCCAAAGAAGACCATTAGACAGCTGCAGCTCATCCAGAATGCTGCTGCCAGGATTCTGACTAGAACCAGAAAATCTGAGCATATCACACCAGTCCTCAGGTCCTTACACTGGCTTTCAGTTACATTTAGGATTGATTTTAAAGTACTTTTACTCGTTTATAAGTCACTCAATGGCCTAGGACCTAAATACATTGCAGATATGCTCACTGAATATAAACCTAACAGACCACTCAGATCATTAGGATCGAGTCAGTTAGAAATACCAAGGGTTCACACAAAACAAGGGGAGTCCGCTTTTAGCTATTATGCCGCCCGCAGTTGGAACCAGCTTCCAGAAGAGATCAGATGTGCTAAAACATTAGGCACATTTAAATCCAGACTGAAAACTCATCTGTTTAGCTGTGCATTTGTTGAATGAACACTGTGCTACGTCCGAACTGACTGCACTGTATTTTATGTATAATCATATTCTATTTAACTGTTTTAAATTTCATTTTAAATCAATTTCTATAACTTTAAAAAATTCCTTGTTTTTATTATTTTTAATTCCTTGTTGTGAATGACTATTTCACTTTCTTTTATGTAAAGCACTTTGAATTACCACTGTGTATGAAATGTGCTATATAAATAAACTTACCTTGCCTAAACTCTTCGGGATAGTGGGTCCCCAGGAACAGGGTTGAAGACCTCTGAACTAGACGATTCAGACCGTGAGACCACACACTTAATTTCACAGTGACACGAGATCTCACAGAGACTCACGACATCAAACGTGACTAGAGAAGAAAAACACATGAAGGACAACTGATGTCGTCAGCTGGCTCTCCTGGTGTGCATTCTGTTGTACAGTGAAAAACAAAATAGAAAAAAAAAAAGTGTGATGTTCTTTCTCAGTATTCTACTTTAGTGGCATGTTTGTGACTGCCAAGTTTCATCTCTCGAAGCATGCAATATCCGGTATGTGATTCTTTTATTGCCTTTCACTTTCATTGGCTACCGCTGGTATGATGTCAGAGGCAGCCCATTCAAGAATCATAAATATTAAACATGTTTGTTATTTAAGTTTTGAGTTCGGGGATGCTCCGTCTCAGTCAGGAGAAGTTAAATAATGACATCACACAATAGAGGATTTTTTGGACCAAAATTCTTTTGCGACAAGCCTCGAATCGGACCATAACAAACCCCCCCCACCACACCCTTCAGGGGTGCAAATCGGGCTTGAAATCTTCAAGTGTTTGGTCAGCCAGCCTCAGACAAACTCTCGTATATTTTGTGAGAGAAGGAAAAGTGAATTCACCTGGCAGCACAGTTTGTGTCCTCCTGCCATCAAATGAGGGATAAATGCTGAACCCTCTTTTCCATTCATCAGTGCTCTAAGTATTCATTTACTTTGTCATTTCTTTCTTTATTTATTTAAACTTATATGTATAATATGTGTTTCTTCCCACCAGTCAGAAAGAGTAAGTGAGTGTGAGAGAGAGAGAGCGAGAGAGAGAGAGAGTGATCTGACTAACAAAGCACTCAATGTCACCTACCCTGAAAAACATGGAAGAATCAAAGAAATTATGAATGAAGAGAATGAGACAGCATTGGAAAGAACAAACCAAAGACCAAAGTCGTCTCCAATGTTATCTGAAACTCAACAGAGAGTACAGTCTGGCTGACTATCTGCTCTCAGTCAGGAATATAACTCACAGACATTTACTGACCAAGTACAGACTGAGTGACCACCAGCTGGCAATAGAAAGAGGACGACATAAAAAGAGGTGGTTACCTAAAGAAGAGCGAATCTGTAATGAATGTAGATCTGGATCAGTTGAGACGGAGGAACACTTTCTCCTCCACTGTGACAAATACACATCCTTAAGAGACGCACTGTACAGTCAAATACAGCAGATTATTCCTGAGTTCCAGTCACTCCATGAAAATGACAAATTAAGAATATTACTCGGTGAAGGACCTGCTTCCTCTTTGGTAGCAAATCATATTTATAAATGCCACAAACTAAGAAGTAAAGAGTGAACACCTCTGCATGAGTAGTACCATTAATGTATATATAAATATATGGATATATTTTACATGTATTTTGTTTTGTTTATTTATGGATGTATATTATATGTATCTTTGTTTTGTATTTATTCTGATATGTACAATGCTTTGGCAATATGCACCCAAGTATGTCATGCCAATAAAGCAATATGAATTTAATTGAGAGTGAGCGAGTGAGAGAGAGAGTAAGTGAGTGAGAGTGAGAGAATGAGAATTAGTGAGTGAGGTGGTTTCCTCTGTGATTCCTGTCAAATCCAGCCATTCGTCATTTCCTCAAGGTTAAACCCATCAGATCTCAGAGCAGTTCAGCAGCGAGCGGCACGAGGCACTGCTGCCCTCAGCAGTCTGACAACAGCTGTGCTTCATTTCACAGAGCTGCACAGATCACGCTTTAACACGGGTGTGACCGGCCTGATAAAGGTTAGACCTGCGTGAATTTCCTTCAGCTGCTTTTACCTAAAGCCATGCTGTTTGCCGGCTAAGGGAGCGTATCCATGTTCAAGTGTTAACCCTGCGCTCCTGTGCAACCCTGACTCCAACCCTAACCCTGCGAACATACAGCGGGATCTTTTGTCAAGTGTTCGTTATGATGTGCCTTGAAAAATCCAGGGAGTGTAGGACCCTGGGAACGTAGGAAGGACTCACAGTGCTAGCATTCCCCAGCAGCAGCAGACAGCATCCACATTACACCTTATTAAAAGATGAATTTCAGTCCTGTACAGTGAAGAGTGGCTCGCTGCTCCATTAGCATACACAGACACACTCTAATAGGCTAATAACGATGCTAACACGCTTCTCTGGAGAGTGTAGAGAGAAGGCTTCTCTACTGTTAGCGCGCTGTGTTAGCCAGCAGATTCTACTCTCTCTCTGCAGCCACATTTGGTTGCTGTCATCTCATAAAATAATGGGCATCAGAGCTTCTTCTGCACAGGCTAACCTACTTCTTGCATAATTTTCAAGCAATCGCTAACAGGAACTGATGTCGACTCACCCAGTTAACAATGAGGAATATGCCAAGCGGCGAGGTTTCTTTTTCTCTGGCCAGACAGAACAGACTGCACTGATCCGACAGGGTTTGAATTAATGCGTTTGTTCACTGTAAAGTCACTAAGATGTCACCTAAAAAAAAAAAAAAAAACATACATATGATAATCTACTTCATTACACTACATTTCATGATTACCCGATTAGTCAGGTGCATCAGTGAGTTCATCTAGATGTTTTCTTGTTTAGTTTTAATACATGTAGTGGCTGTGCTATAAAGGGGATTTATTTACAAACTTGGCAGAGAGGTTTTTTTTCTAGCACGCTGACTGAGAGCTTTAGCATGTTACAGTAAATTGTGAACTGTCAGCTTGCTAAAATCCTCTCGAAAAGCACAAATGTAAAAAACAGTACTTCAGACTTCACCGTCAGTAAAGCACAAGATAATTACTGACTCCAAATATGTTTAACTGGTTTGTCTGTGTAACAGGACTGTGCAAAATTCAGAATGAAAGAATTTATCTATCTATCTATCTATCTATCTATACTCTTTTTTCTCAAAATTTCCAAACAAGGTTTTGTTAAACCAACATTACAAATGTGTCTTAATCTTCCCAAGCTTTCAACTGATCTGAATTCTACTTTCTACTTTCTTCCATTCAATTCTGCTTATTGCTTGCACCTCAATTCAAATTCAACAACTGAATTGGAATTTAAAAGACAAATTTGGTTGTGAACAGAGCTCAGTGCTGCTATTGCACACGACGGACTCTTCTCTCAGATACACATCTCACACAGCATCACGTTCAGCGTCTCCTCCCTGTTCTGTTAGTGTAAGACCAAACAAGCATTAAATAAGCCAATACCACTAAAAATCTAAACATTTCTTATTTTAATTCACCCCTTCAACAACTGTTTTTCTCTTTGAAAACCATTAAAACCTGATATATGAGGAAGCCTTTAAGTGGGTTTGTACACTTGGAAAAGTAATTTAAATTGTATTAAGTCACGTAAATTAATTAAGTCATGTAATATTGTAAAATCTTTATTTTTAATCTTTATCCAGCAAATGATAAAGTCATGGGGCCTTGAATATTGTGGGCGATGGGAGTCAGAGAGGATGAGAAATGCTGCACTAGAGTGATGTAGACATACAGGCTGATCCTGTGAACCATCAACACTGGGCCCAAATCTCAGGCTCCTGAACCACTCATTAAAGTCCCTTTAAAACAAAATCCAAATTGGCTACTTGGAAATGAAACACCACATTTCTCAGTTCATGAAATATATCTCTGATGCAGGTCAGTTGAGCCAAAAAATGTGGCTGTATTGGATGTTTATTTCATTTTAAGGGAAATTTGGACCACCAGCATATTTCTATTTACTCACCAGTTGAAGTGTTTCATACACGTCAGCTCAACCCTTCGGAGCCATGGCACACTCCGCTGGCCGCGTGTACTGTCATACGGCGATGGTTCTGACAGATTCATATCGCAAACAGCGTGGGCTCAAAGTGTGGGGCCTCCTAGAACGAAGCCATCTGTTCTGATTATGAGGACCCTGAAGGAGGCGACTGTGTTGACTGTAGCGCTGCCCTAATGGAATTACAGAGCGGCGTAATCCAGTCAGGCAGCCGGAGGGTCATCCAAACCTCTCCTCTCTCAGGACCCCTATTTACCTTCATCCGGATATGCCACCTGTCAGCTCCTGCAGCAGAGAGAGACCATCCGAGTGAAGAAACACTGTGCCGTCTTACTTCCAGAATACAGCCAAATGTATTTAATCAGTTCTGCAACACGGGCTTTGTGATATTAAGAGTCACACTGAAGGTTAGTGAATCCTGTTTGTATTATGCAGCGTTTGATTATGCTGAATCTGAATAGCTGTTATTAAAAGACACTCAGTGGGCGACATCTGCATCCTCGTTAGCTTTCCTGGTTTGTCAACAGCTCATTATTCATCTGTGTATTCATCTCTTAAGGTTTGCAAAACATTTAAAACAAGTTATTATACACACTCACCTGTGTGAACATCACAAATAATTTCTCTTTCAAGTCTGGAAATGAAATTTATTGCTTGAAAAGCCTATGATGATGCAATCAAAGAGGTGGAAAAATTCTATAGGAAAAGCAAATTAACTTGTGAAAAATCGTTCTCTTTTAGTTCTGATAGCAAGATGAGGTTCTTCTCTAGGTCATTTGTGAGGCTGTATCTACACTGATAAAGAGCGTTCGTCTATATGAAGACTCATGTACATGTCACTCAAGTGCTTTTAAACTGCGAGTATCTCATCATTTCCAGGTCTGCGTTTAGCTGCTGGGACAGAATGAACCGTGCTCGTCGGCTGAGAGCAATGTCATCAAACAAAGATGACAAACCTCATATTTCTGTTTTTGATTCTCTTCAAGTGTTCTTTCTTTCCATCTTTCTCTCTGTCGCTCACCTTCTGTAAATCAGAATCACACAGAGCTTTTATTGCCAAGTGTGCTCACACTAGAGGTCTTCTCGGGTCCTAAAATCCGTGCCCGACCCGAATCACTTCTTACCCGAACCCGACGTGCATAAATAATAATAAAAAAAAGATAAACCCGACCCAAGTCCGACCCGACCCGACCGCATTTATTTTCGAACCCGACTGGACCCGAACGTAAACGGCATTGACGTGTGCACAGCCTGCAGCCCCGCATCGGTCCGGAAAAATCCTGTGGTCTTGCTGATTTGGCCGCTGCTCCATTACTTTCATTCAGTTTATTTACTTATTAGCCTATTACTTTATATTTTTGCCTGCCTGATGGATACATGTTATTTCTGAATTTGGCTTTTAATTGTAACCAGCGGATTTGAAATATAAACGTGATAGTTTTATAAAAAATTAAATCGATAGGTTAATAAATCATGGATTTGCTAGTTTTGTCTGCAACGTTATTTACCTCATCTCCGGTGAAGGGCTTCTGCACACACAAAAAAAGAAAAGCCTTGCATTGAAACGCAGCGTAATGAAGTGAGTGGATTTCCTGATGGATCTCATATCTATAAGATGGATTTCTGAGGTAACAAACGTGTTCCTTTTTTACGTGCGTTTCTCAAAAATGAACTTAGCATGAACGCACAAGTAGGCTAGGAAAGTTTAAAAGAATTCGGGTCTTATCGGGTCCATTTGGGAAAAGCACATTTATTTTAATTACCCGAGACCCGAGCCTGCTAATACCGAACCCGACACGTGTCCGAAGCACTCGTAGAAGTTTTGGACCCGAACCCGCTCGGGTCTCGGGTCGGGTCTCGGGTTTTCGGATCCAAGTGGACCCATGAAAACCTCTAGCTCACACACACAAGGAACGCAATGCAGACCCACCCACACACACACACACACACACACACACACACACACACACACACACACACACACACACACACACACACACACACACACATATACACATACACTCATACATTCATACACATGTTTGTTTTTGTGAATTGTGGGGACATTCCATAGTCAAGTCACGTCAAGTCAGCTTTATTTATAAAGTGCTTTTAACAATACAAATTATGTCAAAGCAACTTTCCAATATCAAAATAGGAAAATAGTGTGTCAATAATGTAAAATGATAAGATTAAACACTCAATTTTCAGTTAAAGGCATTACATTATTGAATTCAGTGATGTCATCGTCCAGCTCAGTTCAGTTTAAATAGTATCTGTGCAATCAGGTCGATGATATCGCTGGAAATTAAGTGTCCTGAACTAAGCAAGCCATAGGCGTAATGGTTTTTATACTGTACAAACCGTATTTTCTATCGCCCTACACCAACCCTACACCTAAACCTACCCCTTACAGGAAACTTTCTGCATTTTTACTTTCTCAAAAATCATTCTAATTCTGTATGATTTATAAGCCTTTTGGAATATGGGGACATGGGGACATGTCAAGTCACCTTTATTTATATAGCGCTTTTAACAATACAGATTGTGTCAAAGCACTTAACAGTATCAAGTTGGAGGATAGAGTGTCAATAATGTATAATAATAAGATTAAACACTCAATTTTCAGTTAAGGGCGTTTCATTATTGAATTCGGAGATGTCATTGTCTAGCTAAGTTTAGTTTAAATAGTATCTGTGAAATCAAATTTACTATAATCGCTAGAAATTAAGTGTCCCCAACTGAGCAAGCCAGAGGCGACAGCGGCAAGGAACCAAAACTCCCTCTGTGACAGAATGGAGAAAAAAAACCTTGGGAGAAACCAGGCTCAGTCGGGGGGCCAGTTCTCCTCTGGCCAGGATATTATTGTTTATTCATTGTTTACTTATTGTTTTAATTACATTTTTAAATGTATAAATGTATTATATTTCTATTTTTATATTGTTGCAATTTCTAACAATAATAGTATTATGTAGTTAGGTATTTTATTATTATATTTTTAATTATTTGTTTTATTTTTAGTTTTATTGTATTTTAGTCGAGGTCTTCACTGGGGATATGTCTCTGGGGCTCATCGCTGACGATCAGGGCCGCAGACATCATCTCCCGGCGCCGATCCACCATCTGATCCGGACACGGACTGAGAAACAGAATAAGAAAGAAACAACTATTAGCGTAGATGCCAATCTTCTTACGATGTAATGAGTACATCGTGTGTTATGGGAAGTGTTCCTCATAAATCCTCATAAATGTCCTCATAAATCACCTTCTCCTTGTAATACCTATGTCATTATACAAATGTGTGTCCTCATATGTCACAAAAACACACACACACTATATATAACGTTTTCATGTTCCAGTTTACCCCTTCTGGAATATTTAATGTAAATCACACCCACTCATCATCTAGATGAAATATTTCTCATCATCATTCTGATATCCCAGGCTATTTTCAGCAGTTTCAGAATAATTAACTGTGGATGAACAGTATCTAAGAGCTCAGTCCATGTCTTGTGTTTAATGTGAATTTGTATCTTTCACTCCTCTAGTTCAGTGGCAGTTTGAAAGAGACAATGAAGTCGCATCCAGTCCACCTGCAACAGTCATTGTCACTTCCACCTAATGAAAAGCAGAAATCGATAGCTGGGATTTATGGGGAGGAAATCAAATGTCTCTTTGTTGGGCTGAAGGAGGGAATGTCTGTCTCAGAGCAGGACTCTAATGGAGCCATTTTGAGAGGACACTGACACACCACTGGGCCTGGAAATGCCTCGTTTGTGTCTGTCCTCAGGAGAGATAAAGACAGAGAGAACAAGACATCACCATTCCAGACTCTAGAGGGTTAGAGATGTGCGTGTGGCAAGAGAGAATAACTGCACACAGAACACACAAAATGACCATGTCAACCCTGAAACTGCAGCCAATAAAAGATTAAGTATGACTGATTATGTCAGGAAAATACATAACACAATCTCACAAGATCAAGCTTGCAAAACAAGCAATGATTTAATTCAATGGCATAAAGTCATACAGTCAGTCTCCAAAAACTATTTCAATGTGCTTTTCTATGATAATTAAACATGACCTACATATTGGTACGTCTTACACCTTATTTGTTTTTTATGCTGAAAGACATAATTACCCAAACTACTACAGCAATAGAATCTTTAAATATGTCTGCTGTTTTACAAATGACATACATTTGTGCACATGTTGACTACATATTAAAACCAACCCATGCAGTTCAGAGCATTAAATAATACTCAGTGGCTGGCTGTATTGTGTGTGTGTGTGTGTGTGTGTGTGTGTGGAGCAGGTGATGTTCAGGCCTGATCTCACACTGTCACACAGCACAGCAGAGATGAATCACTTGTGTGCTAAATTCACCATTTAGAAATGGCCAATCAATCGTGGAAGCCATTTAAATGTTAATGGCTCAAAATTGTTTTTGTGGGCAGTTGATGTAGCTCCTTGTTTTCAGCTCAATGGATGCTGAAACCCCTCGCAGGGATTTTATTAGCAAATAAGCTCCTTGCCTCGCAGGTCCAGATGCACTCGTTCCTCGGCTGAAAAATGTCTGCGCAAAAATTGATCAAGGTGGAAATGGATCCTGATTAACCGTGGCCATCTCACTAAATAGGAGAACATAAAACACATTCAATAAATGAGATGCGACAAAGATGTGGTTCCTTTTTTTTCATGAGATTTCGTTAAATACAAATGAAATGTCCAGCAAGTGCAACGTCTCTCATATAGTCAAACACCACATGCTTCGATCAGCCCATGGAAACGAAGCAAAATCAGACAGCAGCCACAAACAGCACAACCGGAGACAGGTCACATTTGACAGCGTCAGTCTGAGAGCAGGAAACAGAGAAGGTAACTCAGGATGGAGATACGGCTACATAAGAAAGCCATTAGGATGCTTGGATGCAGTCGGACAGGCTCATGTAGGACGACTAAAGTCATCATCCAGATAGGAACCGGAATGACAGAAAAGTCTCAGAGATATCATGTGTCAAAGTACGCGCAAATGTCCAGAGTCAGGGACATTGTCATGGGACAACCTGAGGTGACAAGAACTTCTTATGATCAGTGTGTGAAAAGAAACCTGATCCTAAGCCCGATTCTGACTATTTTCAATATTTACAGGGGTTAGTCAGTGGTTGTATTGCTGTCCGAATCCAGAATGTCAGTGTTTTTTTCCCACCACCCACGTAAAAAAAAAACCCGGCCCAAATAACTAAGGTACTCTTTTTTGACAAACACCAGGGTCGTGTGGTAATTTAATTGCTGTCCGGATTCACATCTCTGAGTTTACAAGAAGAAATTGATTCAAAATTCACTGTTTAAATCCATTTTAACCACTGCCGAACACCGTATGGTGGCTGTTGTACTTCACTGTAATTTGCTTGCATATTTATTACTGAAATGCTGGAAAGTACACAAGAACAATATTTGATAACTGCTCCACCACAGCATGTTGGAGCTGTTAAGAACAAATAAAAGCACATAAACAAGTGAAATGGTACAATTATACAACTAAAAATTTTACAATTATATACATAAAAATATAAACCAAGTAGCTTTATGTTTACCTTATGTAAATAAGAGGTTGCACTAACTTATTTCTGCACTTATCTCAACATTTTAATGACATCAATCGTTTTGAGTGACAGAAAACTATAGTGTGCCTCCACTGTGAATAAATCGCCATCAGAACAAATCCATGGGTTTCAGCGCTGAGGTGCCATGGGATTTTTTTTTCATGAGAAACAATTACCGTCTGAATAGGGCTCTAGTTAACAGACTGGTTTTCACATGTTATAACAGTAGTAAAGAATAATTGGTGTGTCCAGCCCTCTGACCGCTGAGTGAGTCTGTCCTCCAGAGAGACCAGGCTCTGGTCAGCTCTCAGTGGGGACGAGGACGAGGTCTGACGGGTGTCGGAGCGGCTCGTCTCCTGGGGTTCGTACGGCCCTTTAATTGTATTGACAACTCACAGTATGAGGCACCGCCGAAGTCAAGCGCTGTGTGTTTCTGAAGAGTCTCTTCAAACTTTTTTCTCTCCTCTGCTGATCCTAATTGACAGAGAAAGGTAAAACAGAAACAAATCATCACCTCACATTGGACTGAGAAGACAGTAGTGACATTATTTGACAAAGCTGTAAGATCTGAACGCTAACACAGTACAAATCCATTTACTGCTTGGTAGGAAACAAACCGAAGGATAAAGAGATACAGGGCCAGTCAAAGACATCAACACACCAGCTCAATCCTTACTATTATTATCAAATCTGATGAACAGAAATAATCTAGTCATCTCAAGTGACCAAAAATGTTTAATGTAATCTCAGATTCTTTACAGTCGCGACTGTGTCTCTAGATTCTGGACATTCGTCAAACAACTTCTTAATGACATTAAACTTTAGTGAAGCAGGAACATGTGTGATCATGCATTTCTTTCATGATCCACTCAAACTCATTCAATTTCTTTCTTTAAATATTATTTTTTTAGTCATTCTTGCCTTTATTACGATAGGGCAGTGTAGCTCCCCTACACAGAAAGTGAGGGGGGATCAGGAAAGGTCCTCAAGCCGGGATTTGAACTCAGGATGCCCGTAATGCAACAGCGTCATATGTCGGCAAGCTGCCCACTAGGCTATCGGCGCCGATCACAATCAATTTATTTTTCAGTTTTGCAGAGAAGTTTATATATCATCTACAAAACCCATTTCAAACATTTAAGCAGAATCCTTCAGAAACCATCTCGATGGTTTGATGCACGCCGACTCAGGGCTTCCACCACGAGAAACAGGCATCGCTTGCGGAGGGGGGTGCGACAGAGTCGGTTATCGCTCATTACCCAGCATGAGCGCTGAGGCCTGGTGGGCTAGCGATGCAAACTGACGAGTGGCAGACAGAGAAGCAACCCTCCAAACCCCTGGACTCATTCTGTAATGTCAGGCCGTGCCAATCACACGGACCGAAACCTTCACTCTTCTCCCCGTCCTCCAGACAGTCTTTCACTCAAGGTGCTTCGCAGAGAGAGAAGTCAAGCTTTTAGAGAGCAGCGGACACAGGTGGCTGCGTTTCGTGGGAAATTCAGACGCTGTATGCTTCCCTCATATTCAACCATCAGCCTTCACGCCTGGTCCGCCCATGCATCAGGGGAAGGTTCATCTTACCGCTCCTGCGAGTGGTGCAAAAACAGCTTTTTACATAGATATCATATATCATGCAGTCCATCAAATTTATGGCACAGAAAACCAAAGTAAATTGGCTGAATGTGAGCAGAAGTACTTAGCAGCGTAGTCGCAGCCGTCAGCTAGCGGTGATATATACGTACCACATTCACTATCTAATGACATCTAATGGCCTGGCCATTTTCTAAAAAGTATGAACTCTCCGGTCTGAAATGTTCTTAGAAAGGGAAATCTGGAAGCCTGTGCATCCATTACTGTCTGACTGGCTTGAGCATTTGCTAGCTTTTGAGTCATATGCATACATGGGGTTAGCAAAGCGCTGACATTAGCATGACGTTAATGGGGCTGTCAGTAGGTGTTCTCGTTTCAGAGTGGCCTGTTTCTGTTCATATCAGTCTGACATAGTAATTGCTTCAGCTGACACAAATGTCCAGATCGAAGTGCAATCAAAACCGCGGTGCATTTTTGAATTGTTTATGAATTGTTTAGCAGGGCTGAGGTATTTCAGTGAGTGGTGGATCATAATTTCACACAGTCGCTGACATGCAACAGAAGAGTTTGAAAGTCAAAGCTAATGTCAGTGATGGCACTTTATTTGTCTTTCTGTTCCCTTCTATCATTCACTCTCTGTGTACTCATATTGATATATTTAATGTTATTGTATGTGGTTAGACATGCTGAATCTCGTAGTGTGGAGCAAAAATTTAAATTTGGAAAGATTTTAACATTTAAAAACAGCTGGTATTTGAAAGCCTACATTATAGCTGCCAATCTCTCTTTTACATTTGGAAAATGCGCAGGAATGAGGTAGTGAGTGTGTGATTTTGTCAGCCACACCAATTACTATAGTATACACCAATCTCTCTCTCTCTTGACATGTAATGAGTCACCAAACGTTGTTACACAAATGCTTTTATAACTGCTAACTCCATAAAACATCTCATACATATCAGAAATCTAGTCCACTTAAAGCAGACAGATTTGCCATTCAGTGAACTGACATTGCCCATTTAAAACACAGAAGGCGAAGCCATTTAAAGAACAGACACTCAGTCCATTTTAAACAGGGACCTAGCTAATGCAGAAGTTAGCACGTTTTCCAGTGAATCCTACAATCCATAGCCAGGTCTTTAGCTCTTATTACTGCCTGTCTCTGCAGACATCAACATCGGAGCGGTCGACCACTCCTGTCCTCCGTCTACTGCTCTAATCCAGCTAATAGAGCTGCAGTCTCGGGCCACGCTTCCTTAAACCGCACTATTCATGCATTATTGCCTATTAACAGCTACAGCCTATAGGAGAAAGAGAGAGTAAGTGAGTTACAAAGAGGTGTGTTAATTCAAACCCAAAGCAATTTGCTCTATAGATGAAACGGACTCAAACAGAATCAAATCAAAAAGGTCCAGATTAGAGAAAAACATGGAGCAAATGGCAAGAGCCAGAAAAACATAGTTGAGGGTTTAAAAGGGAAAGTAGGTCAAGCTAAATAAAACTCAACAGTATGTTTTACTGCTCACCTGTGTAAATCTGACCTCTGACAGTCACGTGAAACAACCAACTGGGCTTAGTTTGTAGCAACCATTTTTTTGCTTTATGATCTGCTAACCCTGGCGATGCACAGCATCTCTGTCTTGTGTAGCTCTCTCTTTCTCTGTGTGTGTGTGTGTGTGTGTGTGTGTGTGTGTGTGTGTGTGTGTGTGTTTAGTCCTGGCTGTGTGAAATAATCTAGAGCTCCAGAAGTGTGGAAATGAAAGCCAAGGTTCACTGATTCTCTCTCTCTCCTAGTAAAAACACTCTTCTCTAGGTTTTTCATGTTTTATTTTTTGAAGAGGTTGGTCCTTTATGCTACTTGAAGGAGGTTTAAAAGACACTCTTGAACCTTTTTTTCTTTCTCGCTATTCTCTTCAGTAACAAAAGATAGTTTTATGGTTTTACCTGCTTTGCCAAATTATACCAAAAGTTTGGGCCTTTAATTTGAGGCATTTTATTTTTAGGCACAGTACTAGCACTTCATATGTAAAATTTACAGGTACAAAAACATATTTTTTATTGTTTTGGTAGAGGCTGAAACATACAATACACATGTACTGGCAGCATCTAAAACACAAACAGTATTATGCATTTACAGCTATAGAAATGTGAAATATTCACAAATGCTTTATATCATACATTTATTTATAAATTACCTTTTTACATTTTATAGTTATACTTGCATCATTTAAAACCTTCCCTAAATCTAAAATTTACGGATAATTTTAAATTTAATTTAAAAATTAAAAAGAATAATTGTTACAGAAAGTCATATGTACTGTGAGAAATAAAGTCACAATTAACTTTTGAGGTCAAAACACTTGTAGTGATCACCACAGGCTGTGTGTGTTACAAGAGAATCACATCAAACGAGATCTCCGGCGGTAATGGTAAAAAAATCAGCAGGAACGGGATTAAGAAAACAGCTCTTTCGTGTACACACACAACTATTGCATACTGTGTAATATACTGTATATATATATATATATATACACAGTTTCTCTCATTGAATCAACTGCTATATTTTTTCAGAGGACTTTCGCAGATGCTCTCCATCTCTCCCTGCTTTCATACAGTGATTTCCTCCAGAACCGAACATGAACTTCTCCATCTTCTGTGGTTCAGAGGATTAAAGGAGAGGGTTTAACCTTAACCCTAATCTGAAAGTGCCTAAAATGTCCCAAATCGCCTTAAATCACTCTATATTACACCATATTCCCATCATGCATTTCTACACTCGTCATCTTAAGACACAAAGACAATAAGACACTTCAGTTTTTCCCTGACCCTCAGGAATCCCAAAGAAAAAAGGTGAAAATAGGATGAAAAACAGCAAAAGAAATAAAAAGGATTAAAATAAGTACATCGTCTGGAAAAGTGTGATCGCACATAGGGTAACTGTTGCTTTTTCTAAAGATCTATGAAAAACCGCAGCATTCTGTGAAGAGAAAAAGGAGGGAGATGAGCGCGTGTAAAACAGAGAAAAAGCTATCAGTCAGGTTGGATGTGGAGTGTTAATGGTTTGCTGATTGCTGTGCAGTAACCAGCTGTTAGCAGGTAATTGCGGCTGAAGTGTGTAAAAGCCCTGACGCCCTGCACGCAATTCAGATTCCATCAGCGCGCACACACACACCCACACACACGCTTGATCCAACACTCACCACTGCAATATCTGTCAGAGCTGCCTTTATATCACTACCTACTCTGGTTTCGTCACAACGTCTCAGAAAAAGCATTAATAAAGTGCATTTTCCATGTAAGGTTAGGCTAAAGTTTTGATTGTGAACCCGAAAGACTGATGGAAAACTGGTTTTCCTGCTATAGAAATATGAAACATGGATGTTTACTGACAAAGACTGAAGACTCTTTACAACAATGACATCCAGGAAAGACTGAACTGCCCTTAATGTGAGATGTGGAAAGCTCACAGACAGACAGAGGTTTTGTGGAGAGATGCTCTTTCTCTCTCTGTGTGAAGGTTGCCAGGCGACAGGGTTGCCTGGGAGCGTGACTTTGATGGACAGTCGCGGTGTAACAGATTGGAGCCCCTGCCGTTCACAGTTTCACTGCAGCCGCTGCAACAAAATGGCCGCCACCCGAGCCGCGGCTGATCAATGACCGAGGAAGGCAATTAAACAAACTAGAGCTCGACGAGACCCAGAGACTTCAAACCCCGCGGCCAAAAGAAACACAGCCACCCACACGCACACTTGCTCACGTACATATGCCCACATTCATCTCAAGCGCCTGTTATTGCTGCTGGCAGCTCTCAACAGGAGAGTGATCGAGTCACATGAAGTTCAAAGAAAACTTCATCTTGTGTGGGTCCAAATGGAAGAAAAAAACACTCTCAAATGCATAATCATCTATGTACATGTTTATAAATGTAAAATACTTTTTTGCTTTACACTTGAAATTCGTACAATCCTTTAAAATATGTATTTATGCAGCACTTTTAAATTTTTCGTTTAGCAGACGCTTCTGTCCAAAGTGATCTACAGTTCAAATGAGGAGCATCTGAACGAGAAAGAAAGACAAACAGATTAAGGTGTATTTTACAAAACACACACAGTGATTTTATTTCAGTGCCATCTATAGGGACTCCAGTGATGTACACATACACACAGCCTTTCTATATGAGGTATCCAGATGAGTTATTTCTCAGCTTTGTATTGAGAGCTGTTTGGAACGGCCGTCCCTAATAAGAAATGAAGATTTAGGATCTAAATCAGGGAATGGCCAACTGGCGGCCCACGGGCCGTATACGGCCCGCTGAATCATATTAGACTCGGATGATCAATTTTTAAACATTTGAAAAGTAAGTCACGTAAAGATTACTTTCAGTTTATAATGTTAATACTATCTCCAACCAGGAGAGGTTGCTAGTTTCCAGCTGCTCCCCGTATTAATTTCAGCGCAGTAGGACGTGCACTCTAATGTAAACATTCACTAACGTTAGCAAATAATAAATGAAAAACTGACCATGAAATCAGTATTTTCCAGTCAATATGGTAAACAGATTATCTTTTTAACAAGTTCAAGGGGATACCCATATATGTTTGGATTGTTTGGAAATCTGTTATTTAAATCGCCATCACACCACTGCTCACAAACAACGGGGACACCAGAGTTGCACTTGCCTCAAATTTCAAAGGTAAAATGCAGTCAACAAAAGCTTTTTGCCAAATGCATGACAGAAATGTTTGCACTGAACTATGTTCTTAGGGTTTCCGCGGGTCCTTAAAAACTCTTCAGTTAAATTGTTTAAATTTAAGGCCATGAAAACTCTTAAATGATACAGAAAATCTTAATTATAAGAGGTCTTAAATTTGGGAACAGAAAGACAAGAATTGCTATATAGATTAATATGACGATTAAGCTTCAAAAGGCTGTGATTTCACTGAATAAACTTGAACGCTTCATGTTTCAAAGTCAGCTTTGTGTACTGCTGTTACCGGGGAAACCACTATATTTCTGCAGTTCTGAAAGTGACACCTGCTGGCAGAGAACGAATTAACTTTTTCAATAAGCCCTTCTGCTGTTTTTGTTTCACATTTTTAAATGTGAACCAGTGGATCGACAAAAAAAGCTAATGCATTATAAAAATCTAAACAATTGAGACACTAAGATTTATTAATATAATAATTGATTGATAATAATTGTTTAATATAAAAAAAATGATACTTTTGACTCATTCCTTTTCTTAGAAATGGTTTAAAGGCTGAGCAACAAAGTTGCATTTAAATGTGCTATATAAATAAACAAAGTTGAAGTTGAAATGTGAAGTGCAGGTCTTAAAAGGTCTTTAAAGCTCTTAAATTTGATTTAGAAAATCCTGCAGATACCCGGTTATTTTATGGTACCATTTGGAATAACTATTTTTTTGAATAAGCTCTTTTTAACTGTCTTCTTAGGTTGTTTTGAGAATGTTCTGTAGGCCACTAATAAAAAATAGGGCCTCTGTACATTTGTTTGTTGCAAATTTACAGACAATACAATTGAGATGTTTACATTGGCTTGTTGGGGTAATATTGCTGTCAACTGACAATAAAGTTTTACATTAACAAAATTACATTAATTACTGTATACTTTAATTTCCTTCAATAAAAAGGAAATTGAGTAAGACAGAGTAAAAGGTGTGTGGACGTGGATTACTAATCTGGCCCCTTGGTATAAAGGAGAAACAATGCTGGCCCTCATCACTATCAAAGTTGCCCATCCCTGATCTAAATGTTTCAGGATCTGTTTAGCAGCGACTGCGCTGGTATTAATACAGCTACAGATCACGGAACGAACCATTATGAACCATCATGCACAAGCTGCTTTCATAAACACAACAATAAACAGCAAAACGTCATCATAACTGAATGTTAAACACAAACGAGTATTTCCCTTTAATCAGAAACACATTAAATAACACTTCATTTCAACATTTACTCACCACTGAAAATCCACTGTTCAGTTGTCAGGGAAAAACCCTCATGTAGCCCTAAAACAAAGGGATTACGTATACTTCAGATGGCTTCAATATAATGAAATACAAGTGGATTCTATATAATGAAAAGGACAAGTTTGAAAATTCTCAATCAGCTTTGCATTGCTACAGTATCAGCAGAATAAATGACCCACGTGTTTTTCTCCATGCTCTCAGATCAGCCACCGGATTACACGCTCAGGCCTAGTTTACATCATCTGGCGGATAAAACAAAGAAGATTTGTGTACAGCTAACATGGAGAAAGAGTACACATTTCAGAGGTGTGTGAGTTGTTAACTAGCGTGAAGGTGATGATACCTTCACGATCACATCGGTAGCGACGCTGTCAGGCAGATAAATCAGAGCGGCGTGGAAATGCCAGTGTCATCACAACCGCATCAGTCGCACATCAGCCGCCGCTTTGTTTGTCTGAAATGTCACGACCCCAGATAAAAGCACCATTGTTTGCTATTTGAGATACAAGCATCAGTACACAAGTTAATTAGAAATTAGTAATGAAGAGAAGCTGCTGGTGTGTGTAAGGCAGTAATTGATACGGTGTCCATGCAAGCATGCGCTGTATGTTTGTGTTAGGATATCTTCTCCTCTTGTATAAGCCTGTTGTCTTTTATCTTAATAGAAGTGTGAGTTCTATGTGGGAGTTATCTTGCTTTGCAGCTTAAAAACGAAGAGAGATGTTCACTTTGAATAGTTTAATCTTCAGGCGTTCTCACACCTATTTAGTTTGGAGCATTTGATTCCGAACCTGCTGTTTCTTTTGTAGTGCTGTTTGTTTAGAATCAGAATCAGAATCAGCTTTATTCGCCAAGTGTGTGCAAACACACGAGGAATTTGTTGTGGTTTTTAAGAAGCTCTTGGTACATACATGCATACATACATACATACTGTAACAGGCTGAAGAATCACACGGCAAGTGGAGTTCAATAAAGACCCCGGAGGGTGTGTTTATTGGTGAGGGTAAGAGTGCCAACGTGTCTTGGTGCGGTGAAATGGTGCTCCGTGATCCGCCTCTGTCCTCAGTCCAAGTGTCCAGGTGCTGGGTGTCCGTGCTGTGCTCAAATCCTGTGGCTTAGCGGTAAGTCTTCTGGAGACATGTCTCACCAGTGTGTGTGACTCGGCGGCTTTTGTGGCTGTCCTCTGATGAGATTCAGCTGTGGCCGGCCAGCCCGTGATGATTGCGTGCAGGTGTTCCTCCTCTGTTTCCAGGGCGACGCTGATGAGTGCTCGGGACACGCGTCACATTCCCCCCCCCCTCCCCCTTCTCGACAGCGGCGTAACGTTGTTCCGCTGGGGTCAGCTTTCGGCTGATGTAGATCACCGGGTGTTCCTCACCGTCCTGTACCTGGGAGAGGACGGCTCCCAGCCCGGTGTTGGAGGCGTCCGTCTGTAACAGGAAGGGGCAGTTAAAGTCTGGGGCTCGCAGTACCGGCTCCGAGGTGAGTGCCGCCTTCACTCGTTGGAACGCCTCATCTTCGGTGGGACCCCAGGGTACTATCCCGGCTGCCCCTTCCTGGTCAGGTCTGTCAGGGGAGCTGCTAAGGAGGAGAAGTTAGGGATAAAGCAGCGATAGTAACCCGCCAACCCCAAAAAGGCCCGTACCTGGGTTTTTGAGGTGGGCCGTGGTGCCGAGAGGATGGCTGCCACCTTTTTCTCCTGAGGTTTGATGAGGCCCCGGCCCACCTGGTAGCCCAAGTACTTAGCTTCGGAGAGGGCCAGATGACATTTCCGGGGATTGGCGGTCAGTCCAGCCCGGCGCAGCTCGACAAGCACCCTCCGCAACCGCTCCAAGTGATCCTCCCAGCTCTCCGAGTGCACGACGACGTCATCCAAGTAGACCGCTGCATAGGACTGGTGTGGCCTCAGCAGGATGTCCATCATCCGCTGGAACGTGGCTGGGGCCCCGTGCAGCCCGAAGGGAAGAACCCGGTACTGCCAGTGGCCGCTGGGGGTAGAGAAGGTGGTCTTTGGTTTAGCCTGTTCCGTCAGCGGCACTTGCCAGTAGCCTTTGGTGAGGTCTAACGTGGAAATGAACCGGGCTCTCCCCAGACGATCTAGCAGCTCGTCGACTCGTGGCATCGGATAGCCGTCGAACTCGGAGACCTCATTGAGGCGGCGGAAGTCGTTGCAAAAGCGGAGGGTGCTGTCTGGTTTTGGAACCATGACGATGGGGCTGGACCATGGGCTGCGCGATGGTTCTATTACCCCTAACCTCAGCATCTCCTGTACCTCCTCCTCGATGGCGTGTCGCCGAGCCTCCGGGACTCGGTAAGGCCGCTGCCTGACAATGGTTCCGGGTGGTGTGCGAACGTCATGTTGGAGGGCGTGGGTCCGCCCAGGGAGTGGGGAGAACACATCGGAGAATTGACCGACCAGATGTTGCAACTCCTTCTTTTGGGCAGCCGACAGGTGGCGGTTGATGTCAACAACCACGGGGTCAGTGGTGGTCAGAGCGGATAGCTGGGCCCTAGTTCCGACCCATCGCTTTATTCAATTCAATTCAAGTTTATTTGTATAGCGCTTTTTACGATACAATCGTTGCAAAGCGCTTTACAGGAAATTAAGTTTCTACAATATATTTATACATTGTAGAAACTTAATATATTAACTTATGGCAAAATTTGTTAATTCTGCATGTTGTTGGGGGATCAGAGGTTGGCATCCTCTGAGGTCCTCCGAGGGGTCGGCATCATCTCTTCTCAGGTGTTTGGTCATCTCAGATCATTTAAGGGCTGGATCCAGACTGAAGCTTGTGTAACTCCTAGTTACCACGGGATGTTAATCCCGTGGCAGAAACAGAGAAACAAAGAGACATAATTAGCGTAGCTGTTGTTCCATTCAAGCAAAAATTATTTGTTCAACCCAAGCTAAAGAATAATAATGTGCGTTTTGATCAGATATAACTGCAGTACAAGATTATGAGATGCATTATATGAATGCATTATGTGAATGCTTGGCTAAAGAGATGTGTCTTTAATCTAGATTTAAACAGAGAGAGTGTGTCTGAACCCCGAACGTTATCAGGAAGGCTATTCCAGAGTTTGGGAGCCAAATATGAAAAAGCTCTACCTCCTTTAGTGGACTTTGCTATTCTAGGTACTACCAAGAGTCCAGAGTTTTGCGACCTTAGGGAGCGTGATGGATTGTAGCGAGATAGAAGACTAGTTAGGTACGCAGGAGCTAAACCATTTAGGGCCTTATAGGCAAGTAATAATATTTTGTAACTGATACGGTACTTAATAGGTAGCCAGTGCAGAGACTGTAAAATTGGGGTAATATGATCATATTTTCTTGACCTGGTAAGGACTCTAGCCACTGCATTTTGGACTACCTGTAGCTTGTTTATTGAAGATGCAGCACAACCACCTAGCAGTGCATTACAATAGTCCAGTCTAGAGGTCATGAATGCATGAACTAGCTTTTCTGCATCAGAAACAGGTAACATGTTCCTTAGCTTGGCAATGTTTCTAAGATGGAAGAATGCTGTTTTTGTAACATTGGAAATATGTTTTTCAAAAGACAAGTTGCTGTCTAATATAACACCCAGATTTTTGACTGTAGAGGAAGTAACAGGACATCCGTCTAGTTGCAAATTGTAATCCAAGAGATTCTGTGTACTGTTATTTGGTCCAATAAGTAATATCTCTGTCTTATCTGAATTTAATAGGAGAAAATTATTGGTCATCCAATCTTTTACATTTTTAACACACTCAGTTAACTTAGATAATTTAGAAGTTTCGTCTGGTCTTGTTGAGATATATAGTTGAGTATCATCAGCATAGCAATGGAAACTAATCCCGTATTTTCTAATAATATTACCAAGGGGCAGCATGTATATTGAAAACAGCAGAGGACCTAGGACAGATCCTTGTGGTACTCCATACTTTACTGGTGATAATTGAGATGACTCCCCGTTTAAATAAACAAAGTGGTAGCGATCGGACAGGTAGGATCTAAACCATCTTAAAGCCTGCCCTTGAATACCTGTATAGTTTTGTAATCGATCTACGAGTATTTCATGATCTATAGTGTCGAACGCAGCACTAAGATCAAGTAAAACTAGCAATGAGATGCAGCCTTGGTCTGATGCAAGAAGCAAGTCATTTGTAATTTTAACAAGTGCAGTTTCTGTGCTATGGCGGGGCCTGAAACCTGACTGAAATTCTTCACAGAGATCATTTTTTTGCAAGAATGAGCACAATTGAGCAGACACAACTTTTTCTAAAATTTTAGACATAAACGGAAGATTTGAGATGGGTCTGTAATTTGCCAGATCACTAGGATCTAGTTGTGGCTTCTTAATAAGAGGCTTAATAACTGCCAGCTTGAATGGTTTAGGGACGTGACCTAAAGATAACGATGAGTTAATAATATTGAGAAGCGGTTCTTCTGCTACAGGTAACTCTTTCAGTAATTTAGTGGGTACAGGATCTAATAGACATGTTGTTGGTTTAGATGTGTTGATAAGTTTATTTAGCTCTTCCTGTCCTATAGTTGAAAAGCACTGCAGTTTTTCTTTGGGTGCGGTGAATGAGGCTGAAGTACTAGACGCCGTAGAATCTACATTAGTTATTGTATTTCTGATGTTATCTATTTTATCAGTGAAGAAATTCATAAAGTCATTACTATTAAACTGTGAGGGAATATTTAGATCGGGTGACGTCTGGTTATTTGTTAGTCTAGCCACTGTGCTAAATAAAAACCTTGGATTATTTTGGTTATTATCTATGAGTTTGCGGATATGCTCGGTCCTGGCAGCTTTTAGAGCATGTCTATAGCTGGACATACTGTTTTTCCACGCAATTATAAAAACTTCCAAGTTAGTCTTTCTCCATTTGCGCTCGACGTCGAGCAGGCCGCGGGGCTGACGCCCAGTCAAGAGCTCAAAGGGGGTGAACCCGGTAGAAGCCTTGGGGACTTCCCTGATGCCAAAGAGAACGTACGGCAGCATCTGATCCCAGTCCCGCTTGTCGTCAGCAGCCACCCGACGGAGCATCTGCTTCAACGTCTGATTAAATCGCTCGACCAGCCCATCGGTTTGAGGATGGTAGACCGTGGTTCGCAGTTGTTTAACCTTCAGGAAGCGACAGAGGTCCGCCATCATCCGGGACATGAACGGGGTGCCCTGTTCGGTCAATATCTCCGTGGGGATGCCGACTCGACTACAAAGGAGGAACAGCTCCTGAGCGATGGCCTTGGAAGTGGCTTTGCGAAGTAGGACGGGGCGTCATCGGGGACCTCAGTTTAACTTCCGTCTCCGGCGGTTCCCGGTAGGGCTGACAGGCTGTGTGGCGGCGGCGAGCAGGCGGTCAAACCCAGGCCAGTCCCTCCCGAGGAGTACGGGAACGGGCAGATCCTTCACTATCCCCACCTCGACGGTCCAGGAGCCTGGGGCAGCCGAAATGGTGACGCGCCGAGCGGGGACCTGGCGAGTGTCACCGTGTACACATGTGATGGGTAGGAGGGCCTTGGATTCCACCCGCGGGGGAAACACTGTCGGCTGCACCAGGCTGACCGCGCTGCCCGAATCGAGGAGGGCTTGGTAGGGTCGTCCATTTACCTTCACCTCCACCCACGGCGCCTCCAACGGTGGCTCATGGTGGACGATGCAGCCTGCCAGCCAGGCCCGGTTTGGTGAGCGAGGTGGATCGGTGGGCATCGGCTCATCCTGGGGACCGGGAACCGCCGACCTGCCTACTGGTCGCGAGATGCCCTCCGGCTTGCGTCGCTCCCGGTTCACCCTCCCCAGCCTCACGACGTTGGGTCGCCTCAGCCAACTCGATGGCCTCCACCAGATCTCCGATGGTGTGCGGGTTCCGCATGCCTGCCGCTTGCCGAAGTGCACGAGGAAGGGCACGGAGAAGTCGATCCACGACGACGCGCTCCGCGACTTGGGCGGCGCTGGGATCCCCGGCGAGCAGCCAATGATGTGAGAGGCGGGAGAGCTCGGCTGCTTGGGCGCGGGCTGGCAACCGGGCGTTATATTCCCAGTCGTGAAACATTTGTGCTGCAGCGATTGGTGAGAGGCCCACACGGGCCAGGATCTCCTTCCGAAGCTCGTCATAGGAGTCAATCAGATCCGTCGGCATCGAGAAGTAAGCCCGTTGCGGTTCACCTGTCAACAACGGCGCCAGCACGCGCGCCCACTCCTCCTGTGGCCAGCCTTCCCGGGCCGCAATGGACTCAAACATTTGTAGGTAGTTCTCCGCGTCGTCGTGTGCAGTCATTTTCGGCAAGAGCTGCGTGACCTGAATGCGGGGGTCTGGCAGCGGAACCCGCTGGGCAGCAGCAGTGCGGAGCGCGGCGACCTCTCGCTCGGTCTCTCCCTGTCGGGCGGCCATGTGTTCCACAATCTGCTGCTGTCTGATGCTCACCTTGGTGAGATGTTTCAATAACTCCTCCATGGCTGGGGAGGAGCCGCCGCCTGTAGAGGGGAAAAAATAAAGTTAAAAAAATCAGGGAAAAAATGACGGTCGTCCGTAGACGCGGGTCAAACTCAACTGGGAAGGAAATTGTTTGTCGGTGATTCTTCAGGAATATGCCCGCATTCTCCACCAGTGTAACGGGCTGAAGAATCACACGACAAGTGGAGTACAATAAAGACCCCGGAGGGTGTGTTTATTGGTGAGGGTAAGAGTGCCAACGTGTCTTGGTGCGGTGAAATGGTGCTCCGTGATCCACCTCTGTCCTCAGTCCAAGTGTCCAGGTGCTGGGTGTCCGTGCTGTGCTCAAATCCTGTGGCTGGCCAGGCACACACTGCTCTCTGGAAGTTAAACAAAGAATGGGTTAGTGGTAAGTCTTCTGGAGACATGTCTCACCAGTGTGTGTGACTCGGCGGCTTTTGTGGCTGTCCTCTGATGAGATTCAGCTGTGGCCGGCCAGCCCGTGATGATTGCGTGCAGGTGTTCCTCCTCTGTTTCCAGGGCGACGCTGATGAGTGCTCGGGACACTCATCACATTACATATAAACATACATATCTGACATGAGAACAGAACATTTAAATAAGCCTTAACAATAATAATAATAATAATAATAATAATGTGTCTGAATCTGGAACAGAAGATTTATGTACAGATTTGTGCCTTATTTACTCTATATATACAGCTGTATAGAAAATTATGCATACATATTTACATAGTACTAGAGAGAGTAAATAATTAGAGATGGGGGATGAATTACAGGCAAGAATTAGGGTTAGAGAATTACAGAACACAGGTAATAATTCCTGTGTTAGTTGTTTAGGCAGGAGATGGCATAGGGGAAAAAACTGTTTTTATGCCTAGATGTTCTAGTGCACAGAGATCTGTAGCGTCTGCCTGAAGGGAGAAGCGCAAACAGGTCTTGTCCAGGGTGAGAGGGGTCTGTGATGATGTTACCTGCCCGTTTCTTCACTCTGGAGTAGTACAAATCCTGAAGGCTGGGCAGGTGCACACCAGTGATCCTTTCTGCTGTCCTAACAGTCCGCTGCAGTCTTCTTATATCTGATTTGCTGGCTGACCCAAACCATGGCATGTTTGATGACTCAAATCACACTCAGACCCATACCAAAACAATCATTACAACTTCACAACACACACACACACACACAGTCACACAGTCTCTCTCTCTCTCACACACACACACACACACACACACACACACAGTGTCTCTCTGTTGTTGAGTTTGGGTTTGCCAATGAGTGATGTAACTCTGTTTGATTTGTGCAGTGATCTGATTGGTTCTGATGTTGTGAGTCAGAGCATCAGTAGATGTTAGTGAAGCATCAGGACTGAAGCTCTGGATCAGATGGAGGAAGGGCTTGCTTTCTTTGCTCATCTCTTGGTATTGCAGGGCTTTATAATGGTATGATTGGGGGTCACTGAGCTTCAGATGTTTCCAGAATTTAATAGCCCTTTTTTGTATCTTTATGATTAGAGGATATTTGCCTAATTCTGCCCTGCATGCGTTATTTGTTGTGTGCCGGTGCACGTGTAGTATATTTTTACAGAGTTCTGCATGCAGGTTCTCAATCGGGTGTTTTTCCCATTTAGTGAGATCTTGACTTGGGTTTGTCAGTGGACCCCACACCTCACTGCCATATAGTGCAATGGGCTCAATTACTGATTCTAATATTTTCAGCCAAATTCTAATAGGGATTTCTATAGGACATTGCCGTTTTATGGCGTAGAAGGCCCTGCGTGCTTTATCTCTCAGTTCATTCACAGCATGATTAAAGTTTCCAGTGGATGTGATTTTCAAACCCAGGTAGTTGTAGTGTGATGTGTGTGCTATCTGGTTCGTGCCTAATGAAAATGTGTGTTGTGTTCCTTGGGATCTGGATCTCTTCTGAAAGATCATAATGTTGGTTTTCTTCAGGTTGACTGTCAGGGCCCAGGTCTGGCAGTATTGCTCCAGCAGGTCCAGGTTCTGCTGTAGACCATGTTGAGTGGGAGACAGCAGAACCAGATCATCTGCATACAGCAGGCATTTGATCTCTGAGTCGTGTAGAGTGAGGCCAGGAGCTGCAGATCGCACCAGACTGAGCGCCAGTTCATTTATATAGATGTTAAATAATGTTGGGCTTAAGCAGCAGCCCTGTCTCACTCCACGCTCCTGGGAGAGATACCTTGTACGTTTGGTGTTGATTTTTACGCCACATTTACTTTCAGTGTACATTGATTTGATGGGGTCATAGGTTTTACCTCCTATTCCACTTTCAATAAGTTTGTAGAATAGTCCATGGTGCCAAATTGAGTCAAAAGCTTTTTTAAAGTCAATAAAGCATGCATATATTTTACCTTTATCTTGGTTAACGTGTTTTTCAATTAGAGTATGTAGTGTATAGATGTGATCAGATGTACGGTAATTTGGTAAAAATCCGATTTGACTTCTGCTCAGTACATTGTGTGTGGTGATGAAGTCTAGTAGTCGAGTGTTTATTATGCTACTGAATAACTTTCCCAGGTCTCTCTCTCTCTCTCTCACACACACACACACACACACACACACACAGTGTCTCTCTCTCTCTCTCTCTCTCTCTCTCTCACACACACACACACACACACACACAGTCACACAGTCTCTATCTCTCTCTCTCAAACACACATACACACACACACACACACACACAGTCTCTCTCTCTCTCTCAATTCAATTCAATTCAATTTAAGTGTGCTTTATTGGCATGACAAAAACTATACATTTGTATTGCCAAAGCAATCGCAGCTGGGCTGCTCACAAATAGTGCACATTTGAATTAACAGAAAGAAAAATAATAATAGGAATATTACAAATATTTAAAAAAGTATTAAGCATGTAGTGCAAAATAAATGGCTAGTGTAAATATGTGTTAAAAATAAAATTAAATAGATAAAGTATAAGATATACAGAGGCAAAATATACATTTAAGTAATATGGCATAATATAATCTAGATGTGCTGGGAACATCAGCTCAGGGCAGGTGGAGTGTCTTCTCTTCTGTGGTGACAGAGAGACACATATTGAGCAGCAAACACACAGCAGGTCTTGTGTTCTCCGAGCAGATACGCTAGTTTCTCCTGGTCTGGAAGGGTTTTAAATGTGGGATGGATCTGCTGTATTTTGTTGTAGAACACTGTCCGTATATCTGTGTATTTGGAGCATTCTGTTAGGAAGTGCAGTTCTGTTTCCATCTGATTCAGATCACAGTGTGAACACAATCTCTGCTCGGGGGGCAGCCATGTTTGTCTGTGTCTGCCCGTCTCTATCATCAGCTTGTGTCCGCTGAGTCTGTATCTGGTCAACATGCTTCTCAGTTTCTTATCTGACACTGTGTACAGATACTCTGCCATACTGTACTCTCTCTTTAGGGACAGATAGCATTGCATTTTACTCTGTTGTTGAGTTTGGGTTTGCCAATGAGTGATGTAACTCTGTTTGATTTGTGCAGTGATCTGATTGGTTCTGATGTTGTGAGTCAGAGCATCAGTAGATGTTAGTGAAGCATCAGGACTGAAGCTCTGGATCAGATGGAGGAAGGGCTTGCTTTCTTTGCTCATCTCTTGGTATTGCAGGGCTTTATAATGGTATGATTGGGGGTCACTGAGCTTCAGATGTTTCCAGAATTTAATAGCCCTTTTTTGTATCTTTATGATTAGAGGATATTTGCCTAATTCTGCCCTGCATGCGTTATTTGTTGTGTGCCGGTGCACGTGTAGTATATTTTTACAGAGTTCTGCATGCAGGGTCTCAATTGGGTGTTTTTCCCATTTAGTGAGATCTTGACTTGGGTTTGTCAGTGGACCCCACACCTCACTGCCATATAGTGCAATGGGCTCGATTACTGATTCTAATATTTTCAGCCAAATTCTAATAGGGATTTCTATAGGACATTGCCGTTTTATGGCGTAGAAGGCCCTGCGTGCTTTATCTCTCAGTTCATTCACAGCATGATTAAAGTTTCCAGTGGATGTGATTTTCAAACCCAGGTAGTTGTAGTGTGATGTGTGTGCTATCTGGTTCGTGCCTAATGAAAATGTGTGTTGTGTTCCTTGGGATCTGGATCTCTTCTGAAAGATCATAATGTTGGTTTTCTTCAGGTTGACTGTCAGGGCCCAGGTCTGGCAGTATTGCTCCAGCAGGTCCAGGTTCTGCTGTAGACCATGTTGAGTGGGAGACAGCAGAGCCAGATCATCTGCATACAGTAGGCATTTGATCTCTGAGTCATGTAGAGTGAGGCCAGGAGCTGCAGATCGCTCCAGACTGAGTGCCAGTTCATTTATATAGATGTTAAATAATGTTGGGCTTAAGCAGCAGCCCTGTCTCTCTCCACGCTCCTGGGAGAGATACCTTGTACGTTTGGTGTTGATTTTTACGCCACATTTACTTTCAGTGTACATTGATTTGATGAGGTCATAGGTTTTACCTCCTATTCCACTTTCAATAAGTTTGTAGAATAGTCCTTGGTGCCAAATTGAGTCAAAAGCTTTTTTAAAGTCAATAAAGCATGCATATATTTTACCTTTATCTTGGTTAACGTGTTTTTCAATTAGAGTGTGTAGTGTATAGATGTGATCAGATGTACGGTAATTTGGTAAAAATCCGATTTGACTTCTGCTCAGTACATTGTGTGTGGTGATGAAGTCTAATAGTCGAGCGTTTATTATGCTACAGAATAACTTTCCCAGGTTGCTGCTCACACAGTTTCCTCTGTAGTTGTTAGGATCAAATTTATCTCCGTTTTTAAAGATTGGTGTTATCAAGCCTTGATTCCAGATGTCGGGGAAGTAACCTACACTCAGGATCACATTGAATAGTTTTAGAACGGCAAATTGGAGCTTGCTGCTTGTGTGTTTTATCATTTCATTTAATATCCCATCAGGTCCTGATGCTTTTTTGAGTTGGAGGTTTTTGATTTTTTCTGTAAGTTCTTTATCAGTTATTGGGAAATCTAATGGGTTTTGGTTATCTTTGATTGTTAATTCTAGTTTTTCTAATTGGTTGATTGTTTGGTTTTGCTTACAGTTTGTGTCTGTTTGTACTTTATTAAACAATGTTTGGAAATGACTTTCCCATATTTCTCCGTTTTGTATTGGCAATTCTTCATGATCAGTTTTTTTCAGATTGTTCCAATTATCCCAAAATTGGTTTGTGTTCACGGACTTCTCGATTATTGTCAGTTGTTTTTGGGTGTATTGTGCTTTTTTGGTTCTGAGTGTGTGTTTGTATTGTTTTAGTGTTCCGCAGTAAAGATGGCGGATCTCTGCATTATTTGGATCGTTATGTTTCTGATTTGACAATGTTCTCAGCTTTTTGCGAATAGTTTGACAGTTCTGATCAAACCAATTTTTGTCATTTTTGAGTATTTGATTTTTTCCATTTTTTGTTTTCAATTTGGATTGTTTTGCTGATTTTTCAAATATGTAATTTATATCTTTGACAGCCAGATTGACCCCTTCGTTAGTGTGGGTATAGGTGTTATTTAGGAAGTTATCTATCAGCGCTTGTATTTTTTGGCTGCTAAGTGCTTTCTGATATTCTTCAGCACTGTTTTCAGCCCATCTGTATGGATTTCTGATGTTGTACAGCTTACTGGGCTTTGTGTTAATGTTATTTTCAGTCTTTTTGAGATACGCAGTGATTTGACTGTGATCAGACAGAGGGGTCAGTTCTCTAACAGTGAATGATCTGAGAGATGAAGGATCTATGTCTGTTATCATATAATCAACTGTGCTATTCCCAAGAGGTGAGCAAAATGTGAATCTCCCTAAAGTGTCCCCTCGTAACCTACCGTTGATGATATACAGACCCAGGCTTCGACAGAGCTGCAGGAGGTCTTTCCCATTCTTGTTTACTGTATGATCATGGTTATTTCTGTGGATATGGGAGAATGTGTTATTAATAACAGTCAGTTTGTTGTTGATGTATTTGCTCCCTTGTGTGTCGGTGAAGTCCGGCTGTAGTCCTGTTCTTGCGTTCAGGTCCCCGCAGATGAGCACGTTTCCCTGGGCCTGGAAGTGGCTCGTCTCTTCCTCTAATGTGGAGAACGTGTCTTCGCTGTAGTAGGGGGACTCTGATGGCGGGATGTATATAGCACACAGGAATGTATCTTTTCTGGATGAAAGCAGTTCCTTGTGGATTTTAAGCCAGGTGTAGTATTTGCCTTTCTTTACTGTGTTGATGTGGTTGTGGAATTTTGATTTGTACCAGATTATTACTCCTCCTGAGTCTCTTCCCTGTCGGACTGTGTTGAGTTTTTGTGATGGTAGGATGATTTCTCTGTAGTTGGGTGGGCAGTGGGTGATTGCGCCTGCCCTGCTCCATGTCTCCTGTAGAATTATAATGTCCATCTCCTTGATGCTCTTCTGGAATTCTGTGTTTAAACTCTTTAGCCCAAATGCTGTTGAGTTCAAGCCTTGAATATTCCACATTGATATAGAGAGAGTCATTTCAAGAGTTCAAGGTATAGAGTTCTTGTTTTCAAAAAATAGAGGTAATCCTTTTCTAATGTAATATAATATATTGAAGAAAATAAAAATATATATTTTTTCTTCTCATTGTTAGGCAGATGTTTGTATGCTGTGTGGACCCTCATGCTGTCAGCTGGGCACTGATGTAGTTCAGCAGCTGTCTGATCTCGCTCATCTCCAGTGTTTTTGCTGGTCCTTTCAGGGCCTGAGCGTAGCTCCTGGATTGTGGGAGTGGTGCTGAGATCAGTGTGTTATCAGCTGAGGGTGCATGAGCGGGTGGGAGGCTGGATGCTGCTGGTGATGGGCCCATCCTTGTGTTGCTCCTCTGCCTGGAGTGATGTTTTTGTGGTCGGGGGTGTCTTAGATGATCATCTGGTGCAGACTGAGGGTTCTGCTGATGGACTGGTGTAGGTCTGTGGTGGTGTAGCGTTGGTGCATGGGGTGTTCTGATGGGGAATTTGGCATGGTGTGGGGGTCCCCAGTATTGTGCAGCCAGCGGGGGTCGTTCTCTGTGATGAGACTGTGTGTTTCTGCTGGGTGTCTGGATTTGTGTTCTGTGGGTTGGCAAGTGTGTTGTTTTAAGGGGTGTATAGGTGGTTTGTCTGCCCCATGCTGTGTCTTTCAGTGTTTTTGCAAACACATTGACTTTGTCCTTCCTTATGTGTACATGGTCGTACAGGTCTCTGATTGTGATGGAGGGGTGATGAGCCAGGTGCACATTGGACAGGCGAGCACATCCTTTGGAGATGTCAGCGTTGACTCTCTGGATGGTGTCTGGGTGAATGTCTCTGCGGGGTAGGAGGGTAGATATGGTGATCTTGGTGTTGGGGTAGATCTCTGTTGCCTTTTCTGCTACTCTGCAGATCAGCTGCCCAACTCTCTCCTGTTCCCTTCTCAGGTCGTTAGTGCCTGTGTGGATGATGATGTGTGAGGGTGTGCCAAAGCTGGAGTCAGAAAGTATTCTGAGGGCATCTCCTGTTTTTGGACACCAGAATTTTGTTGTTTTACGGCCTGGAAACAGTTTTTCTCCTTGTAGGAACTTTCCATTGGAGTCCATGAGGATGGCAATGTCAGCCTCTGTTTTCACTGGCTGTTTCTCAGCTGGGGTTGTAGCTGTAGTGTTTTTCTGAGGGGGTTCTGGGTTTCTGGGGGTTGCAGGTGTTTCTGCTTCCCTTTGGCTGTTGCTGGGCTGTGATGGTTCGGTGGATGCCGGAGATGTGCTGCTGGGGTTTGGTTGTGTAGGTGTCGGTGAGGGTGGGGGGACTTTTGGGGCATTTGCAGGGTTAGAGAGACACCTCATCTGTGTTGATAGGGTCTCTATCTGTCTGTCCCTTTGTTGTAGCTCAACTTTGAAGCTTGAGAGCTCCCTCCCCATGTAGTCTTTCATTTCTGAAAGTTGCTCACTCAGCTCCACTATTTCCATTTCAAGCAGTGCTAAGCTGTGTTGTAGCTGAATAACTGTGTTGTGTAATCCTGTGCTTGGGGGGATGCTGATGTTCTCTGTGGTTTCTGGAGTGGTCTTGTTCTTTGTGTTGTTATGGGTTGAGGGCTCATTCTGGCCAGTGACTTCTACTGTGTTTGTGTGGTTTACTTCATCTCTTTCCACCATTTCTTTTAAGCAGTGGAAGGTCTGCTCAAAGTTTGTGAGGGCAGCATTGCTTCCCTGTACCATTACAGTTCCATTTTGATAAAGGTTTATTGTCAGGTGTCTGTTCTCTGGGTCTTTGTCTGAGTCCTCATAAATGCACAGTTGTCTGCCTCTACAGATTCCATGTTTGGTGTGGTATGGGAACAGTGTGCAGGAAGCTGTGTGCCATGCAGTTGGGCGTTCTGTGTAGAAGAGCAGGTTTGTGGTGATGGCTTTGCCCTTGCTGTTTGAACTGTCTTTAAACAGTGTCTCTGGGTTTTCCTTCTTTATTTTGAGCTTGTGATGTTGTCTGCTCTTCTCAGACTGGATTTCTGGGGGGTAGGAAAAGGTGTGAGCTCCAGTCCCCATTGCTGGTGTTGCCATGGTGATGCCGTTTACAGGTCTTTGGTATTGATAGTGATGGCTCAGTTAATCCAATCAGAAGGTGTGAATGACAACGGCCCTCTTTTGTTATTTTAAGTTGCTATGCAGTTCTACAGCTGTAGTATGCCAGGAAACTTTTGCTCAAGTTTGTTTGCAAAGTTTATAAAAATCCAGTTTTTAGTTAAATCTCTCTTGACAAGTTGATTATAAAATTTATTTTAGTTGAATTAGAGCACTTGTTGTCTTACCTCCACCAAATGGATAGTTGAGGGCCTATTGATTGGTTATTTTCCAGTAGTGTGCTGTGTTTGTTTCCTTCTGAAGCCTTGTTGTAGGGTCCAGTTCAGTGTCCTTTTGTTTAGGTTCCAAAAACTTTCCTTGTTTTCATAAGATTTTCTCCTAATTTCTTTTTAAAAAACTTTCTTTTTTTGAGTGAACTTGTGTTCACTAGCACATTTTTTGTTAATTTTGTGTTTTTATCTTTGGTTTACCTCATATTCGAAGCAAGAAACTCTAAAAGGTTCAGGAGCTCATGTTGTCCATGTCCTCTCTCTACGAAGTCTCTCTCTCTCTCTCTCTCTCACACACACACACACACACACACACACACACACGGTGTCTCTCTCTCTCTCACACACACACACACACACAGTCTCTCTCTCTCTCTCACACACACACACTCACACAGGATAGTATGGTCGTGACGTACAGGTCTCGTCAGCAGGTGAAGGTGTTACACAAGTCGCTCTCGACAATATTTCACACACAAACACCGTCTGACTGTCAAAAGGACAAGCTGCGGTTTATTATCGAGTCTGTGAGTGAAAGTGTTACGGGGCTACACAGAGCATGTGTGTTTTAGTGAATTCAGGTATTGTGAAGATTACAGATAGGCCCAATTACATCCATTGTAAGTGACACACTGTAACAGAAGGTTTTTTTTTTTTTTTTTTTTAAGTTATATTTATTTATTTAGTACAGTAGGAGCAGTGGAGAGAAGAGAACTGGACTGGGACTGAAACTCTGGTCGCCCAAAGTGCAACAACCATACGGCTCTGACAGATATGGTTATGGCTGCTTTTTTTTTAAGAAAAAGAGGAACAGGTGGAAAATAATTGTGAGATTCAACATTATGCCACAAATCAGACCTCAATCACAAACATCAGAAAGTACACATGATGGGACTCAAGTCCAGATACAACTCTGATGCCATGTTCCAGACAGAATACCAGCGCTGATCTACTTCAAACCTCAATGAATTCACACATCTCATTTACATGATGTACACACCACAAGATGGCACAATGACTCAACTAAAACATTTTATGCAAAACATAGCAAATTCCTATAAGTCATATATACCAAACGCTCATTTTTGCTGTAAAAGAAAGAAAAAAAGTATTACAATATAAACTTAAAGTATTTTCCAAAATAAGCTTAGATTTCTATATTAGGGAATATATAGTTGAAGTCAAAATTTTACATAAACTTTGCAGAATCTGCAAAATATTAATTATTTTACCAAAAATAATAGGCTTAATAATAATAGCCTGGTTTCTCCCAAGGTTTTTTTCTCTGTTCTGTAATCGATGGAGTTTTGGTTCCTTGCCGCTGTCGCCTCTGGCTTGCTTAGTTGGGGATACTTAATTTCCAGCGATATCGTCGACTTAATTGCACAGATGCTGTTTAAACCGAACTGAGCTGGACAATGCCATCACTGAATTTAATGATGAACTGCCTTTAACTGTAAATTGACAGTTTGCTATTGTCATTTTGCATTATTGACACTCTATTTTCCAATTTGATACTGTAAAGTTGCTTTGATACAATTTGTATTGTTAAAAGCACTATATAAATAAAGGTGACTTGTCTTGACTTGAACATTTGAACCTTCTGTAATAGTTGCGTATGAGTCCCTCAGTTGTCCTCAGTGTGAAAAGATGGATCTTAAAATCATACAATATTATTATTATTTTCTCTTCTGGACTATATGTAAACATCTTTTATGTGAAATATCTTATTCAGGTCAGTACAAATTCTGAGTATGGGTCACCATACTTGGCCGTATGTCACGTCACTTTCACTTTCATGTATGTGTGAATGTATATATATATATATATATAATTGTGCTAAGCCCATTTTTAGCCATCACGGAAATGCCATCAAATAATAGTTCTCGATGAGGTCAGAATGATCAAAATTAGATGTCTGACTTACAGTGGCATACATTATTTGCCAATTAGTAAGTGGAAATTCTTAAGTTCTGATTTGTCTGGAATGCACCATTAAAGGGCAACCGAGAGGGGTGGAAGGACAGAAGATTGATCGACAGCTGGGCCAGGAGAGATTGTAATGGAAAGGTCAACCACCATAAACATTAATGGTGTGTGTGTGTGTGTGTGTGTGAGAGTGTGAAAGAGAGAAAGAGTGTGAGAGTATATATGTGTGTGTGTGTGTGTGTGAGAGAGAGAGAGAGAGTGAGAGAGTGTGAGTGAGAGTGTGAGAGTATGTGGGTGTGTGTGTGTGTGTGTGTGTGTGTGAGAGAGAGAGAGAGAGAGAGTGTGTGAAAGAGAGAAAGAGTGAGAGTATGTGTGTGTGTGAGAGAGAGAGAGAGAGAGAGAGAGAGAGAGAGTGTGTGTGTGTGTGTGTGTGTGTGTGTGAGAGAGAGTATGTGTGTGTGTGTGTGTGAGAGAGAGAGAGTGTGTGTGTGAAAGAAAGAAAGAGTGTGAGAGTGTGTGAGAGTATGTGTGTGTGTGTGTGTGTGTGCCCTAAGCTGTCCACTCAGATGAATGAAGCCCCGTCTCTTTCCTTGTTTGCGCAGAACTTTTTTTTTTCTCTCAAAATATGCTAATAAAGGTACTGAAGCATTACGTCTTTCTGCGGTTATTGACATGTTTGAATGTGTGTATGTTGTTGTAATCATTGAGGGATGAGGTCAGAAACATAGAATTCAGGAATGGGAAACTCAGGTCAACCCCTGTGTGTGGGAAAAGCAATCTAGAGACTGCTCTTATTCACAGCAAATTAATAGGGCTTTTTATCTGCGCAGCAAAGGAGAGCGAGCGAGAGCAGGTGATAGGTGATTATCTGAAACATCTAATGGAGGATTCTCATTTCACTGCGGAAGTAACCATAGCAACAGGAAGCAGCCACAGAGACAAAATGGCAGTTTCAAGCAGAAAACAGGTTTACTGTGTGAACCGAATGCTGCCTATTCCTTTAAAGAAATAACGTGTGGAACAGTATGCAACGCTAAACAGTTCAAATCACTGCAGTCAAGTAACTCATTACACACATTTTATTTCATGTAGTCTGAATTCATAGCATTTATTTGCTATTCTACAGTAAATGTAAAAGAATAATCCCTAACCCTAACCCACTCAGAGCTTCTGAATTCACATCAACCTTGAAGCAAATAAATCATTGAATAAACAGCATGTTAACATAATCAGGACTTTGTCAATCACATGACAAAACTCGAAACACAATAATCAGCAAAAGCACAAAGCTAAATGACTACAATCAAGTGCATTTATACTTACCAAACAAGGCACTGGTGAACAGGAAATACACAGCGACCCCTTGTGGTCTCCAGATGAACACAAACACACCAGTGTGTTTACAGTGGAAATAGATACTCAAAAAAGCATTAAAAGGCATCACGCAACCTTCCCAGCCAAGACATCATCTGAAAAAGGCCTAGAGTTTTTCAGTGACTATTCTCAGGATATTTTCAGATAGTGAGAATAACACACAAGGGCCTCACACTAAACTACTACTTTAAAAAAATAAATAAATAAATAAATCGGGAAAGCCGATTAGTCACAAGAAGAGAAGGACGGCAGCTCGCGTAAGTGTTGTAATACTTTTTCGCAGTTCTGTTGTTTAAATTATTTACTTGCTGCTAGGAAGGAATACTTTGTTTCCTACCTATTTCTATTGTGCATTTTCGTTGAGGTTTATATTTTTGATTGCACTTACTGGTAATTAGAATAATTTGCGCCTCAGCTAAGAACGAGCCTGTGTGATTGTGCGAAGTGTTTAGTTTCGTATCCAGCAATTAGCAGTCCTTTAAGGTTATTGGCTGTGCTGAGCAGAAGCCGGCCTCAGCTGTTTTCACTCTAGTCTCCTAGACCGTATTTATTTGATGTCAGAGCGCTGACGCGGAAGTGTCTGCGGAAGCGTTCAGCCATCGTGCTCAGCCTCCTCGTGTGAAGACCAACGAGTGTAAAGACAGACGACTTTTCCTGCGCGACTTCAACCGAGCAACGACACCGAGCACACACTTAAGTATCATTTATATCTTCCCTCACACACTCTCCTTCCCTATCCTCTATCCCTCCACCTCTATCATGTGTTTCCAAACCATTCCGGTTCTCTCTCAACCACGCTCTAAAAACACACGCAGACGGCAACGTAATCCTGCTAACCTGCGCCCGATCGCTACATCTTCTACTACACCTCTTTCTTTCTCTGTGGGTCTTTGGAATTGCCAGTCAGCTGTCAACAAAGCTGACTTCATTTCTGCTTTTTCCTTACAATCCACACTCAGCATCTTGGGCTTGACTGAGACCTGGATTCGTCCAGAAGACTCCGCTACCCCGGCTGCTCTCTCTCACAATTTCTCTTTCTCTCACACCCCAAGGAAAGTTGGCCGGGGTGGGGGCACTGGTCTGCTCATTTCAAACAATTGGAAATACTCAACCCACTCTCCCCTAGGCAATCACAACTCATTTGAATCTCATGCGATTACTGTAACGGCTCCTATAAAACTCCAGATAGTAGTAATCTACCGTCCCCCTGGCCAAATTCTAGCCACCTTCCTAGAGGAGCTGGACGGCCTGCTGTCCTCTTTCATGGAGGATGGCACTCCACTCTTAGTCTTTGGCGATTTCAACATTCACCTAGACAGGCCTTATGCTACAGACTTCCATTCACTCCTAGCTTCATTTGATCTCAAACGCCTTACCACTACTAGCACGCACAAATCAGGCAACCAACTTGATTTAATTTACACACGCAACTGTACTACAGATAACATTCTGGTACAACCACTACATATCTCTGACCATTTCTTCATTACATTTACCTTACATTTTGCTACCCGGGTGCCACCAGCTCCCTTACCGGTTACTTTCAGATGTAACCTATGCTCCCTTTCCCCCACCCTTCTTTCCTCTGTAGTATCCTCCTCTCTTCCCTCACCTACCCATTTCACAAATCTGGATGTGAATGCAGCTACTGACACTTTATGCTCTACCTTAACCTCTTGTCTAGATGACATTTATCCTCTCTCCTCCAGGCCAGCACGGGCTGCCCCTTCTAACCCCTGGTTATCCGATGTTCTTCGTGAGCATCGGACCAAACTCAGAGCGGCCGAGAGAAAATGGCGCAAATCAAACGATCCGTCGGACCTGACTAGGTATCAGTCTTTGCTTTCATCTTTCTCTACTGAAGTCCACACTGCCAAATCCTCACATTTCCACAACAAGATCAACAGCGCTCCAGACATGCGTAATCTCTTCAGAACATTTAATTCTCTCCTCTGTCCCCCTCCACCACCGCCCACCACTTCTATAACAGCTGACGACTTTGCCACTTTTTTCACAGACAAAACTAGAACAATCGGTAACCAGTTCTCACCTCCACACACACAGGACCTCCAACCAACCACATCCACTGCTCAAGCTCCCATCTTCTCCTTCTGTCCCCTCACCGAGGCGGAAGTATCCAAACTTCTCCTCTCCAGCCATCCTACAACATGTCCTCTTGACCCAATCCCCTCTCACCTTCTCCAAGCAATCTCTCCCACACTCTTACCGGCACTCACACACATTATCAACACATCTCTCCACACTGGCATCTTCCCCACAGCGTTCAAGCAGGCCCGGGTAACCCCACTGCTCAAAAAACCTACATTAAACACTTCTCTTTTAGAAAACTACAGACCTGTCTCTCTCCTTCCATTCGTAGCGAAAACACTCGAACGAGTTGTCTTCAACCAGCTCTCACTGTTTCTTTCACAGTACAACAAACTGGATGCTAAACAGTCAGGTTTCAGGAGTGGCCATTCAACAGAGACTGCGCTACTCTCAGTCACTGAAGCCCTGCGAGTCGCAAAGGCCGATACCAAATCATCAGTCCTCATTCTGCTGGATCTTTCTGCTGCTTTTGACACTGTCAATAATCAGATCCTCCTGTCCACCCTCTCATCGCTGGGCATCACTGGGATTCCACTTCGCTGGTTTGAATCCTATCTCACCAGTAAGTCCTTCAGGGTGGCCTGGGGTGGGGAGGTATCCAAAGCACATCAACTGGTCACTGGGGTTCCGCAGGGATCGGTTCTTGGACCCCTCCTCTTCTCCACATACACTACATCACTGGGACCCATCATACAGGCACATGGCTTCTCCTACCATTGCTACGCCGATGACACACAGCTCTATCTCTCTTTTCAAACAGCTGATCCAACGGTAGCTGCACGGATCTCAGGCTGCCTGGCGGACATCTCGGCATGGATGAAAGAACATCACCTACAGCTCAACCTGGCAAAGACTGAGCTTCTTGTCGTCCCTGCCACTCCGACTCTACAGCATGACTTCTCGATTCAGTTAGGCACATCAATAATTACCCCATCAACTTCGGTCAGAAATCTTGGTGTAATCTTTGATGACCAGCTGACCTTCAAAGAGCACATTGCAAAGACTGCTCGATCTTGCAGGTTTGCGCTACACAACATCAGAAAAATCAGGCCCTTCCTGACAGAGCATGCTGCGCAACTTCTTGTCCAGGCCCTTGTCGTTTCTAGGCTGGACTACTGCAATGCTCTTCTGGCTGGTCTTCCATCAAACACAATCAAACCTCTACAAATGATTCAGAATGCAGCGGCACGACTGGTCTTCAATGAGCCCAAAAGAACCCATGTTACACCTCTCTTCATCTCACTGCACTGGCTACCAGTGGCAGCTCGCATCAAGTTCAAGACACTGATGCTTGCATACAGAACGACCACGACCACACTCCTACTTCCACTCACTATTACAAATCTACATCCCCTCCAGAAGTCTGAGATCTGCTAGTGAGCGACGCCTTGTGGTACCATCACAGAGAGGCTCAAAATCACTCTCCAGAACATTCTCATTCACCATTCCTGGATGGTGGAATAATCTTCCCACCCCTATCCGGAATGCTGGATCCCTGTCAATCTTCAAGCAACAACTGAAGACTCATCTCTTTCGGCACTACTTGACTTCATCCTAAACTTGTTCTTAAAAAAAACAAAACAAAAAAAACTTTCCCTTTATCTTTCTCTCCTTCCCTTGCTAGCTTTTACTTATTTGAACAATGACTGAGACTTGGTGTTATGAGCACTTCCTCTGTCTGATTGCCTCTTCAAGATTAATCGTTTTATGTATTCCCCAATTGTAAGTCGCTTTGGATAAAAGCGTCTGCCAAATGACTAAATGTAAATGTAAATGTAAATGTAAAAAGACATGCGGTTTATGGTTATGACTATAAAATCAGCTTTTTTATATGAGCTCTTAATTATACATTATGACAAATGGCTCTTGGTACCAATTTTAATACCGTAGTAAAAATGTCAGAACTATTTAACAAATTAAATGTTTTACTAGAACATCAAAATATTAAATAAATGAAATGAGTTAATAATTAATGCTAATGATAATTTGTAATTAATAAACTTTGTACACAAACATTTTAATTAATTAAACATCACTTTAAACAGATCAAGTGAATGAGCAGTTGATGAGAGTTAGATGTGTATGGAGTGAAAAGAGTGTCATATCCTCCAAAATATGCACACAACAGATGCACAAATCCATATGCACAAATCCCTGCACTGGAGAAAGAGGTCTGTCTGAAGACCCAAGGAGGTATATAATTACAGTAATGGTCAAAAGTATAGAATAATTAAGATTTTTAAATGTTTTTGAAAAAAAAAATCTCACCAATTAAGGCTGCATTTATTTACTTGAGAAATACAGTAAAACAGTAATTAATTTTGTTTGACTCGCACTGCGTCATTACCGTTGAACAAGATTTGCCACTTGCAGTCGAAGAAGTTAAAAATGGAGCTGTAAATTCTGCACTATCTACTTTATACTCGCACTGTCTTAGCTTTCTGTATCACACTTGAAATGGATTAGATGCTATATTTGTCAAATAAACAGATGTTTCAGACATTTACAAACATCAAAAGAAACACTTTTTTACACATCGAAAAATATCATAATTTAGAAGTAATAGGCTATTTTCTGTCCTGTTTTTAACCCCCCTTTTCAGAACACTTTGTTTGACTAGGCGTGGAGGATTGTCAAGTCAAGTCAAGTCTGCTTTATTGTCAATTCTGCCACATGTACAGCACATACATAAAGAGAATTGAAATTGCGTTACTCTCAGACCCCTGGTGCATACAGTTAACATTAAACACTGCCAGTAGACGTACAAATACAGATAAATACAGTTTAAACATATGTATGTTTAATATATATACATATGTATGATTGTAGACTCGGAAGTAAATGCCCACTGCTATGCTTGGTTAATAGTTGTGTATGATTGACAGCCTACATCCTTCACAGATCAACACTGCTGTGATTGAGGTTAAAAACACATACACATGTGGTCAGAATTGCTGGTACTCTTGGTAAATATGATCAAAGAAGGCTGTGGAAATAAATCTGCATTGTTAATCCTTTTGATCTATTATTTTAAAAAAATCACAAAAATCTAACCTTTCATTGAAAAATAAGAATTTAAAATGGGGGAAATATCATTATGAAATAAATGTTTTTCTCTAATACACATTGGACACAATTAACAGTACCCTTTTATTCAATACTTTTTGAAATCTCCATTTGCCAAAATAGTAATAGTAATAGTATAGTTTTCTCCTATAATGCCTGATGAGGTTAGAGAACACCTGACAAGAGATCAGAGACCATTCCTTCATCCAGAATCACTCCAGATCCTTCAGATTCACAGCTCCATGACGGTGCTTCTTCTCTTCAGTTCACCTCACTCATTTTCATACAGGGTTCAGGTCAGGGAACTGAAATGGCCAGCAGAAGCTTGGTTTTGTGCTCAGTGACCCATTTTTGTGTTGTTTTTGAGGTTTGTGTTTGGATTATTGTCTGGTTGGAAGATCCAAACATGGCCCATTATAAGATTTCTAACAGAGTCAGTCACTTTCAGTGTTGGGGAAAGTTACTTTTAAAGTAATGCATTACAATAGTGTGTTACTCCCTAAAAAAGTAACTAATTACGTTACTTAGCAACTTTTTATGGAAAGTAATGTGTTACGTTACTTTTGCATAACTTTTTAAATATGAGCAGGGCTTGATTGTTTTTAATACAAGAAGTTGTAATTATAGCAAATGTAAAAGCCCTTCCACACCAAAAAGTGTAATGAATAAACCTCAGCCTGAAGGAAAAGTAAATTCACGTCTGTAAAATAGAATGCAGGAGAAGAAGGTTCAACACTCTTCAGCAATAAAAAAAACAATGAAGCACAATTGTTGGTTTATCTCAAGTCATTTTTGCTTATTAGAATGGTTAAACTGAATCATCAAAGGTCAGCAGCACAGACATTGGTTAATAAAATGGGATTAGATACATTTGTGTTATTTAACATATTTAATTATTGCAGGTTTGCGTCATGCTCTGAGTTTGCATTTCACTGTTTTAATTCATTTTGATGAATACTAAATCTTTTGCGAGTGAGATGAATTAATGCACATTCACATTTAGTCTATAACTACAGTAACATGTTCACACAGCGCACTGTCAGTCAATAAATGGGAAAAAAGTAACTGGCGTTACTTTTTTGAAAAAGTAAATCAAAAATTAAATCAAAAAATCAAAATTCTTGTAAATCAAAAAGTAATGCGTTACTTTACTAGTTACTTGAAAAAAGTAATATTATTATGTAACTCGCGTTACTTGTAAAGCGTTACCCCCAACACTGGTCACTTTTTTATCTGTTGGTATTTGATAGAATAAGTGATGCCATGTATCTAAACAAGATGTCCAGGACTTCCAGCAGAAATATAGGCCCACAACATTAAAAATACAGCAGTATATTTCATTGTACACATGGGGTACTTTTTATCACTTTGTTCACCAAACCTATCTCAAGTTCAAGTTCAAGTTCAAGTTGAGCTTTATTGTCATTCCGCTACATGTGTGGACATATAGTGGAACGAAATATTGTGCCTCACAGGACCACGGTGCTACATAAATACAGACATACAACACTATAAACCTATACACAACTAACCTACTGACAGATTTTGACAAATGTTTACCCTATACAAACTAAAAAAAAAAAAAAAGATAAAAACAAATATATATATACGAACTATACATCTTGTGCAAATACAAATATACAAATTCAAACTATATATCTTGAGTGTTTGCTGCTAACAAGCTAATTTTTTAGTTTCATCTGACCATAGAAGCCAGTCCCATTTGAAGTTCCAGTCGTGTCTGACAACTGACAATATGCTGGAGATTGTTTTTTGTTGAAAGCATTTTCTTTTCTTGATTTTTTTCGAGCCCTCCCTCGAAGCCCTCCCAAACAACATGTGACGATGTAAGTGCTGTTTGATAATATTTTTATTTATAAGGTTTTCTGACCCCGAAACTCAACCTTTTTCTGCAATTCTGCAGCTGTGATCCTTGAAGAGTCTTTAGCCACTCAAACTCTCCTCCTCACCATGCATTAGGATGATATAGACACACGTCTTCTTCCAGGCAGATTCATAACATTTTCTGTTGATTGGAAATTCTTAATTATTGCCCTGATGGTGGAAATGGGAATTGTCACTGCTCTAGCTCTTTTCTTAAAGCCACTTTCTAATTTGTGAAGCTCAATTATCTTCTGATGCACATCAGAAATATATTCTTTGTTTTTTCTCATTGTGATGGATGATTAATTTGGAATTTGGCCTTTGTTTTCCCTCCTATTTATATTTCTGTGAAACAGGAAGCAATGGCTGGATAATTTCATGTTCATAATCACGCTGGTGTGCTCAAAATTTTGAATATGAATGGGAATATATTTCAGATATATTTTACTCATAAGAATTTCTAGGGGTACCAGTAATTGTGTCCAACATGTATTTGAGAAAAAAACATTTATGTCATAATGATATTTCCCACCATTTTAAATTCTTATTCTCCAATGAAAGCATAGATTTTTGTGATTTTTTTAAATAAAATATCAAAAGGATTAACAATGCACATTTATTTTCACAGCCTTCTTTGATCATATTTACCAAAGGTACCAACAATTCTGGCCACGTGTGTAAATAAATTGATCTGTTTAACAGACAAAGCAATAGTGATCACACAATAAAAACAGTTACTCACACTTGTGTGGTGCGACGTTACTGTCGGATTCAATGTAGCTGGCACAGCATCATCTTTTAGTTTCAATCTTTCTGAAAATCCTGTGTGGAATTGTGCTTGCTTTTTTTAAACGAGTTCTTACTGATGTGGTCTGTGTCAGGATTCTGGACTCTGGGTTCTTTGTTTTTTCCCCTGTCTGTCCTGTTTTTCCTTATTTGGGTTTTCCTGTCCTGTTTCCTGTAATTAGTTAATCATCGTTTAGTCTTGTCACCTGTGTTTCATTAATCATCTCGTTTACTCTTTTGTTCCTGTTCCTTTATAACCATTCAGTTTTATTCTAGCCCTTGTCGTGTCTTAAAGTTACGTGGATGTTGTGTACTTTGTTAGTTTAATATGTTTATACCATTAACAAACCTGCTTCCGTTTCCGGCGCTGCTCTGTACAGTCGACGTTAAGGATGGCTCCGCTCAATTTGTGCTTTTATATACTTTTTTACGTATTTTTACTTTCTCTTTTTACACGCATAACGTCTGCACTATTTATATACGACAAAAGAACACTTTTGGACATTGGACACCGCTGCACTAACCTGCTTCAGGACACTTTATCCACGGCGGATCCAGCGTGGCCAGTGGAGATACTTCGGAACACCGAGGTTAACAAAGGCCGCCTGAATAATCCCAGAAGGCGAAAGAAACATCGCGGGCGACGAGCTGGAATTTGTGACAGACTGAGAAAAAGAGCTCACAGTCCTCCTCTGCTGAGTATTCTGCTCGCTAATGTCCAATCCTTGGAAAATAAGATGGATGATTTTAGAGCCAGGATAAGTTTCCAACGGGACATTAGGGACTGTAACATCCTTTGTTTGACTGAAACATGGCTCACGCCCTCGGTCCCGGACACCGCTGCAACACCGTCTGATAACTTTTCTGTTTTATGGATGGACAGAACAGCCGAGGCCGGAAAAACCAAAGGTGGTGGAGTGTGTTTCATGATTAACAAGAAATGGTGTGACCCCAGGAATATCTCCATTCTGTCGCGTTCCTGCTCGCCTCATCTGGAACATCTCTCCATTATCTGCCGCCCATTCTATCTGCCCCGAGAGTTCCCAGCGATCATCGCTACTGCCGTTTATATTCCACCACAGGCAGACACCGGCTTGGCCTTGTCCAAACTACACGACGAGATCAGCGGCTACATCAACAAACACCCTGACGCTGCCTCTATCATCGCGGGGGACTTTAACAAAGCCAACCTCAGGAAGGTCATGCCGAACTTCCATCAGCATGTATCCTGTCCAACTAGAGGACCGAATACACTGGATCATTGCTACACTCAGTTTAAGAATGCCTACAAAGCTCGTTCCCTGCCGGCTTTTGGTAAATCGGACCATGCGGCCATTTTCCTCACACCGGAATATAAACAAAGGATCGTTCAGGAATCCCCGGGGGAGAGGGAAGTGACGCGCTGGTCCTCCCACTCTGAAGCTATGCTACAGGCGTCTCTTGATGACGTCGACTGGGACATGTTCCGGGCGAGTTCAGCTGACGTCAGTGAGTTCACGGATGTAGCATTAAGCTTTGTCAACATGCTAACCGACCAAGCCACTGAAACGGTAACAATAAGGACATTCTCAAATCAGAAACCGTGGGTGGACACATCCGTGCTGCGGTTAACCAACGCACTGCCGCATACAACGCCGGTCTTTTGTCAGGAAACATGAGCGATTACATGTTTACCTTGCCTACAGAGCGCCCCCCCCCTAATGTAATGTCAGGATTCTGGACTCTGGGTTCTTTGTTTTTTCCCCTGTCTGTCCTGCTTTTCCTTATTTGGGTTTTCCTGTCCTTGTTTCCTGTAATTAGTTAATCATCGTTTAGTCTTGTCACCTGTGTTTCATTAATCATCTCGTTTACTCTTTTGTTCCTGTTCCTTTATAAGCATTCAGTTTTGTTCTAGCCCTTGTCGTGTCTTAAAGTTACGTGGATGTTGCGTACTTTGTTAGTTTAATACGTTTATACCATTAAAGAACCCGATTACTCAATCCCTCGTGTTCCTGCCTTCTTGGAACAGCATTCCGTTACAGTCTGGAACTTCATTAAAAATAAAGTTCATCCATTCTTTCCTAATGTTGAGATCAGTGGCATTGCGATATGGGCTTTGGGGTTTAAGCCCTTGATGTTTTGCCAAAAGCCCCTAATCTTTTTAAGATGGACCATTCACTTATAGCCCCCTGTAGTGAAAATCAAGTTTTTTGTTGTTTATTTGTCTATGTGTTGTTTTTAATATGCTTTTAGACAAACCATGTGCCAATCCATTAATCAACACCATTGCTGAGTATTTTCTCCTTAAAACTGTAGTTTCTCAAAGGCTGACCCAGAAACGCGGTTTGAAACAGCCCTCGGTTTGCTACGTCACAAAATTCAACTAACAATCACGCCAAGGGATAGATTCCTATCACTAGCATGCAAAATATACCAATACCAGCACAAAACCAAAAATAAATTAGAGCAAAAAACCCATGAAGCCATGGTTTAATGTGAATTTAGAACCGCTAACTTGCATTATAACCCGTGGCAATAGTGTAAAAGTAGCCTGGAGTCAGACCCACCTCACTTCACATGCGTATCATCATGGGCACGAATTAGAATCACTAACAGTTGCATTTAGTCTTAACCCTCTGGGGTCTAAGGGTGTTTTGGGGGCCTGGAGAAGTTTTGACATGCCCTGACATTTGTGCTTTTTTCAGTTGCTTATAAACATATAAATGGCTAAAGTCTAATAACACTGTAAACAGCACAAACTGGGCTACAATAATATGTTAGCAGCATTTATGTACATGGTTTTGTTTTTGAGAAAGAAACATTTATGCGTGGTTAGTGAAAAACTAAAATTTTGAAGTCACTGAAATAAGGCCATAAAAAACATACAGAACATTTGTTCACAAGACTTTTAGAACTGGATCTTGTAGCCTAGAGTTTTTGCTTCAAAATTATATGAAAATAATCTTGTTTACTTACTCACAGAAAACAATATATTGATTTAAATTTTCTAAGACACTTTTTGAATAGAAAAGGTCTATGCGAGAAGGCGTCAACCTTCACATTCACACCTGAGAAGACAAAGGCCCGCATAATGAGCTGCATAATGAGCTTCATAATGAGCTTCATAATGAGCCATTCAGGCAGGTATGTGACTGAGAGGGAAGAGTTACAAGAAAGAATATGAGGACAAAATACATTTATATATTTTTTGTTTGTAGTTTATTAAGAATATATCTAGCTATCACACAAAATAACTTGAGATTCACTTGCGAGTGCAGTTATATAGTTTATTAGGATCAATCAAAGCTGACTTTTTAGCATCATTACTCCAGTCACATGATCCTTCAGATCCTTCTTTATCATCACTTGTGTGCTATATAAAAGTTTTAATTTCTGTATATACTGACTCCAAGCTTTTGAATGGTATAGTGTATATTGTTACACTTGGAGTAAGACTGGAGTAATGATGCTGAAAATGTAGCTTTGTAGCTTAGTTTGTAGCTGTGTTCCAGGTTCCTGAGTGGGCTGCTTATTTGCATTGGCTCACTTTGCAACAGGTTCTTTTGCACTGTTATCCTCACATCTGAAATAAAAAGTAAGCATGCTGTTTACACAAACTACATTATTAACATTATTGTGATGGTCACTGATACTAGTACTAATTTATAGAAAAAAAGAACACAATTACCACATAGCACACATATTTTACCTTACAGTAAATAAATCAAATTAAAGTAACATCTGTAAAATGGTGAATGCACACTTACTCTGTATGATTGTGAATGGAGATGAAAACTGAACGAGACCAGCGCCCCCTTCCTTTGTGAGATGCAGGTGAAGGCGAGGGTATGTATTCACAGTCCTAAAAGAATGTTATAAACAATCGTCAGCATTTATTTTTCACAGTACCTTACAGAATGCCAATAACAAGAGCAGATATTCGCGAACAGAAGCTTAGTTACATTCATAAACAAGCATGCTTTGTATGTAGGCCTATACAATACAAAAACTATAGTTATAAACATCTATGGCTATATTCACAAACAGAGTATAGCTAAAGATTATAGAATACCCTTAAAGAGACTTTGGTATAGCCTATCACAGTAAAGTTTTGTCTAATCTTACTGTAACATTAAGCTATTAACATTATAACTCATATTACTTTTATATCATATTGCTGTCTATTTTAAAAAATACATTTTATATCTGAGAAACTAATTATTATTGTTTAGCACATTATTAAAATCTATTTCTGAACAGAGTAGGCTATTAATAATAAACATGTTATAATCATACTTAGACTCGTAGCATTCATCATGTTACAGTGTACACTCATATTACTATTGTCACAATAACACGTTAACTAATGCAAAAAATAAACATTACTTACTCATCAGATTGATCTCCACTACTGGATGAAATATTGTTCTTCTTTTGAGGGAAGTCCTGCCTTTACTCAGCGCGTCTTCTTCCAGAAACGAACAGTAGCGATCTCCTCTTTGTTTATGTTTGGCGTCTCCATGAGCGCGTGTCTCACGTGGATATTTACATATGAACGGCCGCGGGCCGCGAGCCGCGAGGGGGGCGGGATCGCATTAGAGATAATGAGTTAGACGGGAAAGACTGAACATCGTGTTGGTTTCATACGGATTGCTTTATCACAGAATATTTGTTTTCGATATGACTTACTTCATTTAAAAGAAGACACTTCAAGCTTTCTATAGATATAACTCCCATGTCTCTGTGTTGAGTTTTCGCTGAGTTACACTTCATTTTAGTGACGCGTTTCTAAAAGCAGTTCGTGGAGACGGAGAAGACAGAGAGCGCACCCTGTTTGTTTTCTTTATTCTTCAAAAGCACAAAGTTTAGTTTGTTATTATGAGTGTATACAAATAAAAGTAGACCCCTTACAGATTCGAATGGTGTATTGCTCTTATCTGTACGATCAAAAATGACAGAGTAATTCAAGCTCATTTCGGCCTTATGAGGAAAATCTGCCACAAAACGCGTATTCGCGTTGGTCGACCCCAGAGGGTTAAAGGGATTTTAGGACACAACATCAAGTAAGTAACTTTAACGAATGTTACAGTATTCACTGTAGTTGTCTGCTAGTAAAAAAATAGTTTTATCAGTCATTATCCGTGTTTGCCATTGTTTCACGTTTACTACAGTTCAGTGGATCAGGAGGCGCTGGCTGGTGTGACTGAGTGGAGGCGGGGCTAATTTGCATATTCATAGATCCGCGTATAGTAAAATAGGCAAGGGTGTAGACTGTAGAGTTACATTCAAGTTATTTTAAGGCATGAGAAAATTATTTTCACAAGAAAAAAACATTTAAATATGTAATTTTGATGATCAAAGATGAGTTTTAAGGGACAAAATATTTGACTACAGGGGGACTTTAACAAATAATATGTTTTATGAATTTTAATTTGTTCTCCAAGTACTAGAAGTCCATCTGTCCATGATGAAAAGTAGTCTGCACTGCTGGCTGTGTATATTATCACTTAATGTGTTCATTCCACTAAACACAGCTGTGAAGCCCTCGTTTTATGTTTTGGAATTAAAATTAAATCATTCATATAATTAATTTGTATAATTCCCTTAGCAGTCTTTTAACCTGTTAGCCAGCACCCCCCCATATTGGGAATCACAGCTGAAAATGACTAACTAACTTAAAATGGTAACAGTTCCTGACTTCAGTGTGCCACACACACAATTTTGAAGTGCCTTGAAAAAAATTGTACCACACTGATTTTTTTTTATTTCATATAAAAATACATGAAATCAGTCCTGGAGAAATCCAGAAAAGTAATGGGTTGAAAGTCACATGTCTCATGAGTTTATATTTGAAGATGATACCATGAAAAATGAGATTCCTGCAGCCATTTTTCTGAGATTTTTCTAGACCCCCCCCGTTTGAGGAAAAATATTTACCAAATGGATTGAAGAGTTCTACAAGCTATTGTGGGATTACAAATTTATAAAATGTTAAATCTAGGTTCCAATGTAATAGTATATAAACTGAAAAAGTTATGTACATTGTATTTAGCATTTATGGTGAAGATGATGACATCAGATGAATGATTCTGTTAAACAAAGTTTGTAGCAAGAGGTTCCTGCCAGTTCCTGTTCTCTTATTGTAAGTCAAATGAGCCAGATGACGGAGACTCTCACCTTTTGTTTGTAATGGCTCTTGGTGCCCCTGCCCCAATCTTTGGGCAGTTATGCTGATTGGATTAGGAGTGGTTAAATGGGGCAGGTTGCTATACCTGAATACTTCATTTGCATGCTTTGTTTAAGGTCGTCACCCAGGTGCTTTGTTTCCATTCCTAAGCACTGCCCCCTAAATGTATATAAACTACAATGTATCACTGCTTTAGTTAGAGTTCGATGACTACAGACCAACAGCTTGTGTTCTCAATAAAGAATCCTACTGACGATCCAATCCGATTTCTCCTGGTCTTCTCTTCTGAGTTTTCTACACTTTAGAAGAACCAAGTTCACAACAGATGGGGCCGTGACCCGGATAGAGCTCCTCACCTGAATCCAGATTGAAACTTCTGTACAACCAAGGTTTGGTGAGTGTCACTCTATCCAAAAGAACCTTTAAGACCAGTACAAATTTGTTATCCTCTGCGCCGTCAGAGAAGAGTTAACAGACAGCTGTAGGGTTTGGTTTAACTAAGTTTATCCTCTAAAAAAATATTTTTAGAGATGAAGTTTAGCCTCTGTTCAGGCAGGGAAGATTAGCATTACGTGCTAATATTGTTTATCCTCTGTTCAGGCAGGGAAGATTAGCATTACGTGCTAATATTGTTTATCCTCTGTTCAGGCAGGGAAGTTTTTGCATTACGTGCTAAAAAGTTTATCCTCTAAAGTTTTTCTTTTAGAGATGAAAAGTTTATCCTCTGTTTCAGGCAGGGAAGTTTTTGCATTACGTGCTAAAAAGTTTATCCTCTGTTCAGGCAGGGAAGATTTATCCTCTGTTTTAGCAGGGAAGTTTAGCATTTCGTGCTAATAATTTTGGTTTATCCTCTGTTTTAGCAGGGAAGATTAGCGTAAAGTGCTAGTAATTTCTGTTATCCTCTGCTTTGCCAGGGAAGGTTAACAATAGTTGATGTGTTAACAAGCGTACCCTCTGTTGAACAGAGAAGTTTTAGTGTTTTGATTGTGTGGTAACAAAGAAACTCACAAAATGTTTAGAAAGAATGCTAGACTGATCCCCACAACTGAAAAAGGTGGTCTCGCGACTCCTTTGTGGTCAGATAGCGAATTCAAATCACTGTTAGGAGTGCAAATGAACCTAATAGTCACTGAGAAAGTTAGACAAGAACTAACTCAGAAATATGAGATCCATCCAGATAAGACTTGGTCTGTAGATGAGTGTAAAAAGGTACTAGGAGCATGTATTCGCAAGAACAATGTGAAAGGCATTATCTGCTGCCACAGAGAATTTGGTTTAGCGCTAGCTACACAACAGTCTCAGCGTAACTCAGAGTTAGAGGAACAGAACAAAGAGCTCTGTGCTAGAGTATCCTCTTTGACTAAGAAATTGAACCTCAAGAAAGCTGCAGCAAAAACTGATGTGGAAGTTAGTCAGCCTGATAACATTTACCCTGATTTACAAGCGTTTTTTGAAACAGATGTAGCTCTCCAATCAGTAACTGATGTGCCTGTAAATTCAGTCAATGTGTGTGGTGCTGCTAGGAGGAGATCTCAGGGAATTGGGGGAATTGAAAGTGTTCCTCCCAACTCTTCTGTTGTCCAAGTACAAACTGTTGCCAAAGCTTTATGTCCTAAAGATATAGAGAGACTATCTCAGAGTTTACCGTCAGCACGCACACATTTTTCTGAATTTAGAAGAACATTGATCAGTAAAATGCGTCTTTATGACATGTCGTTAACAGAAGTCACACAGCTGATGTCACAAATTCTAACTGAATCGGAATTCAACAGTTTTGAGTCTGCGGTTACTTCTGAACTACAACATGCCAGTAAAAGCGATTTGAGAGAAGGTGTTTTGAAAATTCTAAAGAATATCATGGACCCAAAATAGACTGGTCCAGAATCACTAACTGTGTGCAAAGGAAAGAAGAATCTGTGAGTGAATATACTGAGAGATTTTGTCAGTCAGCTGTAATTTACAGTGGAATTGTTGATAACCCTGAAAGTGTGCTGGATGACAAGGGACCCTTGGTTCGTATCTGGTCAGATGGGCTTGTAGCCGAATACAGAAAAGCTTTACCCTTTTTAGATCTAACTTGGTCTAACAGAACTCTCAGAAATAACCTAGACAGGTTAGCTACATGGGAAAGAGATGCTGATGTCAAGGCAAAAGTAAGAGTAGCAGCAGCTACGTTTAACAAAACGAAACAAGACAATAGATGGTCTAAAAGAGAAAGCAAATGCAAATACTGTGAAAAATTAGGACATTGGGAGAAAGAGTGTAGGGAGAAGTTGCAAGATAGTAAAATAAATGCTATGCATAATTCTGCTCCTTCTCAGCCTGCACACAACCCTGAAGTAGTTCCGCCAGTGACCACTGAAACTGTAGGACAGCTAGTTCAGGCTCTTCTAAGAGCACAACAAGACCAAGAAAAAAACTAATTGTTGGGGCTGTGAGTAGCTACCTTTCTCCTGTAATCCAACACAATGACCAAAGAATTTTTGTGAAAGGTAGCATAAAAGAGAAAGAGATTGATTTTTTGCTTGATACAGGTGCAGAAATTACAGTAATCCCTACAAAATTGGCACAAGGTTTAAACATCCCATACAAGAAAACCAAACTTTGTTTAACTGGTGTAATAGGTGAAGATTCTGTTTTGTATGAAACTCCGCCCATAGAGGTACAATTTGGCCCAAAAACTCTGACTACAAAATTGCTATGCGCTCCATTAAATACAGGTGCAATTTTAGGCATGGATCTTCTGAGACAAATAAATCTAACTTTAGACATGTCCTCAGAATCTACTAGCATAAAGATTTCCTCAGCACAGATTTCTACCAATAATGCAACCCCTCCCGAGTATGCTTTCTTACAGAATCATCCAATTTGGGCTAAAGACAAGGATGATTGTGGGTTGTTGACAGGTGTAGAACCAGTTAAATTGACAGGAACTCCACCTCCGGTCACCAAACAATATCCGATTAATAAGGAAGCTATACAGGGAATCAAACTTATTGTAGAAAATTTGCTGACGCAAGGAGTGCTAGTTAAAACCAACAGTCCATGTAATTCACCCATATGGCCCATCAAGAAATCTAATGGGACATGGAGACTTACAATAGACTACAGAGTAGCCAATAAAAATATTGATAAAATCACCCCCCTAGTGGCAGATCCATCTACAATTTGTAATGGCTTACCATTAGATTGTAAGATTTTTTCAGTAATTGATATGTCTAATGGATTTTTTTCTGTACCGTTGCACTCTGACAGCCAGCCATGGTTAGCTTTCACTATGAACAATACCAGTGGACACGATTACCACAGGGATTTCAAAACTCCCCAACCATATATCATCAGGCTGTCAGACGTGATTTGTGTGACCCAGAATGTCCGGTAAAACAGTCCACTATGATCCAATATGTCGATGATATTTTGATTGCCTCAACAGATCATGAGGTACATCAAACTGAATTGGCATCATTGTTGGACTATTTGCACAAAAAAGGACACCAATGCAGCTTTCACAAAGCTCAAATCGCTAAAAAGCAAGTCACATTTCTGGGTCAAACAATTGGTGCCGGAAATAGATCCATTACACAGGATCGAGCGGCTTCAATCAAAGCCATACCTCCGCCTACTACCATTAAAACACTCCGTTCATTTTTAGGAACAACAGGTTATTGTAGACCTTGGATTGAAGACTATGCCTCGATTGCTCAGCCTCTCTATGATTTGTTGAAAGGCCATGGTAAAGATTCAGATACTGTTTGTATGGAAGAACTTAATCTCAAAGCTTTTAATGATTTGAAGAGAGCACTATGTCAAGCACCAGCATTAGGAATTGCCCAATCTGATAGACCCTTTGTGCTTTATGTCCATGAACACTTAGGCTTTATGACTGCATGTCTAATGCAAGATCATGGGGGCAGCTTACGCCCAATTCATTACTATTCCGGTAAACTTGACATAGTCGCTCAAGGTATGGGCCCATGCCTCAGAGCAGTACAGGCAGTTCATCTAGCGCTTCAGGCTTCATCAGGAATGGTGTTAGGTCAGACTGTAAACGTAAAATGCCCTCACGCAGTGTCCGCACTAATAAATCAAGCAAAAGTCACTTCTGTCACCTCCTCCCGTTGGGGAAATTGGTTAGCAACTCTCACAGCCCCGAATATTGTTATACAGCGTGCACCAGTCACGAACCCATCCTCATGTATGATGTCTGCAATGACTGAATTTGTGTTAGAGGGTGAAGGCGAAATGACTCATGATTGTGTTACGCTTACATATGCAGCGACAAGTGAAATAGCAGAAACTCCCATAGAGAACGCAGAATTGGAGTTGTTTGTTGATGGTTCAGCTCAAGTTATTGAAGGTAACAGACGAGCAGGATATGCAGTAACTTCCACCACTGAAGTAGTTGCTTCAGGTCGTCTTCCAGATCATTTTTCAGCTCAAGCTGCAGAACTAGTAGCCTTAACTAGAGCATGCACGCTAGCTTCAGGATCGGTTGCAAATATCTACACAGATTCCAGATATGCTTTTGGGGTAATTCATGATTTTGGTGTCATTTGGCAAACCAGAAAATTTCTAACTTCTGCTGGATCCCCCATTAAGCATGCTGGATTAGTGAAAGATTTAATGTTTGCCATGAACCTCCCAAAGAAATTAGCGGTGATCAAAGTGAAAGCACATCTCACAACTAATACTACGGAAGCTAAAGGTAATGCTCTGGCTGATGTAGCGGCTAAACAGGCTTGTTTCTATGCAACTGTACAAGTGTGTTCAGGTAGTACAGCACAGAAGACAATTCTGCCTCCTGAATCAATCATTGATCTGTACAAAGATGTTCCTCTATATGAAGCATGGACATGGTTAGACAAAGGAGCCACTGTGGATTCATCCGGCTGCTGGACCAAAGGGGGAAAGTATGTTGCTCCCGAATCACTGTTGCCATATTTAGCTCAACAAATACACAGTTTGGGTCATAGTGGTCCAGCAACGATGAATCACAGGTTCTCAAATCAATGGTGGAATCCAAAATTCAGAAACGCAGCCACTGAAACAGTCAAGAGATGTGTTACATGTCAGAAAAATAATGATGTACCAGCAGCCACTACACCAGCAGCACATACCCCAGCTCCACCAGGGCCATTTCGTCACCTGCAAGTTGATTACATATCGTTGCCCCCTTGTAAAGGAAAAACTGACGTTTTGGTAGTAATAGACAAGTTCTCAAGATGGGTAGAAGCTTATCCAACAGGGCGTGCTACAGCTGCACATACTGCTAAATGTCTTGTCACTGATTTCATTCCCAGATGGGGATTACCAGATTACATTGACTCAGATCAAGGTACCCACTTCACAGGACAGGTAGTCAAGGAAGTGTCTAGAATGTTGAAGATTAAGTGGAACCTTCACTGTCCCTATAGGCCACAAGCATCAGGACAGGTTGAACGATCAAACAGAACAATCAAAAGCAGGCTAAGCAAAATGCATCAGGAAGGAGTACCATGGGTGGAAGCAGTGCCCGCAGTACTGTGTAGTATGAGAGCATCACCTAACAGATCAGTAGGACTGAGCCCTCATGAGATTATTACTGGACGCCCAATGCAGATGCCAGGTGTGATTGATCTTAGAAATGCTGATGTGCACATTGCTTCAGATGCCCTGATCGCTTACTGTGAAAACCTCACAAAGGCAGTGCAGAGTGCCAAAGAGAGAGTTGAGTCGTGTTGGCAGACTCCACCAGAAGGTGGACACACAATCATCCCAGGTCAGTGGGTTATGATAAAATCATTCAGAAACAAGCCATTAGAGCCTAAGTGGCACGGACCACATCAAGTGATGTTGATTACAGCTGCTGCAGTGTTGTGTCAGGGAAGGAAAACCTGGACTCATGTGTCACACTGTAAAGTTGTTCCCCCACCTACAGGGATAGGATAGGACACACGGACCAGTGAGGAGCCCAGGGAAGAACCGAAAGCAACAGGCTTCGGGGGCGAACCCTGCGGTGAAGACTCCCTCATAGGCCTTCCCCATCCACTAGTCCATCCTTACCTCACTGTTCTTTAGGTGTCGCAGGAATTGAGAAATAGGGAAAGAAGGAACAACAATAGCAGACTATATTTGAACAGAGGATACAACCCTAATGTTTGCAGACTCTACAACAAATACTGCTCTGTGCCGTTGGTCTCTGTTCTTTTTGTTTCTTTCTTCCTCTGTGCAGATACCACTTGATGGCTGTCCTGAGATCCATATGCACCGCCCTTCTCACCTGCGGATGAAGCCACAACCTCCAGAAAACAACTAGACCCGTTGCCGAGCCAACTATCACACAAGAAAGAGAAAAGAAAGAAGAAAGAAAAAAAAAAAAAAAGAAAAAAAAATACACAACGCAGAGACTCACATACGGGAACTTCAGTCATCCATCAACATGATCAAGATTTTCGTAACTTGAACAAAATCCAACAAGACATTCTTGGTTTTTCAGCAAAATTACACCAGATGACTGAAGATAATTCTTCATGGTTCGGAAACTTGTTAGGTAAACCCTGGCTGTGGATCAAGGAAATAGCAATTCTGCTGTTGTTTCTCCTACTTGCGTACTATCTATGCTTCCACAGTATCAAGTGTTTCTTTCAGCAAATGACTCCCGCCTCTCACGAGGAAAAGACAGTTCCAACCAGAAAAGATTATTACCCGTAAGAACTTCACGGACCCTAATTGCATGTTTTGTTTCTGTGTCAGCATGCAATTACATATAAGCAACACAGAACATGTACAATGTGCCTGTAACGATTACAAGTTACAAGAATTAACTTTTAAGTATCTAAATTTGTATTTTGTGAGAGTTATTAGAACTCTCAAAGGGGGAATTGTGGGATTACAAATTTATAAAATGTTAAATCTAGGTTCCAATGTAATAGTATATAAACTGAAAAAGTTATGTACATTGTATTTAGCATTTATGGTGAAGATGATGACATCAGATGAATGATTCTGTTAAACAAAGTTTGTAGCAAGAGGTTCCTGCCAGTTCCTGTTCTCTTATTGTAAGTCAAATGAGCCAGATGACGGAGACTCTCACCTTTTGTTTGTAATGGCTCTTGGTGCCCCTGCCCCAATCTTTGGGCAGTTATGCTGATTGGATTAGGAGTGGTTAAATGGGGCAGGTTGCTATACCTGAATACTTCATTTGCATGCTTTGTTTAAGGTCGTCACCCAGGTGCTTTGTTTCCATTCCTAAGCACTGCCCCCTAAATGTATATAAACTACAATGTATCACTGCTTTAGTTAGATTTCGATGACTACAGACCAACAGCTTGTGTTCTCAATAAAGAATCCTACTGACGATCCAATCCGATTTCTCCTGGTCTTCTCTTCTGAGTTTTCTACACTTTAGAAGAACCAAGTTCACAACACTATTTAGTCATTATACATACGACTGCATAGTTTTTCAATTATAAAACAGTAGACAGAATCTTAGACATCGTATAAGTGATTTATTTGAGCACTAGAAAAATACAATAAGGATAATTTTTGAGTGATGAAAAAAATAAATAAATAACTTTGCATGTCAAGTAGCCTACATACTCTGATTTCCTGACATACAGATAACTGCTCATCAGTAATCACATGCTGACGATCATTCATACAGATGGTAATCATACAGGTGGCCACCCATATAGTCAATAATCACATTATAATGGCCTTTTATATAGACTGCATTCACCATGATAGCCGACAACAGTCAGCAATTACACGCTGATTATCAGCCATACAGACGGTAATCATACAGATACAGTAACATTCCCTGCAAAACACGCAAACATATATGAAAAATGTTAAAAAAAAAAGTTTCTTTGTCCAAAAAGCAGATCGCTAAGTTACGCCCCCATCAGATGACAGGTGCGTCACAGCGTGTGTCACGCGCCGTCACGAGGGAGCGCCAGAATTCAAATAAACAATCTTCCGCGTAACGTTCACTTTTTTTTTTTGGGATGATCTCATTCTGTGTGTAACACTGTATGCTACAAAACTGTGATGTTTTTTACCACCAAGACGCTGTTTTTGAGCGTAATTTATTCTATAACGGACACAAACAATAACTCTTCCTGAAGAAATGAAACCTAAACAATGGAATAACGATCCAAATTACAACGTTATTGTTTCTTTGGACTAAAAGTTCTTGATGGAATGTTGTTCTGTGGACCCTTACCTCTCAAACTAAACTGGGATTTACAGCAGTGGATACGTTTGTGTCTCATGATCAGGATGAATCTGGTATGTACTGCGTTTTTTTATAAATGTTTTGATGTGTACTGCTTACACAAATTTAGCAAATACATCGAAAAACAGCGATCTTTCGTTGATGCTTGAGGCTTAGACCTTCAGAATGATATATGGTTTGTCAAGATTAACTTTGTCCCGTTTCATTTATTCTATTCACAAACTATGACATGTTCAAACAAAGAGCGTTCAGTGCGCCGGCGTCCTGGTGCAGGCTAACAGGTTAAAACCTCCCAGCTTTTCCGACATGTTTTCACACCAAACGAAACTACTCTGCATGCTGTGCGCATGAATCGGTTGGCCAGGCTAAGCAGGCAGCAACATAGAATCGGTGGGCAGGGGAAAACAGGCAGCGGCGTAGAGTTGGTGGCCGGGGCTAAACAGGCAGTGATGTATAATCAGTGGGCGGGGCCAAACAGGCAGTGCTGTAGAATCGGTGGGCAGGCTAAACAGGCAGCGGCGTAGAATCGGTGGGCGGGGCTAAACAGGCAGCGGCGTAGAACTGGTGGGCGGGGCTAAACAGGCAGTGATGTAGAATCAGTGGGCGGGGCTAAACAGGCAGCAATGTAGAAGCAGGCATTGATCTTCTTCTGCGGAGGCGGTGTATAGCCACGCTATTACATTATAAAGTGGTAAATTCCACAAGCTGTCATTTTGTCAGACTGGCTTCAGTATAGGCTGTTTTTAGACTAACGAAAAAGTTTTAAGTTCTGAATCTTACAGGACGTTTTTGTAGTACAGTGAGCTCTTATGTGTCAAAAGATCAAGGGAATTTTGATTGGTTCATGACCCCTTTAATGCAGTGCCTGTATGTACAAATGAAGTTCAACAAAAGACTGTATTATTTAAATACTCATAATGTGAGGTCTATATTTTTCATTTGGATAAATATGACAAAAATAGCATCAAGATTAAATTTAAACAGTTTGTACTGTCATAAAAAAAACACGGATTTGTGAGCAATAGAGAAACTATTATTACTGTCAGAATAAACATAACTGTTGTCACTGGTGAGTCTGACCAACCGTGAAATACAAACACACTAAACAACGACATTCAAAATACTGTACTTCCATCTAACACTGTAAAGTGCTTCCATCTTAGACACCTAGACATCAGTAGGCCCTAAATGTAAGAGTACAGGTCACACACAAAGTGCATCTACTCTATGTATACAATATAATGCAAATGTATTTTAACTGATAATTTCTTCAACAGTGAATGTTATGACTGACCTCCCAGATCATGGCACTGACTGACAGCTGACTGATCATGTGTTTTTATTAGTGGTGTCAAAATTAGCGCATTAACGCAGGAGATTATTTTTTTCAGATTAACGCGTTAAAAATATTTATTGCAATTAACGCAGGGGTTTTTACATTAATATATTTATGTATTTATTAATGTTATGTTAAGACCTGAAGTGAGTCAGAAAAGGTAAAGAGAGTTGTGAGAAAATAAGATGCATGTCAGATCCGCGTCACTTTCAGCAGCAGCAGCTTTTAAAGCAATAGCAGGCAAATAAGCTAATAACCAGCTGCTGTGATGTCTATTAATCCAAGAACAAAAGAAAAAACAGGAAATCAATAAGCTTTAAGGGGTTCATCTATATTTCATTTAGAATTTAGTGTTTCGTTACTATTCATTTTCTGTATATTTCTGCTGAAGGGCACAAGTAGCTAAATATGTCATTTATTATAATGGGTTCATGTGAAGATTGTTTTAATTTCACTTAAATAGAAGTTAAGTCTAATAAATGTTAAAATTGATAGCTGTCAATTATACTGTAATGCTGAATGGCTACAGTCAATGGTTAAATATAAAGGGGAAAAAACTATTTTATAGAGACATCAGTAGTATTGATATCAGTGATGCTGGCCTTCAATCATAAAAAAGATGCCATTAACCCTCTGGGGTCTGAGGTGATTTTGGGGCCCTTGAGATGTTTTGACATGCCCTGATATTTGTGCTTATTTCAACTACTTATAACATACTAATGACCAACATGTATTTGTTTTTGTATTCAGCACAAACTTTGCTACAATATTATGTGACCAAGATGGATGTACATGTTTGTATTTTTTTAGAAAAAAAATATTATGCGTGGTTAGGAAGTTTTGGGGGAAAAAATGTAGCTGAAATAAGGCCATAAAACCCACACTAAATAGTCCTGAATAAGACTTTTGTGTAATCAGTCTTGTCGGCTAGAATAATTACTTCACAATTAAGTGAGAATCATTCTGCTTACTCATTTACAGAAAACAATATATTGATTAAAATTTTTTAAGACATGTTTTGTGATTGAAAGCCTATATGCGAGGGAGTGACAATGTCCTTGAATATTAAGTGATTCTCACCTGAGACACAAAGGGCCCTCCCCTAAAGGCTGCTAATGGCCCATCAGTGTGACTGACTTTGAGGCAGGTAAGAGAGAATGTGAGGAGATTGAACAAATGTTTTTTTTTAATTATTTGTATTTTATTTACAACACCGTATAATCAAAACATACATAATGAAGGTCAAAGACACATTATTGTGCACACTGATCTAACCACAGAGATGTGAACAGACTTTGAGTCATTCCTGCAACAGATTCTGTTCAACAAGTGACACAAGTAAATCATGCCTGATATTTACGTGTGTTATTTAAGTGTTTCTGCTACTTTCCATGGATTCAAGAAGAAAAAAAACATAATCAGTGGTCAAGGAGCTTGTTTTACCATAGAATATCAGTGTAGTTGGACATCTGATGTTGGTACAGCACTCTCAGAGGAAAACAGTTTGAAGAAAGTCATCAGGATTCATCATCTGTGGTTGTAACATGTCTGTGTTTCCCTTGTGACCTAGTTTTCCCTGTTCTGTTTTAATTAATCATTGTGTTCACCTGTCGGCCCTCGTTATCTGCCCTTTATTAGTTCCTGTCCTTTGAGTTTGAGTTTGTCGGTTATTGTTGATGTGTCATGGTAAAAATGAGGAAGCAAGTTGCGAGTGAATTTGGTACTTTATTAAGTAACCAGGTAGTATAAACCATAAACAATGATACGATGGTGATGAGTGGCACAGGGACTTTGACGAACAACACAGATGAATGGTGGTGACGAGTGAAGAATCCAAACACAGAATGAGGAACACAGCAAGGCTGACGGAACACCGACTCACGACACCAGACAGCAGCAAGGATCAGAAACGCCAACCGGAACCGGGAACTAGGGACAGTATGTGAAGACATCGACAACGATCTGACAATGGAAAGGAGAAACTGGTGAGTATTTGAAGGTGCGTGAATGAGCTGCAGCTGGCACTGTCAACGAGGCTCAGCTGAGGCGCTGATCAGCGGTGATGGCTCGGTCACGCCCACACACATCTACACACACACACACACCACAACAGTAACACGGGACGAGAAGGAAGCAATGAATTAGTGAACCGTGACAGTACCCCTCTCCTAAGAACGCCTCCTGGCGTTCCCAGGTTCCCCTACCTGTCGATTGTAATCATCGATAAGAGAGTGATCCAGTATGTCTCCAGCAGGTACCCAACTTCTCTCCTCCGGACCGTAACCCTCCCAGTCCACCAAGTACTGAAATCCGCGTCCCCTCCGTCTTGAGTCCAGAATACGATTTACCGAAAATGTGGGTTCCCCGTCTACGAGTCGCGGCGGGGGGGGAACCGGGGCTGGCGGATTAATAGGAGAATGAAACACAGGTTTAATTTTAGATACGTGAAAGACGGGATGAATCCTCCTGTACACTGGAGGAAGGTTGAGGCGGACTGCCACCGGACTAATGATCTTGGTGACAGTGAACGGGCCAATGAATTTGGGAGCAAGTTTATTAGAAACGGAGCGGAGAGGAATGTTCTTGGTTGAAAGCCACACTTTTTGACCCACGACGTAAACGGGAGGCTTAGACCGGTGGCGATCGGCTTTAGCCTTGGTGCGCGCCCCAACTTGGAGTAGAGTCTCACGGGCTCTAGTCCAAGTGCGGTGACACCTCTGGACAAAGGCGTGAGCGGAGGGGACCGCAACTTCGGATTCCAGACTGGGAAAAATTGGTGGCTGGTAACCTAAACTACATTCAAACGGAGATAGGCCCGTGGATGACACTGGTAACGCATTGTGGGCGTACTCCACCATAGGCAGTTGTTGGCTCCAAGAGGAAGGATTCTTGGAGACCAGACATCGCAACACCCTTTCCAAATCTTGGTTGGCTCTCTCGGTCTGGCCATTGCTCTGGGGATGAAACCCTGAGGACAGACCGACAGTCGCTCCCAGCAATTTACAAAATTCTCGCCAAAATTTGGACACAAACTGGGTCCCCTGTCGGAAACCACGTCCACCGGAAGGCCATGTAAGCGAAAGACGTGGTTTACGACTGTCAACGCTGTCTCCTTGGCTGAGGGTAATTTGGGCAAGGGAATGAAATGGGTCGCCTTCGAGAACCGATCCACCACGGTCAAAACTACCGTGTTGCCCTGAGAGGGCGGGAGGGCGGTGATAAAATCTAGCGCAATGTGGGACCAGGGTCTCGAAGGGACAGGCAGCGGTTGAAGTAACCCATCTGGGGGTCGATTGGAAGTCTTACCAGTGGCACAAACCGAGCAAGCCAAAACAAAACTGTGAATGTCGCGAGCCATGCGTGGCCACCAGAATCGTTGCTTAACCAAAAAACTAGTGCGGTTGACTCCTGGATGACAAGCCACGTTGGAACAATGTCCCCACTGAATAACATCGGACCGTAATCCCTCCGGCACAAATAACCGATTCGGTGGGCAACCGGGCGGAGGCATTACCCCTTCTAAGGCCGCCTTGACCTTCGACTCGACCTCCCATGTGAGAGTGGAGACAAAAAGAGTCTCGGGTAAAATGCACTCGGGAGTAGACGGGCGCTCGGAATGGTCAAAAATGCGCGATAAAGAGTCGGGTTTAATGTTCTTGGAACCCGGGCGGTACGAGAGGGAAAAATCAAAACGACCGAAAAAAAGTGCCCACCGAGCCTGCCTGGAGTTCAATCTTTTAGCAGTTCTGATATATTCTAGGTTCTTGTGATCGGTCCAGACGATAAAAGGTACCCCCGACCCTTCAACCAATGACGCCATTCTTCCAATGCTAACTTGACTGCCAACAACTCCCTGTTACCAATGTCGTAATTACGTTCGGCCGGTGATAAACGATGGGACAAAAACGCGCAGGGATGCATCTTGCCGTCCGCGGAAGAATGCTGGGATAACACTGCGCCTACCCCCACCTCCGATGCGTCGACCTCCACCACAAACTGACGTGAGGAATCAGGGGCTATAAGGATGGGGGCTGAAACAAAGCGGCCCTTAAGTTTGGTAAACACAGCCTCGGCTGTGTTAGACCACCTGAACGTAGTTCTGGGGGAGGTCAAGGCAGTCAGAGGCGCGGCTAGTTGGCTGAAGTTGCGAATAAAACGCCGGTAGAAGTTAGCGAACCCCAGAAACCTCTGTAGGGCCTTACGGGAATCTGGACTTGGCCACTCCACCACAGCCTTAACTTTCTCAGGATCCATGCGCACTCCCTCAGACGACACAATGTACCCTAGAAAGGGAACAGACTGTGCATGAAAAGCGCATTTCTCCGCCTTGACAAAAAGCCCATTCTCTAGCAACCTCTGAAGCACTCGCCGGACGTGCTGCACATGTTCCTGGAGAGAAGAAGAAAAAATCAATATGTCATCCAGGTAGACATATATGAACTGATCTACCATATCTCGCAGCACGTCATTGACGGGTGCCTGGAAGACCGCCGGGGAGTTGGACAGCCCGAAGGGCATGACCAAATATTCAAAGTGCCCCCTGGGGGTGTTAAAAGCAGTCTTCCACTCATCCCCCTTCCTTATGCGAACCAAATGATAGGCATTACGTAAGTCCAGTTTTGTGAAAATTGACGCTCCCTGCAACCTCTCGAAGGCTGAAGACATCAACGGCAACGGATAAGTATTCTTTACCGTGATGTTATTCAACCCTCGGTAATCAATGCAAGGACGCAGAGACCCGTCCTTCTTCCCCACAAAAAAGAACCCCGCCCCCGCTGGAGAAGAGGAAGGGCGGATGAACTTAGATGCTAGAGAATCAGAAATATATTTCTCCATAGCCTCCCTTTCTGGAACAGAAAGTGAATATAACTTGCCCTTAGGCGGAGACTTACCTGGCAGTAAATCTATGGCACAGTCGTAAGGACGATGCGGAGGAAGAGAAGCTGCTCGAGACTTACTGAACACTTCCCTCAGGTCCCGGTACTCCGCGGGCACGTTAGACAAATCCACTGCCTCCTCCTGAAAAACAGAAACAGAAATCAACGGACAGGCAGACACTAGACAGGACTCATAACATTTATTGCTCCAAGCCACAATGGATTTCTGGTGCCAGTCTATTTTGGGATTGTGACTGATGAGCCAGGGGTGACCGAGAACGACAGGTGCAAGGGAGAGTCCATGATCAAGAAGGAGATAGTTTCTGTATGATTGCCTGATGTGATAAGAGTGACGGGTCCAGTGGTAAAGGAAATGGTGGGTAGTTCATGACCGTTGAGAGCGTGGACAGAAATCTTGTGTGTGAGTGGTTTGATGGGGATCTGAAGCTTGTGTGCAAACGTGCTGTCCAGGAAATTACCCTCCGCCCCGGAATCCAGTAGTGCTTGACAGTCAAATGAATGTGTTGTCCATCTCAGTCTTACCGGGAGGAGGGTCGATGATGGTGATGAGGTCTTCTCGGCGGAGATCCCACCCGATAGTAGCCTCACAGTTACTATCGGGCTTGGTCTTTTACTGGGCACTTGTTCAGATAGTGTCCAGCCCCCCCACAATATAGGCAGAGTCCCTGGGATCTCCGTCTCTCCTTCTCCTCCCGGGAAAGCCGAGCTCGCCCTACCTGCATGGGCTCGTGATCGTAGGTAGGACTGACCGCGTCCCCGCCGCTGAACCGCTGACTCTCAGCTCCTCCAGGTACTCGGCTGGAAGGGACGCGTCGTTCGACTCTAGCCAGTCGTGCATCAACCCTTAGTGCCAGATCAATGAGTCCATTGAGTGTAGTAGGGAGGTCCAGGACGTAGATCTCCTTCTGGACGCGGTCAGCCAGCCCATGCAGAAACATGTCCCACTGCGCCTCCTCGTTCCAGCGACACTCTGCCGCTAAGGTCCGGAACTCGATGGAGTAGTCTGAGACCGATCTCTCACCCTGACAAAGGTCGGCGAGTATTCTGGCCGCCTCCCTCCCGGCGACGGCACGATCGAACACCCGCTTCATCTCATCGGAGAGTGCCTGGAATGAGGCGCAGCATGGATCTTGGTTCTCCCACACCGCTGTTCCCCATAATGCCGCTCTTCCTGTCAATAGCGTCAGAGTAAATGCAACTTTGGTTTGTTCAGTATTGAACGTTCTGGGTTGCAGAGAAAAGTGCATGGAACATCGTGTGAGGAATGCTCTGCAAAAACTGGGTTCACCGGAATAGGATTCGGGAACGGGCAGACGAGGTTCCGACTGGAAGAGGGTCTCAGGTGGGGTGGAGGGAACTGGCGGTGTGGGCGGCGCAGTGGGGACTCGCAGATGTTGAAATTGCTGGGTGAGCTCGGACACCTGCGCCACTAGCGCCTGAATAGCGCGTCCCGTGTTGCTCAGACTCACTTCCTGGGAATCCATCCTGTTGATACTCTGGGTGATGAATGCCTCCAGGGAATTCGCTGAGGCACTCGCTGCTTCCATTGACTGGTCAGATCGTTCTGTCATGGTAAAAATGAGGAAGCAAGTTGCGAGTGAATTTGGTACTTTATTAAGTAACCAGGTAGTATAAACAATAAACAATGATACGATGGTGATGAGTGGCACAGGGTCTTTGACGAACAACACAGATGAATGGTGGTGACGAGTGAAGAATCCAAACACAGAATGAGGAACACAGCAAGGCTGACGGAACACCGACTCACGACACCAGACAGCAGCAAGGATCAGAAACGCCAACCGGAACCGGGAACTAGGGACAGTATGTGAAGACATCGACAACGATCTGACAATGGAAAGGAGAAACTGGTGAGTATTTGAAGGTGCGTGAATGAGCTGCAGCTGGCACTGTCAACGAGGCTCAGCTGAGGCGCTGATCAGCGGTGATGGCTCGGTCACGCCCACACACATCTACACACACACACACACCACAACAGTAACACGGGACGAGAAGGAAGCAATGAATTAGTGAACCGTGACATGATGTCTACGTGAGTGTCTACCCTTCCTGTACTCCCTTGATGTTTACCTTATTGTTTATTAAATACTCAAGTATCGTGAATTCCTCGTCTCCTCGTTCCTGGCTTCCTTGTTCGTGTGTGAAACGTGACAGAATAACCGACCCTAACGTTAACCTCGGTGTATACCCTCCGTTTTGTTTTTCGTTTTTATTCAGTGTTTAGTTTCCGTTTAATTCCATATGGATCCCTTCTTCCGGCCCGAATTTCTTCTCCTCCTGCTGGAGCAGGGGGACAAGTCTCTCGAGGACCATACCGGACCATTCCTGATGTTAGCTAATGCCACCTGCTACCCGGACGGCACGCTCTGCTCATTTTACAATGCAAGCCTGAACACCACGTGCAGAGCATTGTCGTCCGAAGATGGTCCTCGAGGGGATTTCGCCGCCTACGTGGAGTGGACTCTGGCGAGAAACGGATCACCCCTCACTGTCTGCCCTGAGGATGATCTCGCCAGATCCACTCCAGACCCAGAGCCCAGCCCACCATCTCCCTGCGGTGCGGAGCACCAGCCCGAGCCCACCGATGACGGAGAGCCATTTCCCGCCGCGATCTGCAAGCCAGCGCAAAGCCGAGCGACTGAGCGGAAGATCGCCCTGGAAGTTGAGCCCAACCCGTCAGATCAGGTGCGAGAGCCGGCGACAGTGCCCACCACGAGGGAGCCAGCCGTGGACAGTGTGAGCGCGGAGTGGAGCTCCGCCTCCTGCACCGCGGCTGAGGGTGAGCTGATTGTACATCTGGGACTGCTGGACATGGAGGGGGATTTAATTGACTGGAGTACTGAACTGGAGATCGAACTGCCCCCTCTCCTCTCTCCTTCATCTCCGCTGGTCCCATCCAGCCCTCCTTCGTCTCCGCTGGTTCTAGCCAGCTCCGCACCTCCAGAGCGCTCTCCAGTGCCAGCTCCTCGAATGTGCCCTCCAGTGCCAGCTCCAGTGCCAGCTCCTCGAATGTGCCCTCCAGTGCCCGCTCCTCCAAAATGCCCTCCAGTGCCTGCTCCTCTACAATTCCCGCCCTCCCACCCGCTCCTGCCTCCTCCTCGCTGTCGTCTGGCAGCCCCTCTGCTCGCCCTCAGCCCTCCATCAATGCGGTGCGAGCCCCACGGGACTGCCATCCTCCAGCGTCGCCGGGGTTGGAGTTTCCCTCACCTCCGCCTCCAGCCTCCGAGGCCCGGACTCCGCCTCGGTCCGTAGACCCAGTGGCTCCACCTCGGCTCCTAGCTCCCTCGCCTCCACCGTCACCCATCGATCCACCAGCTCCACCGGGCTCCCTCATCCCTCCGGCTCCGCCTTGGTCGAGCGTCGACCCGCCATCGCCTCTGGACTCCTCTCCTCTGGCTGCGCCTCGTCGCTCCGTCCCACCGGCTCCGTTGGGCTCCTTCCTCCCGCCAGCTCCACCTTGGTCCTTAGTCGCTCCGGCTCCGCCGCGGATCTCCGGATCTCTGCCTCCGCCTCGGTCGCCAGAGCCCTCGGCTCCACCCTGGCCCCCCGGATCCTCGGCATCCCCCTGGCTCGTTGGTTCTCCGTCTCCACCTCGGGCTCCTCCACCACCTGCTCCGCCGCCGTTGGTCGGCCCCCTGGAGTCCGGGGCCATCTCTCCTCCATGGCTCCTCCCTCCGTCGGCTCCACCGTGGGTCATCATCATGGCTGTGGCCTGGGTCCGGCTGTGTGCCTCCTGCTCCGGGTCCCTCCTGTCTCTTCCCTGGCTCCTCCCTCCTTCGACGCCTCCCTGGTCTCTGTCTGCCGGCCCCCTCCCGGGTGTCTGTCCTCCTCCTGAGCCGCCTCCAAAGTTCCCACCCGCCCCTCCCCTTTGGATGTTTCTGCAGTGCGAGGGTGCACCTTCCGGGAGGGGGGCGAACTGTAACATGTCTGTGTTTCCCTTGTGACCTAGTTTTCCCTGTTCTGTTTTAATTAATCATTGTGTTCACCTGTCGGCCCTCGTTATCTGCCCTTTATTAGTTCCTGTCCTTTGAGTTTGAGTTTGTCGGTTATTGTTGATGTCTACGTGAGTGTCTACCCTTCCTGTACTCCCTTGATGTTTACCTTATTGTTTATTAAATACTCAAGTATCGTGAATTCCTCGTCTCCTCGTTCCTGGCTTCCTTGTTCGTGTGTGAAACGTGACAGTGGTGCAGGTATCTGATTCAATAAAATACAGACAACCAAAAAAAACAAACATTTGTGAGCATGTTAATATCAGGAGCATCTTTTTATATATATGTTTTATAGACTCACGCATGCTTTGTACTATCGTAAACAAAAAAATACATTTTATATCTGAGAAACTAATTATTGTTGTTTAGAAAAAACAAACTATGATTTTCTAGTCATATAGCCTAGTATGTATGGCTTTGTACTACAAAAGATGTACTTTGTACTATAAAAAAAGGATATTTTATATCTGAGAAACTAATTATTATCGTTTAGCACGCTATTAAATCCATTTGTGAACATTAAACATTTTTCTAAACATTGTAGCATTCATCATGTTGTAGTTTGGGAAAACAAATAAACGCGTTCAAGTTTGAGTCACAATAACACGTTAACTAATGCAAAAAAGAAACATTACTTACTCATCAGATCGCTCTTCTCTTCTGGATGAACTCTTGCTCTTATTTTGAGGCAAATCCAGCTTTTATTCAGCGTGTCTTCTTCCAGAAACGAACAGTAATGTTAGCGCGAGGAACGATCTGGCTTTGTTTGTTGTTGGGCGTTTCCTTGAGCACGCGGCTCACGTGGTTATTTACATATGAACGCGAGATCGCATTAGAAATAATGAGTTAGACGGGACAGACTGAACATCGTGTTGGTTTCATACGGATTACTTCATCACAGAATGTTTGTTTTCGATAAGACTTACTTCATTTCAAAGTAGACACTTCCAGCTTTCTATAGATATAACTCCCATGTCCGTGTGTTGAGTTTTCGCTGAGTTACAGTTCATTTTAGTGACGTTTTTCGAAGAGCAGCTCGCGGAGATGGAGAAGACAAAGAGCGCATCCTGTTTGTTTTCTTTTTTTTTCCAAAACCACAAAGTTTGTTGTATTCGTGAGTGTACACAAAAAAAATAGACACTTCAAAGTTTCAATTGATGTATAACACTTATCTGTACGACCAAAATCGACGGAGTCTTTTGCACTGGTCTTAAAAAAAACGAGTTGGTATCGCCGGCGATACAGCCGTCCCCTTAGGGTTAAAGAAATATTAAAAATATATTGTCTTTATGTTGTTTGTACATTTGAAGATTGAATGTGAAATTATAGTATATTGATATGATAGTATATTAAAAATTAAAAATATATATTTAAAACTTTAAATGTTAGGTGATAATCGCAATAATCCGATTAATTTTTTTTGCGATGTAAATTAAGTTATTTTTTTTAATCGATTGACAGCACTAGTTTTTATATTATTTTTTGTTCAGTATTAATAATCTTTGTTTCTTTCTTATTTTACTGATTTTCTAATGTAAAATGAAAAGATCAAAAACTGTGTGAACGTATAACAGACAGACATGCTCTTTCTTTGTGTCTCTTTCTTTATCTTGCCTGATGGCACTTTTAGCTACAGCAGCTAGAAGAATCTGACAATAACATTTTTTTTGGCCCATCATCCTAATGGTCAATAAACTGAAAGGTCAGTCATTTCAGGCCCAGATATTGCTCACAACGGTGAAGAGGATGGTCTGAATGCGGGGCGAGAGATTGGTTAGCAAATCTCAATATGGAGCTTTACAGAGTCCCGTCAAGCACTATAAGCTTTGATGGCGGAAAATTGGGGACAAAACATTTCATCCATTTACTGCAAGTCCATCTCTTGCAAACTCTGAAAGAGCACTGTAGCTGTATAAAGGTCATATATGGAGTGTCTCTCTAGCAGCACTTCAAAACAGCGTGGTAATATCCCACACAACAAAAACGTGAACCTTTCCTGACACATGCTAATCACTCATAATGCCAGCATACATTAGCATTGTGAGGCCAAAGGTTTTGATTAGAAGGTGTTTGGGTGTTTTTGTGTATGTGAATTTCGGATGACAATGTCAGCTGATTCCTGTCGCTCAGACAGCAGTGAATGGGACTAGCAGCGCTGACTGGGAATGCATGAACTGAAAAGATGAAGGTCTGTTGCTTGAATACAATGCGAGTTGCTTTGGACAAAAACATCTGCCAAACGTGTAAAGGTTCTTGACAACAAGCAGTGAATGTGTCCAATCGGGACTTCTTCCAGTTTTCTTTATTCCACCCATGCCACTTGAGATTTCCACATTGGTGGCAGGTGACATTTCGCCATGTTGTGCAGAAAAACAAAATGCCACACAGTTACAGTGTATTCTTTCAGCAATGTAAGTAAACAATTTCAAGATAATCAGTCATGATATTTTCAAAGTATTTTATATTTTAGATATTATTTTATATATTAGTAAATATAAGTACAAAGAACTGAAAGTTAACTGATTGTCTTTACATTTCACTTTTTATCAAAACCTAACATTTTGACTCAAACAATCTATGACACGTCAGCTGTCATTAGACAGTTGAATTTATTTGTGTGTTCGACTTGAAGTGGCATCACACAGACCGATCGGTGTTTGACATCTGTAACAGGGCGAACAAGACGAGAGGCGATGCAGATCCATATGCAAGCTTTTATTCACAGACATGGTCAGAAACAGGTAGGGTCAAAACACCAGCAAACAGGTATGGCACAGGCGAGACAAACGGAGAATCCACAAACAGGAAATAATCAAGGTAAGGTGCAAACACAGTCCGAAACAGCAAGGCAAAGTGTAAATCCAAGACAGGCTATAAGCATCAGGGAAGGCAGAGATCAAACAGGATGAGTTAAAACAGGCTAGAATCAAGACACAGGTTAAACAGGTAACAAAACAGGACAGACTAGGCTAGAACTCAGAAAACACAGAATGGCTCCGTAAAGATGCTATCGCTAGGAGAGTGATAAACGCAGACAATACTCAGCGATCCGAAAGAGAAAGTCCAAGGCTTATAAAGTGTGTTTGATTGGTTGCAGCTGTGTGTGTGTAATCAGTGCAATGGATGATGGGCGGAGCACAGGCGGAGCGCTGGCCTCGGCTTCCCCTGGCCACAGTTCAGAAATTAACAGGGGCTTGAAGCAAAAATGCCACCAAATTGGACAAAAATGCCCCTGAACAATCAAAATACATTTATTACAGATGTTGCAAATAAAATGAAAAGCATCGATTGCAGTATGAAATTTAGACTTGCTCATATTTTTTTCATGTGCTTTTACAGGATTGCACATTGTAACTAATCACACACAATTCTGTTTATTTTATGAATACAGTGCCCCTTAGAGGGGTTCAGATTAGTCATCGCTAAAAAGCAGGAGTTTTGTTCAGTGTGCGGGCTCGCTGACTGAATTCTGCACTCTCACGAATTCTCCCATCATAAACAACAAATTGCACATGTGCGTGTAACCTGGAATAAACACTCTAATAAGGGGTTCTAAATTAAGAGATAAAGTTGAATGGGCACAGCAGCATATCACTACACTAACATCTAGGTTTGTAAGGAGGATCTATGACAGCCAATGCACGATAACATGTGAAGAAAGAAAAAAAGTATTGTATTAGAACCATCAATGAATGAGGTAAGAGGTTGAGCATTCAGTTAATAGAACCAACCCAGCAGGCACCAGACGTCTATGTAACGTCAGGTTGACGTTGGACATGACGTCAGACAGACGTTGGATTTTGGTTGAAAATGAAAATCGGGTTGACGTCAATATTTGACGTCAATATTTGACGTCAATTTGACATTGACTTAATGTTGGATTTTGGTTACACAACCTAAAAACAACTAAATCTCAACGTCAGCTGACGTCGGTATTGGACATCAATTTAACATTGATATTAAACGTTGGATTTACATTGGATTTTGGTCACCCGACGTCGCAACCAAAATTTAACCAAATACCAATGTCTTATGATGTTGTGTGCCTGTTTTGTGCCTGCTGGGAAGAGGGATTGCAGTCAGTTATCCAAAGTGTATAGTGTATTGTATTGTCTTATCTGCATCCAGGGACTGATGACACATTAAGGCCACCGAATGCAGGGAATATGTATCAATGGAAAACAACAAAAAAAAAACTGCATAATGCAAAGAACGTATCACTCATTCACATTCACTTCATCTAAATTGACAACACATTTCTCACATTAAATTATAAATCTTTAACTGCATATTAGCTTGTTTTACAAAGTAAAGCCTGGGAGAATATACCTGCCTAACTTACATTTAGTGGAGTAATTAAGTTGGCTTGAGAAAGCCAACTTACTGATCTACTATTTAAACTTCTTATTATTATTCTTTTATGAGACTAAAATTTCTGACTGCTACTCCTCCTAGAGCTTTAACTCTACAGACTCCAAACTCAGTCCAGATCTTCAGACTGATCTCGCCGGTGTGCTATATCTTTTCTAACTGATCAGACTTATGATTTTCATAAACTGAAGATTAAAAATCAAAAAAATACCATAGACTTACATTGACGGAATGTTCAGATGAGCCAAGACTATTCAAACTCCAACTGTCAAAATTCAAAATCTAAACAAACTGAAGCCCATTAGACTCAATCAGACTACCCTTCTATGTACTATTTCTATCCCATTCAAACTAATTTAATCTTCCACTCTATCTAATTCTATTTCTAATCTATCTAAATCATGCTAGCAACATGCTAATCATGCTTTAAACATGCTAGTAACATGCTAAGAATGCTAACAACATGCTAGTAACTTTGCTAATCATGCTAGCAAAATGATAATCATGCTAGAAACATGATAGCTACATGCTAATAACTTGCTAATCATCATGCTAACAACATGCTAGCGACATGCTAGTAACATGCTAATCATGCTAGAAAACATGCTAGCGACATGCTAGTAACATGCTAATCATGCTATAAACATGCTAGCGACATGCTAGTAACTTGCTAATCATGCTAACGACATGCTAATCATGCTAGAAACATGCTAACGACATGCTAATAACTTGCTAATCATGCTAACAACATGCTAGCGACATGCTATAAACATGCTAGCGACATGCTAGTAACTTGCTAATCATGCTTACGACATGCTAATCATGCTAGAAACATGCTAGTGACATGCTAGTAACATGCTAATCATGCTAGAGACATGCTAATAGCATGCTAATCATGTTAGAAACATGCTTGCGACATGCTAGTAACATGCTAATCATGCTAGAAACATGCTAGCGACATGTTAGTAATATGCTAATCATGCTAGCGACATGCTAGTAACTTGCTAATCATGCTAGCAAACATGCTAGTCACATGCTAATCATGCAACAGCATGCTAGTAAAATGCTAATCATGCTATAAACATGTTAGCGACATGCTAGTCACTTGCTAGTCTTGCTAGCTACATGCTAGTAGCATGCTAATCATGCTAGAAACATGCTAGCTACATGCTAGTCACTTGTTAATCATGCTAGAGACATGCTAGCAAAATGCTAGTCACTTGTTAGTCTTGCTAGCAACATGCTAGTAGCATGCTACTCATGCTAGAAACATGCTAGCGACATGCTAGTTGCATGCTAATCATGCTAGAGACATGCTAGTAGCATGCTAATCTTGCTAGAAACATGTTAGCGACATGCTAGTAACATGCTAATCATGCTAGCGAAATGCTAATCATGCTAGAAACATGCTAACGACATGCTAGTAGCATGCTAATAATGCTAGAAACATGCTAGCGACATGCTAATAACTTGCTAATCATGCTAGAAACATGCTAGCGACATGCTAGTAACATGCTAATCATGCTAGAAACATGCTAGCGACATGCTAGTAACATGCTAATCATGCTAGAAACATGCTAGTGACATGCTAGTAACTTTGCTAATCATGCTAATGACATGCTAATCATGCTAGAAACATGCTAGTAACATGCTAATCATGCTAGAGACATTCTAGTAGCATGCTAATCATGCTAGAAACATGCTAGCGACATGCTAGTCACGTGCTAATTATGCTAGAGACATGCTAGAGACATGCTAGTAACATGTTAATCATGCTAGTGAAATGTTCATCATGCTAGAAACATGCTAATCATGCTAGAAACATGTTAGCGACATGCTAGTCACATGCTAATCATGCTAGAAACATGCTAGCGACATGCTAGTAACTTGCTAATCATGCTAACGACATGCTAATCATGCTAGAAACATGCTAGCGACATGCTAGTAACATGCTAATCATGCTAGAAACATGCTAGCAACATGCTAGTCACTTGGCGAGTCATGCTAACAACATGCTAGTCACTTGCTAAACCAACCTAGCAACCACCCTGACTACCCTAGCAACCACATAGCAACACCTTAGTGACCAGCCTGGGAACCCTAGCAACTGCATATCAAGACCCTAGCAACCGACCTGGGTACCTTAGCAACCACTTAGGAACACCCTAGCAACCACCCCGGGTACCCTAGCAACCGCATAGAAACATCTTAGCAACCACCTAGAATACCCTAGCAACCACTCTGTGGTCCGTAGCATCTATCTATCTATCTATCTATAATCTGACCCTATCTATCTATCTATCTATCTGTCTATCTATCTATAATCTGACTATATATAACTTTAAGCTTTTAAAACTGTTAAATTTCAAACTATTTCAGACTGAAAAGCTTCAAACTTAAACTTTTAAAACTTATAAAACTTAAACTTTTAAAACTTATAAAACTTAAACTTTTAAAACTTAAACTTTTAAAACTTTTAAAACTTGTAAAACTTAAACTTTTTTAACTTTTTTTTAAACTTTCCAAACTTTTTTAAACTTTTAAAACTTTTTAAAACTTTCTGGTCCGGCTTTCTCAAGCCAACTTAAAGTTTGTTCACAAACTTTTTTATCTAGTTTCAGACATATCATTGTACGACTCAAATACTGTGCGGTAAATTGAGCCAGCATTGTAACTTACCCCATTAGTAGGCACAAAAATTAAGTTTTTGTAAAATTGGTTTAGTTTATCATACATGTACATTTTATTTGTAGTTTCAAATAATTCTCTGATAAGAACAAGAAAATTATTTTCATCACATTATAATCAGTTATGTCTTTCCACTTGTCATCCTTAATGGCTTTTTCAACATTGCAAAAAGCTACTATGCCAATAATAATTTGACTAATGTTTACTAGTTTCAGTGACATATATTCCTTCATTCTAATTCAGTTTTTATTTCATTTTACTCAAACTCTCTGTTTAGTCTGTTTTGGGAAGGTCACAACTTTGGTGTTCAACATATCGTTTCAGAAACGCAAACAATTAATAATTAAACATTTAGTTCATGACCTAATTAAACATTTACTAATTTAATAAATGTAAACTTAATTTGGTTGGTTTTATGTTGTATAAGTTAGCTTAAAGAAAATAAATATGATTATTAAATTATAGGGATGTAACAATTCACTCAACTCACAATACGATTCGATTCGATTCACAATTTTAATTTCACGATTCGATTCGATTCATGATTTAACAAAATGAGATTTAAGACAAATTATAAATTTAATGTGTCCTTTTATTATTGCTTGGACAAAATGCTTCTGTTACGTAACTGTCTGACACAGAGATGGTGTTAGAAGAGTAAGTGTTTATTAAAAGCAAACTCAGATAACAACTGTGGTGAACTTCAAGTGCGGTGAGTGGTCTTTCTTGAACGTCTAGTGGAGAGTGTGCTGGGATCTGACTGAGCTTCTGTGTCTTTGGCAGGTGCGCTGCAGACAGAGATCCCGAAGAGCCCGAAGGTCTCTAGTGTCCACAGCTTTCCAGGTAACTGGAAGTGAGAGGCAAACAGGAGGTAAGTAATAGCAGGTAAGGTATTCAGGTAAGTATACTCAGGCAGATGATTCAGTAGCGTAGCGGTCCTTGTAGCTTCCACCAATCTCAACGTCTGGGCAGCTTTGTGACTTTAAGATCAGACAATGACTGGAGTGAGGAGTGTGCTTAAGTAGAGCAGGGGTGATGAGCTGTGATGATGAGGAGCAGGTGTGCATGATGAGTAAATCAGTGCAGGTGAAAGTGATCAGTGACGGAGGATACGGGCCATTCTGTGACAGCTGCATGTTTCTTTGTGAAACTGAAATATAACACTATAATAATATACTAATATAGCACTTGCTTATTATTGCTCTTTTGTTGGTTTTGATTGCTACTATTGTCCTCATTTGTAAAAAAGCATATGCTAAAAAACAAAATGTAAATATAATGTAAATGTAAATAACAAAACTGAATTGAAATTTTAAAACAAACCCCAAATCAAATACAACCCCAAATCAGAAAAAGTTGGGACAGTATGGAAAACGCAAATAAAAAAAGAAAGTAGTGATTTCTAAATTTATTTTGACTTGTATTTCATTGCAGACAATATGAACACAAAATATTTCATGTTTTGTCTGGTCAACTTCATGTCATTTGTAAATATACATCCTTTCCTGTCATTCAGACCTGCAACACATTCCAAAAAAAGTTGGGACAGTAAAGCATTTACCACTTTGTAATGTTGCCATTCCTTTTCACAACACTTAAAAGACGTTTAGGGACTGAAGACACCAAGTGATGAAGTGTTTCAGGTGTAATTTTGTCCCATTCTTCCTGCAAACAAGTCTTAAGGTGGGCAACAGTACGGGGTCTTCGTTGTTGCATTTTGCGCTTCAAAATGCGCCACACATTCTCTATTGGAGACAGGTCGGGACTGCAGGCAGGCCAGTCAAGTACCCGTACCCTCTTCCTCCGCAGCCAGGACTTTGTAATGTGTGCAGAATGTGGTTTTGCATTGTCTTGTTGAAATATGCATGGACGTCCCTGGAAAAGATGTCTTCTTGAAGGCAGCATATTGTGCTCCAAAATCTCTATGTACTTTTCAGCATTAATGGTGCCATCACAGAAGTGCAATTTACCTTTGCCAAGGACACTGACACAACCCCATACCATGACAGACCCTGGCTTTTGGACTTGTTGCTGGTAACAGTCTGGATGATCCTTTTCTTCTTTGGTCCGGAGCACACGGCGTCCATTCCTCCCAAAAAATACCTGAAATACTGATTCATCTGACCACAGTACACGTTTCCACTGTGTGATGGTCCATCCCAGATGCCTCCGTGCCCAGAGAAGTCGACGGCGCTTCTGGACACTGTTAACATAGGGCTTCCTTTTGGCACTGTACAGTTTTAACTGGCATTTGTGGATGTAACTACGTATTGTGGTACTTGACAAAGGTTTGCCAAAGTAGTCCTGAGCCCATGTGGTGATATCGCTTATAGATGAATGACGATTCTTGATGCAGTGCCGCCTGAGGGATCGGAGATCACGGTTGTTCAGCTTAGGCTTGCGCCCTTGTCCTTTACGCACTGAAATTCCTCCAGATTCCTTGAATCTTATAATTATGTTATGCACTGTTGAAGGTGAAATATCCAAATCTCTTCCTATCTTTCTTTGAGGAACATTGTTTTTAAACATTTCAATAATTTTCTCACGTATTTGTTGGCAAACTGGCGATCCTCGGCCCTTCTTTGCTCCTAAAGGACTAGACCTTTCTTGATGCTGCTTTTGTACCAAATCATAATTACAATCACCTGTTGACATCAACTGTTTCAAATCACATCATTATTTAACCAATTTACCTCATTACTAGCCCTAAATTGCTAATAGCTAATGTGGCTCTTAACAAGTCTCTCAAAAACCTTCATGACTATTGATGTGAGGGCCACTGGACGATAGTCATTCAGGCAGGAGGGTTTATTGTTCTTAGGCACAGGGATGATGATGGATTTTTTAAAGGAGGTGGGAACCACAGAGGTAGCAAGGGACTCGTTGAAGATAGAAGTGAACAAACCAGCCAGTTGATCAGCGCATGATCTCAGAACCCGGCCTGTGATCCCGTCAGGTACAGCCGCTTTCCTGATGTTCACTCCCTTTAGTGTCCTCCGAACCTCGTCCTCCGACATGGTGATCACATGATTCTCGCTTCTCTGCCTGCTGCTTCCTGACGCGCTGATCGGCAGAGCCGCGCTGCCGCCGTTGCATTCAAAGCGGCCGTAGAATGTGTTTAACTCGTTGGCCAGCAACGGATCTGATCTCACCTCTGCGGAGGATTTGTTTCCAAAGGCACAGATGGTCCTTAGTCCCTGCCACATGCGTCGAGAGTCATTGAGCTGAAAATGAGACTCAATTCTCTCTTTGTAACGATGTTTGGCGGCACTTACTGCTCGTCTGAGAGCATAACACGATGCTTTGTACACGCTCATATTCCCAGACAAAAGAGCCTCGTTGTATGCGGCAGTGCGTTTGTTAACCGCATCACGGATTGTTCTGTCCACCCACGGTTTCTGATTTGGGAAGGTCCTTACAGTTATCGTTTCTGTAGCTTGTTCGGTTAGAGTGTTTATAAAGCTCACTGCTACATCCGTGAACTCACTGACGTCAGATGAGCTTGCCCTGAACATGTCCCAGTCGACGTCATCAAGAGCCGCCTGTAGCATAGCTTCCGAGTGGGAGGACCAACGCGTCACTTCCCTCTTCACCGGGGGTTCCTGTGCGAGCCTTTGTTTATATTCCGGTGTGAGGAAAATGGCGGCGTGGTCCGATTTACCAAAAGCCGGTAGTGAGCGGGCCTTGTAGGCATTCTTAAACTGAGAGTAGCAGTGATCCAGTGTATTCGGTCCTCTAGTTGGACAGGATACATGCTGGTGAAAGTTCGGCATGACCTGCCTGAGGTTGGCTTTGTTAAAATCCCCCGCTATGATAAAGGCAGCGTCAGGATGTTTGTTAATGTAGCCGCTGATCACGTCATGAAGTTTAGACAAAGCCAAGCCGGTGTCTGCCTGAGGTGAAATGTAAGCAGCAGTAACGATGACTGCGGAGAACTCGCGGGGTAAATAGAATGGGCGGCAAATAATCGATAGATGTTCCAGATGAGGCGAGCAGGATCGCGACAGAGAGGAGATATTCCTGGGGTCACACCATTTCTTGTTAGTCATGAAACACACTCCTCCACCTTTGGATTTACCGGCCTCCGCTGTTCTGTCCATCCGTAAAACAGAGAAGTTGTCAGACGGCGTTACAGCAGTGTCCGGAACCGAGGGCGTGAGCCATGTTTCAGTCAAACAGATGATATTACAGTCCCTTATGTCCCGTGGGAAACTTATCCTGGCTCTAAGATCATCCATCTTATTCTCTAAGGATTGGACATTAGCGAGCAGAATGCTCGGTAAAGGAGGACTGTGAGCCCTTTTCCTCAATCTGTTTCGAATACCAGCGCTATTTCCACTGTGTTTTTTGTTCCGTCTCCTGTGTCCTTTGTTCTCCGCGTTCTGAAGAATCTCAAGAGGCCACGCTGAATTCGGATTCGGTGATAAAGTGTCCTGAACCAGGTTAGTGAAGCGGTTTCCAATGTCCAAGAGTGTACTTTTGTCGTAGGTGATCAGTGCCGACGTAATGTGTGTAAAAAGAGAAATCAAAAGTAAGTAAAAAAGTAAATAAAAGCACAGTCTTGGCGGAGCGACCCGGACGGCGACCGAACATAGCAGCGCCATCTTGCATCCTTGCACGTGCAGCTGGTGTCCCCAAACCAGCTCACTTTAACCCTCCTGTTCCTGCACTAATTCCCCTGTCCGAAGCGCTTCCCATGATGGGGATCGCCTTATGTTGCGTTTGGGTGATGTTGCGTTTGGTGGCCCCCGTGATGGCACCCGCTGCAGCTTCTCCAGAGGTGGCGGCACATGCTGCAGAACCTCCCGAAGCGGCGGTGCTCGCTTCTGCTCCTTGTATGGTGGTGGCGCCCAGCAATGTACTCTCAGCTTGTCATGTCACGGTCAAAGGAACCGTTGATGAGCACTGTACCTGTCCTGTTACTGAACTCTACCTGTTTCCTGATGTTACCACTGTAGAACCTCCAGAGGTGGCGGCGTCTGCTGCAGAACCTCCAGAGATGTCAGTGGTACCCTCATATGAATCCTTGTCCTGCCCTGTCACGGCTATGGAGGCCGTCTGCGAATCCTTGTCCTGCCCGGTCACGGCTATGGAGGTCGTCTGTGAATCCTTGTCCTGCCCTGTCATGGCTATGGAGGCCATCTGTGAATCCTCGTCCTGCCCTGTCACGGCTATGGAGGCTGTCTATGAATCCTTGTCCTGCCCTGTTGCTGCTATAGAGGCCATCTGTGTACTCTTGCCTTGCTTTGAAATGACCACAGAGGCCATTAATGAACCTTCCTTTGCTCATGTCACGGCCTATGAACCATTGTCCTGTCCTGACCCAGCCAAAGAGGCTGACTTTGAACTACCAGTCCCGTCAGTCACAACTGAGGAGGTTATGTGTGAACTTCATGACTGTTGTGTTGCACCTCTAGGGGCCGTTCGTGAACTCTTAACCCTGCCTGTCATTAAATCAGAAACTATAAATGCACTCTATGTCTGTCCTGTTACCCCTGTCATTGCCAAAGAAACCATTAATGAACTGTCCACCCATCCTGTCTCAGTCAAGGAGTCTAAGTTTAAACTCTATGTCTGTCCCGTTTTGACCAAAGAGCCTGATTTTGAATTGTCTGCTAGTCCAGGTTCAGTCACTGAAATGTCTGTTAGTCCAGTTTCCCTCAATGAGTCTGTTTTTGAATTGTCTGTTTTACCAGCTTCTGTCAATGAACTGTCTGCTCCAGTCTCTATCAATGCCCCCAGTTTTGATCTGTCTGCCGGACCACAACCCCCAAGTGTGTTTAATTCAGAATTATCTATATGTCCTGTTCCAATCCTTGAGTCCCACATTAAACTTTCTGTCTGTCCAACCACTCTCAAGGAGGCCAATACCGAGTTTGTTGCCCTGTCTGTCACAACCCAGAAACCCATCTTGGAACCCTTAAATCCACCTGTCATGAGCCCAGAGACTATCAATGCATCCCATGTCTGCCATGTTAACTCTGTCACTACCATAGAGACTATTTATGAACCGTCACCACATCCAGTTTCAGCCCATGAACCCGATTATGAACTGTCATTCTATCCAGTTTCAGTCAGTGAGCCTTTTGATGAGTTCTTTGTGTTCCCTGCCAGGACCCCTGAGACTGTGAATGCACTGCCGGTTTTGTCTGTCTCTGCTCTCCCTGTGTTGTCTGTCTCTGCTCTCCCTAGATCTCGGTCTCTGCCATGATTTCCTGCTCAGTCTGCATCCCTGTGTTGGTCTTCTGTCCGATCTGCGCCGCCGAGGTGGTCTTCTGCTTGGGTCCGGTGGTCTTCTGCTCTGCCATGGAGAACGTCTGCTTCGCCCTGGTGGGCTCCAGTCCCGTCTGCTCCGCCCTGGTGGGCTCCAGTTCCGTCTGCTCCACCCTGGTGGGCTCCAGTTCCGTCGACTCCGCCCTGGCTTTCTCTCTGTGAGCGCCGAGTATTGTTTAGCGTTTATTACTCTCCAAGAGATAGCTACTCTATGGAGCCCACGTAGTTGTCATAGTCTTGCCTTGCGTGTTTTTGATTCTTACCCGTGTTTCCTGGATTAACCCTTTGCCTTGCCGTTCGGACTCTGTTTGCACCTCGTTTGGATTATTGCTTGTGTACCTGGATTATCTCTCTGCCTTGCCCTGTTGGATATTGTTCGCCGATCGTCGACCCACACTTGCCCTAGGATCACTCTTGTGTCTTGCCCGTGCCATATCTGTTTTCCGTTGTTTGACCCTGCCTGTGTATTGACTATGTTTATAAATAAAAACTTGCACATGGATCTGTACGCCTCACATCTCGTTGGCTCTGTTACAATTATAATGGCCTTGTATATAGACTGCATTCACAGTGATAGCTGTCAACAGTCAGTAATTACACACTGATTATCAGCCATACAGATGATAATCATACAGATACAGTCACATTCCCCACAAAACACACAAACATAAATTAAAAATGTTGAAGAAAAAAAAAAAAAGGTTTATTTGTCCAAAAAGCCGATTGCTAAATTACGCCACAGCGTGCGTCACGCGCCGTCACGAGAGCGCGCCAGAATTCAAATAAACAATCTTCCGTGTATCTTTCACTTTTTTTTTTTTTTGATGGTCTCATTCTGTTTGTGAGACTGAATGCTACAAAACAGTGTTGATTTACAGCAGTGGATGCATTTGTGACTCGTTATCAGGATGAATCTGGTATGTACTGCGTTTTTTCTATACATGTTTTGATGTGTACTGCTTACACAAATTTAGCAAACACACTCCTTATAAGCTTTCCATCGAAAAACAGCGATCTACCGTTGATGCTTGAGGCTTAGGCCTTCAGAATGATATATAGTTTGTCAAGATTAATTTTGTCCCATTTCATTTAATCTATTCATAAACAATGACGTGCAAACAAAGAGCGTTCAGTGCACCGGCGTCCTGGTGCTAGCTAACAGGCTAAAGACAGTAAGTTCCCCTCAGACATGCATTCATATAAACTCCTATCCCTAATTGTATCGCAATTTTTTTAGCATCTCAACCGATTTGAATCGATTTTCAACCGGCTCGCGGTTAGTTACATCCCTATTAAATTAGTTTTTAAAAGTCAAGTCAAGTCAAGTCAAGTCACCTTTATTTATATAGCGCTTTTAACAATACAAATTGTGTCAAAGCAACTGCAAGACACTGATGCTTGCATACAGAACGACCACAGGCTCAGCACCCTCCTAGTTCCACTCACTATTACGAATCTACATCCCCTCCAGAAGTCTGAGATCTGCTCGTGAGCGACGCCTTGTGGTACCATCACAGAGAGGCTCAAAATCACTCTCCAGAACATTATCATTCACCATTCCTAGATGGTGGAATAATCTTCCCACCCCTATCCGGAATGCTGGATCCCTGTCAATCTTCAAGCAACAACTGAAAACTCATCTCTTTCGGCACTACTTGACTTCATCCTAAACTTGTTCTAAAAAAAACCCAAAAAAAACAAAAACCTTTCCCTTTATCTTTCTCTCCTTCCCTTGCTAGCTTGTAATTATTCGAACAATGGCTGAGACTTGGTGTTACGAACACTTCCTCTGTCTGATTGCCTCTTCAAGATGAATTGCTTTATGTATTCCCCAATTGTAAGTCGCTTTGGATAAAAGCGTCTGCCAAATGACTAAATGTAAATGTAAACTGCACAATATCAAAATGGGAAAATAGTGTCAATAATGTAAAATGACAAGATTAAATACTCAATTTAAAAGAGGTCATTTATCTTTAAATTTCAAATAGGTTTGAATCAGATTCAGTCAGATGGTCAATTTACACCCAGATGGTGCATCGTACTCACTAACTTTTGGTCAATTTACCCCTAACCTGGGGCAAACTGAGCCAAGGGAGCACTTTTTTTTTCTTCTTTTTTTTAAATGAGAAGCCATAATTTTAGAACCCTTTGTCATAGATACATTTTGATCATTTAAAATGATAAACATCCTGAAATTACTTTAGATACTTTCATTGTTCTTCTGCATTTTATCTTACCCCACTCTCCTCTACATGCCATTAAATAATCACATAATTTTTTAACAGTATATTTTTAGAGTTGATTAACTATCAAACCAACACAAAATTGCTCTGTTTTTTTAGCATGAATCAATGCAAATTAATTAAGTTACGCAGTTAACATTACATCACATTTGATTTAACTGGCAGTTTTTAATCCTTTATCTCTTCTTCACAACATGCATATTTCAGTATTTACTCATCAGCAGTTAGTACAGTTAGTACCCATTCACAGAAGACGTAATCTTCTGTGAATTTCACTGGAAAAGAACATCAAACTCTATTGTCCACTCTATTACTCTTTGTTTTTTTTGTTTTTTTTGTTTTTTAAATGTGTCCACTCTCCTCTAGAAAATGGCTGCTACTTTCTGCTCTGACCCCCCCCCCACCAGGAGAAATTCCAAAGTCACAGCTTTCAAATTCTGTCAGTTTTATAACATAATACAAGCAATATGTCTTACAAAAATGTGTTTTTCACGCTCTTTAATGTGGCATGACTGATTGCTGTATTTGCCTCAGTTTAAGCGGCATATGAATCAATCATCTTTACAATTACAATGAGACATTCATTTAATTTAATTAGGCTATACTGTATTTTCCCATGCCTTCTGATGTTCCTTCACATTTATATTGTGCTATAACTTGAAATAAAGAGGAAAAACACATTTATAATTTGTATTTTGTGATAAAACTGACAGAATTTGAAAGCTGAGCTGTGTTATATTAAAAGCAACAAAGCACAAAGCTTATTGCGATTACTGCGTGGAGAGGTGAAATATTATTTCCAATCATTTACTATATTATACCATGAATAAAACAGCTCGTGAATAGTCATTTAAAGGTGCACTAAGAAATTTTTGAAAAACGCTTTTGATCGCAGTGTCAGACCGAGTCCCAAAACACACTTGTGTCTTGTAATGATAGAGAGAGGAGAACGCTCAATTTGAGTGCACAGACGGATATTAGCAGATCGATTATAAATAGAGAGAATTGGAAGATAAAAAAAGAGGAAAATATTGGAGGAAAAAAAACATTACAAAGAAGGGTTATGATCAGGCAAGAGGTAGGACCCACGTAAATATCAGAGCAGCTTTCCAGTGCTGGAGAGAACTCAAGGAGCAGGAAGGGCTCGAATTGGACGACGAGGTTGCGTTGTTTCTTCTTGATAGGTGAGTAACATTGATTTTGCATTGTTTCACAAAACTTATCTGTGTTGGCTTTTGTTTGAATATGCTTGTGTGTCATCTTTGCTTGTTTCTGCAATCGTTGTGCCAGGGTTGTTTACGTATGTGTGGGGTGGAGATATCAAAATAGGGGCAAGGTCCTGTTGGGGTATGGGCGTGTTTGTTTTGGTGCTTTCAAATATCAACATTGTTTGACAAAAATCGCTTAGTGCACCTTTAATGTCATATACCTCAGAAAAGACAACAATAAGTTGGAGCCTACTTCAAACTTTGAACGTTTTGTTGTTTTTAATTCAATTTTAATTCTGGACACAGACCTTAGTTTCAGTAGTCATGTCAAAGCAGTAACTAAATCAGCATACTATCATCTCAAAAACATTGCAAGAATTAGATGTTTTGTTTCCAGTCAAGACTTGGAGAAACTTGTTCATGCCTTTATCACCAGCAGGGTGGATTATTGTAATGGTCTCCTCACCGGCCTTCCCAAGAAGACCATTAGACAGCTGCAGCTCATCCAGAACGCTGCTGCCAGGATTCTGACTAGAACCAGAAAATATGAGCATATCACACCAGTCCTCAGGTCCTTACACTGGCTTCCAGTTACATCTAGGATTGATTTTAAAGTACTCTTACTCGTTTATAAATCACTCAATGACATAGGACCTAAATACATTGCAGATATGCTCACTGAATATAAACCTAACAGACCACTCAGATCATTAGGATCGAGTCAGTTAGAAATACCAAGGTTTCACACAAAACAAGGGGAGTCCGCTTTTAGCTATTATGCCGCCCGCAGTTGGAATCAGCTTCCAGAAGAGATTAGATGTGCTAAAACAATAACCACATTTAAATGTAGACTCAAAACTCATCTGTTTAGCTGTGCATTCATTGAATGTGCTATGTCCGAACTGATTGCACTGTATTTTATGTATAATCATTTTCTATTTTTAACTGTTTTAAATTCATATTAAATCAATTTCTAAATCATTTTAAAAGTTTTTAAGATCCCTGTTTTATTGTTGTGATTTTCTTATGATTATTTTACTTCCTTTTATGTAAAGCTCTTTGAATTACAATTGTGTATGAAATGTGCTATATAAATAAAGTTGCCTTGGCTTGCCTTGCCTAAATAAATGTGAGGAATGAAAGGATGGACACCACAGATGTTTGGAATGGTGGAATTTTCAAAAAGAAAACATATAATTTAATGAATTTATTCACATGAATACAGCGATCTGTCACGCCACATTAAAGAGCTTGAAAAATGCATTAATACCTTGTTTGTATTTCTATAAAACAGATTTTGAAAGCTGAGACTTGATATTAAAAGTACTAAAAGCACAAAGCTTATTGCTATTATTGGGTGGCTGGCGCACTACAAATAACGAATGCAATTGAAGACGTGAAATATTTTTTCCAGACACACTGAACCATGGTATGATTTCTGCTAATAATCCCACATATATTCAAATCAATTCCGGAGGCGTGGCAGCTTCTCCCGGTGCTCCCTGGGCCATCTGCATGTGCAATATAGCCTATACTCTCAACATATTATAATTTTAATTGCTATTAAAATTATAAATGTACAATATACAATTATAATATGTACGATTTACTTCTCGTAATTTTGACTTTATTCTCGAAGCTTTTCAACTTTGTTTTCAAAATATTTAGATTTTATTCTCATAATTTTGACTTTATTCTCGAAATATTTCGAGAATGTTTGTTGCTGCTGCGTGTTTTAAGTTGAAGCTCCATCAAGTTAATTCTTTATCGTCTATTTTTCAATCTTAAAATCAATTTTATACACCATTTTTGTTTCTATAACGTGTGAATATATCCCCCCATTGTATTCTACAACACAAAGAATCGGAGCACCTTGTTATCGCTAGTTTTATTTTGATTTGCCAAGTCCGCTACTAGCTTATAGCCCATTAGCATCGCTAGCACGGTTGCCGCTAATCTTACTTGCATTGCTTGAACTCCATTCTTTTACTCACTGTTACTTGCTTTAACATTTACATTTATGCATTTAGCAGACACTTTTATCCAAAGCGACTTACATTGCATTAAAGTTACAGTTTTTACATTTTTGTCAGCTTTTGCTTTCCCTGGGAATCTAACCCATGATCTTGGCATTGCTAGCGCCATGCTCTACTATTTGAGCTACAGGAAAGCTGTAAATGAAGGATTTGTGTCTACCTTTGAGTGCAGGTGAGGACATGTTCGAGCTGAACTCGGTGCAGCTCAAGCTGGAAGCCGTGGAGAAGTAGATCCGTGACCTGGTGGAGAAGCAGACCCAGGTGAGGGAGCGGCAAGCTGTGTCTGTTCCCCGAGTAGTGAGGTCAAAATTTTATTAAGGATCTAGAAAAAAACCTGATCGTGATTAAACTGGAAAAATGCAAAATAAATGAATGTAAGGCTTTACTGGGGGGTTGTTTTGCACGCTTGATCAACAAACTACAGTTGGTCCAAAATGCAGCAGCTAGAGTTCTTATTAAAAAAATCGGGAAAAACTAATCGGGAAAGCCGATTAGTCACCAGAAGAGAAGGACGGCAGCTCGCGTAAGTTTGTAATGCTTTTTCGCAGTTCTGTTGTTTAAATTATTTACTTGCTGCTAGGAAGGAATACTTCGTTTCCTACCTATTTCTATTGTGCATTTTCGTTGAGGTTTATATTTTTGATTGCACTTGCTGGCAATTTGAATAATTTGCACCTCAGCTAAGAACGAGCGTGTGTGATTGTGCGAAGTGTTTAGTTTCGTATACAGCAATTAGCAGTCCTTTAAGGTTATTGGCTGTGCTGAGCAGAAGCCGGCCTCAGCTGTTTTCACTCTAGTCTCCTAGTCCGTATTTATTTGACGTCTGTGCGCTGACGCGGAAGCGTCTGCGGAAGCGTTCAGCCATCGTGCTCAGCCTCCTCGTGTGAAGACCAACGAGTGTAAAGACAGACGACTTTTCCTGCGCGACTTCAACCGAGCAACGACACCGAGCACACACTTAAGTATCATTTCTATCTTTCCTCACACACTCTCCTTCCCTATCCTCTATCCCTCCACCTCTATCATGTGTTTCGAAACCATTCCGGTTCTCTCCCAACCACGCTCCAAAATCACACGCAGACGGCAACGTAATCCTGCTAACCTGCGCCCGATCGCTACATCTTCTACTGCACCTCTTTCTTTCTCTGTGGGTCTTTGGAATTGCCAGTCAGCTGTCAACAAAGCTGACTTCATTTCTGCTTTTTCCTTACAATCCACTATCAGCATCTTGGGCTTGACTGAGACCTGGATTCGTCCAGAAGACTCCGCTACCCCGGCTGCTCTTTCTCAAAATTTCTCTTTCTCTCACACCCCAAGGCAAGTTGGCCGGGGTGGGGGCACTGGTCTGCTCATTTCAAACAATTGGAAATACTCAACCCATTCTCCCCTAGGCAAACACAACTCATTTGAATCTCATGCGATTACTGTAACGGCTCCTATAAAACTCCAGATAGTAGTAATCTACCGTCCCCCTGGCCAAACTCTAGCCACCTTCCTAGAGGAGCTGGACGGCCTGCTGTCCTCTTTCATGGAGGATGGCACTCCACTCCTAGTCTTTGGCGATTTCAACATTCACCTAGACAGGCCTTATGCTACAGACTTCCATTCACTCCTAGCTTCATTTGATCTCAAACGCCTTACCACTACTAGCACGCACAAATCAGGCAGCCAACTTGATTTAATTTACACACGCAACTGTACTACAGATAACATTCTGGTACAACCACTACATATCTCTGACCATTTCTTCATTACATTTACCTTACATTTTACTACCCGGGTGCCACCAGCTCCCTTACCGGTTACTTTCAGACGTAACCTACGCTCCCTTTCCCCCACCCTTCTTTCCTCTGTAGTATCCTCCTCTCTTCCCTCACCTATCCATTTCACATCTCTGGATGTGAATGCAGCTACTGACACTTTATGCTCTACCTTAACCTCTTGTCTAGACGACATTTGTCCTCTCTCCTCCAGGCCAGCACGGGCTACCCCTTCTAACCCCTGGTTATCCGATGTTCTTCGTGAGCATCGGACCAAACTCAGAACGGCAGAGAGAAAATGGCGCAAATCAAACGATCCGTCGGACCTGACTAGGTATCAGTCTTTGCTTTCGTCTTTCTCTACTGAAGTCCACACTGCCAAATCCTCACACTTCCACAACAAGATCAACAGTGCTCCAGACATGCGTGATCTCTTCAGAACATGTAATTCTCTCCTCTGTCCCCCTCCACCACCGCCCACCACTTCTATAACAGCTGACGACTTTGCCACTTTTTTCACCGACAAAACTAGAACAATCGGTAACCAGTTCTCAACTCCACACACACAGGACCTCCAACCAACCACATCCACTGCTCAAACTCCCATCTTCTCCTTCTGTCCCCTCACCGAGGCGGAAGTATCCAAACTTCTCCTCTCCTGCCATCCTACAACATGTCCTCTTGACCCAATCCCCTCTCACCTTCTCCAAGCAATCTCTCCCACACTCTTACCGGCACTCACACACATTATCAACACATCTCTCCGCACTGGCATCTTCCCCACAGCGTACAAGCAGGCCCGGGTAACCCCACTGCTCAAAAAACCTACATTAAACACTTCTCTTTTAGAAAACTACAGACCTGTCTCTCTCCTTCCATTTGTAGCGAAAACACTCGAACGAGTTGTCTTCAACCAGCTCTCACTGTTCCTTTCACAGTACAACAAACTGGATGCTAAACAGTCAGGTTTCAGGAGTGGCCATTCAAAAGAGACTGCGCTACTCTCAGTCACTGAAGCCCTACGAGTCGCAAAGGCCGATTCCAAATCATCAGTCCTTATTCTGCTCGATCTTTCTGCTGCTTTTGACACTGTCAATCATCAGATCCTCCTGTCCACCCTCTCATCGCTGGGCATCACTGGGATTCCACTTCGCTGGTTTGAATCCTATCTCACCGGTAGGTCCTTCAGGGTGGCCTGGGGTGGGGAGGAATCCAAAGCACATCAACTGGTCACTGGGGTTCCTCAGGGATCGGTTCTTGGACCCCTCCTCTTCTCAACATACACTACATCACTGGGACCCATCATACAGGCACATGGCTTCTCCTACCATTGCTACGCCGATGACACACAGCTCTATCTCTCTTTTCAACCAGATGATACAACGGTAGCTGCACGGATCTCAGGCTGCCTGGCGGACATCTCGGCATGGATGAAAGAACATCACCTACAGCTCAACCTGGCAAAGACTGAGCTACTTGTCGTCCCTGCCACTCCGACTCTACAGCATGACTTCTCGATTCAATTAGGCACATCAATAATTACCCCATCAACTTCGGTCAGAAATCTTGGTGTAATCTTTGATGACCAGCTGACCTTCAAAGAGCACATTGCAAAGACTGCTCGATCTTGCAGGTTTGCGCTACACAACATCAGAAAAATCAGGCCCTTCCTGACAGAGCATGCTGCGCAACTTCTTGTCCAGGCCCTTGTCGTTTCTAGGCTGGACTACTGCAATGCCCTTCTGGCTGGTCTTCCATCAAACACAATCAAACCTCTACAAATGATTCAGAATGCAGCGGCACGACTGGTCTTCAATGAGCCCAAAAGAACCCATGTTACACCTCTCTTCATCTCACTGCACTGGCTACCAGTGGCAGCTCGCATCAAGTTCAAGACACTGATGCTTGCATACAGAACGACCACGACCACACTCCTACTTCCACGCACTATTACAAATCTACATCCCCTCCAGAAGTCTGAGATCTGCTAGTGAGCGACGCCTTGTGGTACCATCACAGAGAGGCTCAAAATCACTCTCCAGAACATTCTCATTCACCATTCCTGGATGGTGGAATAATCTTCCCACCCCTATCCGGAATGCTGGATCCCTGTCAATCTTCAAGCAACAACTGAAGACTCATCTCTTTCGGTACTACTTGACTTCATCCTAAACTTAAAAAAAAAAAAAAAAAAAAAAAACTTTCCCTTTATCTTTCTCTCCTTCCCTTGCTAGCTTGTACTTATTTGAACAATGACTGAGACTTGGTGTTACGAGCACTTCCTCTGTCTGATTGCCTCTTCAAGATGAATCGCTTTATGTACTCCCCAATTGTAAGTCGCTTTGGATAAAAGCGTCTGCCAAATGACTAAATGTAAATGTAAATGTATTAGAACAAGGAAGTATGACCATATTAGCCCGGTTCTGTCAACACTGCACCGGCTCCCTATCAAACATCGCATAGATTTTAAAATCTTGTTAATGACTTATAAAGCACTGAATGGCTTAGCTCCTCAGTACTTGAGCGAGCTCCTATCACACTATATTCCTTCACGTCCGCTGCGTTCTCAAAACTCTGGCCATTTGATAATACCTAGAATATCAAAATCGACTGCGGGCGGCAGATCCTTTTCCTATTTAGCTCCCAAACTCTGGAACAATCTACCTAACACTGTTCGGGAGGCAGACACACTCTGTCAGTTTAAATCTAGATTAAAGACCCATCTCTTTAACCTGGCGTACACATAACACACTACTACACTTCTATTATTCAAATCCGTTAAAGGATTGTTAGGCTGCATTAATTAGATCAACCGGAACCGGGAATACTCCCCATAACACACGATGTACTCATTACATCGTAAGAAGATTGGCATCTACGCTAATATTTGTTTCTTTCTTATTCTGTTTCTCAGTCCGTGTCCAGATCAGATGGTGGATCGGCGCCAGGAGATGATGTCTGCGGCCCTGATCGTCAGCGATAAGCCCCAGAGACATATCCCCAGTGAAGACCTCGATTAAAATATAATAAAAATAAAAATAAAACAAATAACTAAAAATATAATAATAAAATACCTAACTACATAATACTATTATTGTTGGAAATTGCAACAATATACAAATAGAAATAGAATACATTTATACATTTAACATTTTAATTAAAACAATAAGTAAACAATAAATAAACAATAATATCCTGGCCAGAGGAGAATTGTCCCCCCCGACTAAGCCCGGTTTCTCCCAAGTTTTTTTTTTTCTCCATTCTGTCACAGAGGGAGTTTTGGTTCCTTGCCGCTGTCGCCTCTGGCTTGCTCAGTTGGGGACACTTAATTTCTAGCGATTATCGTCAATTGGATTTCACAGATACTATTTAAACTATACTGAGCTAGACAATGACATCTCTGAATTCAATAACTGAAAATTGAGTGTTTAATCTTATTATTATACATTATTGACACTCTATCCTCCAACTTGATACTGTTAAGTGCTTTGACACAATCTGTATTGTTAAAAGCGCTATATAAATAAAGGTGACTTGACTTGACTTGACAGCATGATTATTGCACAGGTTTGCCTTAGGCTGGCCACAATAAAAGGCCACTCTAAAATGTGCAGTTTTACTGTACTGGGGTTCCGGGGAGGGGTCTGAAAACCAGTCAGTATCTGGTGTGACCACCATTTGCCTCACGCAGTGCAACACATCTCCTTCGCATAGAGTTGATCAGGTTGTTGATTGTGGCCTGTGGGATGTTGGTCCACTCCTCTTCAATGGCTGTGCGGAGTTGCTGCATATTGGCAGGAACTGGAACACGCTGTCGTATACGCCGATCCAGAGCATCCCAAACATGCTCAATGGGTGACATGTCCGGTGAGTATGCTGGCCATGCAAGAACTGGGATGTTTTCAGCTTCCAGGAATTGTGTACAGATCCTTGCAACATGGGGCCGTGCATTATCATGCTGCAACATGAGGTGATGGTCGTGGATGAATGGCACAACAATGGGCCTCAGGATCTCGTCACGGTATCTCTGTGCATTCAAAATGCCATCAATAAAATGCACCTGTGTTTGTTGTCCATAACATACACCTGCCCATACCATAATCCCACCGCCACCATGGGCCACTCAATCCACAACGTTGACATCAGCAAGCTGCTCACCCAACCACACCATACATGCTGTCTGCCATCTGCCCTGTACAGTGAAAACCGGGATTCATCCGTGAAGAGAACACCTCTCCAAAGTGCCAGACACCATCGAATGTGAGCATTTGCCCACTCAAGTCGGTTGCGACGACGAACTGCAGTCAGGTCGAGACCCCGATGAGGACGACGAGCATGCAGATGAGCTTCCCTGAGACGGTTTCTGACAGTCTGTGCAGAAATTCTTTGGTTATGCAAACCGATTGTTGCAGCAGCTGTCTGGGTGGCTGGTCTCAGATGATCTTGGAGGTGAAGATGCTGGATGTGGAGGTTCTGGGCTGGTGTGGTTAGACGTGGTCTGTGGTTGTGAGGTCGGTTGGATGTACTGCCAAATTCTCTGAAACGCCTTTGCAGACGGCTTATGGTAGAGAAATGAACATTCAATTCATGGGCAACAGCTCTGGTGGACATTCCTGCAGTCAGTATGCCAATTGCACTCTCCCTCAAAACTTGCGACATCTGTGGCATTGTGCTGTGTGATAAAACTGCACATTTTAGAGTGGCCTTTTATTGTGGCCAGCCTAAGGCACACCTGTGCATTAATCATGCTGTCTAATCAGCATCTTGATATGCCACACCTGTGAGGTGGATGGATTATCTCGGCAAAGGAGAAGTGCTCACTAACACAGATTTAGACAGATTTGTGAACAATATTTGAGAGAAATAGGCCTTTTGTGTACATAGAAAAAGTCTTAGACACATGATGTACTTGTTACATCGTAAAAAGTTTGACATCTACGCTAATATTAGTCTGTTTCTTTCTTATTCCGAGGTCACTGCATTCACCAGATCAGATGGTGGATCAGCACCTAGAGACGACCTCTACAGCCCTGAACGTCAGCGGAGACCAGGACACCTAGATGAGCCCCAGAGACAGACCCCCAGTGAGGACCCCGTCACCTAGACAGCCATCAGGAAAAGACCTCGGGAACCAGTTGAGTCCTTCAATCTGACTTTGCAGCAGTCGGAATTGAACTGATGTGTCATCATGGCTGGAGGCCAGAAATGCCCCCCCGAGAAATGCCCCCTTTCTACCTGGTTTTCCAAGTCCTGTCACCAATGAGTTTTGTTTCTGTCACCTCTCTGTCTGCACCAATGGAGTTTTGGGTTGACAGCTGTCTTCATTCATTTCCAGCTCTGGCATTGATCACTTAGTTGAGCGAATGATGCTAACTTCAGAATTACATTTTTTCCAGCAATCTTGATTGAGCTTACGGCTTGACGATGCCATCACATGAATTCAATAATGAAATGCCTTTAACTGAAAATTGAGTGTTTAATCTTGTCATTTTACATTATTGACACTATTTTCCCATTTTGATATTGTGCAGAGAGTTGCTTTGTCACCAATTTGTATTGTTAAAAGCGCTGATATAAATAAAGGTGACTTGACTTGACTTGACTTAGATCTTGTGAGTTCAGCTCATGAAGAATGGGGCAAAAACAAAAGTGTATGCGTTTCATAATCTGTTCAGGTCAGTGTAGATAGCATCAGAAATACAAAAACAAATTGTATAATCGACTTTAGCATCTTATAATTCAGCTTCATCCAGCTTCATTCATTGCACCCCCAGAAAAAAATTGCAGTGCTTTTGTACAACTATAGGAAAAGAACCACAACTAGATCCTAGTAAACTGGCAAATTACAGACCCATGAACTTCAAATCTTTCGTTTATGTCTAAAATTTTCACTGAAAAAGTTGTGACTGTTCAATTGTGCTCCTTCCTGCAAAAAAAAATATATCTATGAGGAGTTTCAGTCGGGTTTCAGGCCCCATCATAGCACAGAAACTGCACTTGTTAAAATTACAAATGACTTGTGTAACAAAGTTCGTAGATCGGGAAGAAGGCGGCGGGAACCGGTGAACATTCAAAATACTTTAATAAACAAATCAACAAACATAAAAGTAAAGCGGCAGCCCCTCACGGACGACTGCCGCACACAAAACACAAATTAAAATCCAGGCCTGGTCCTCTCTCGTCTTCCACTGTCGTCGCTCCTCCTTTTATCCTTCCGGAGCTCCTCCATGGGACTCGAGACCGGTGAGTGGCGCAGGTGTCGCTCATTATCATTAACTCCACCGGCCTCGCCCCACTCGTCACAACTTGCTTCTTGTATCAGATTAAGGCTGAATCTCATTGCTAGTTTTACTTGACCTTAGTGCTGCTTTTGACACTATTATAATAATAATAATAATAATAATAATAATTTGTTACATTTATATAGCGCTTTTCTGGGTACTCAAAGTGCTTTACATAGAAGGGGGGGATCTCCTCATGACATATCATGGCATACTCATAGATCGATTACAAAACTATATGGGTATTCAAGGGCAGGCTTTAAGATGGTTTAGATCCTACCTTTCTGATCGTTATCACTTTGTCTATTTAAACGGGGAAACATCTCAATTAAATCCAGTAAAGTATGGCGTACCACAAGGATCTGTCCTAGGCCCTCTGCTATTTTCAATATATATGTTGCCCCTTGGTAATATTATTAGAAAATACGGGATTAGTTTCTGTTATGCTGATGATACTCAACTATATATTTCAACAAGATGAAACTTCTAAATGATCTAAGCTAACAGAGTGTGTTAAAAATGTAAAAGACTGGATTACCAATAATTTTCTCCTATTAAATTTGGATAACATTTACATTTACATTTAGTCATTTGGCAGACGCTTTTATCCAAAGCGACTTACAATTGGGGAATACATAAAGCGATTCATCTTGAAGAGGCAATCAGACAGAGGAAGTGCTCGTAACACCAAGTCTCAGTCATTGTTCAAATAAGTACAAGCTAGCAAGGGAAGGAGAGAAAGATAAAGGGAAAGGTTTTTTTTTTTTTTTTTTTATAAGAACAAGTTTAGGATGAAGTCAAGTAGTGCCGAAAGAGATGAGTTTTCAGTTGTTGCTTGAAGATTGACAAGATTGACAGGGATCCAGCATTCCGGATAGGGGTGGGAAGATTATTCCACCATCCAGGAATGGTGAATGAGAATGTTCTGGAGAGTGATTTTGAGCCTCTCTGTGATGGTACCACAAGGCGTCGCTCACTAGCAGATCTCAGACTTCTGGAGGGGATGTAGATTCGTAATAGTGAGTGGAAGTAGGAGGGAGCTGAGCCTGTGGTCGTTCTGTATGCAAGCATCAGTGTCTTGAACTTGATGCGAGCTTCCACTGGTAGCCAGTGCAGTGAGATGAAGAGAGGTGTAACATGGGTTCTTTTGGGCTCATTGAAGACCAGTCATGCCGCTGCATTCTGAAATATTTGTAGAGGTTTGATGGAAGACCAGCCAGAAGAGCATTGCAGTAGTCCAGCCTAGAAACGACAAGGGCCTGGACAAGAAGTTGCGCAGCATGCTCTGTCAGGAAGGGCCTGATTTTTCTGATGTTGTGTAGCGCAAACCTGCAAGATCGAGCAGTCTTTGCAATGTGCTCTTTGAAGGTCAGCTGGTCATCAAAGATTACACCAAGATTTCTGACCGAAGTTGATGGGGAAATTATTGATGTGCCTAGCTGAATCGAGAAGTCATGCTGTAGAGTCGGAGTGGCAGGGACGACAAGAAGCTCAGTCTTTGCCAGGTTGACCTGTAGGTGATGTTCTTTCATCCATGCCGAGATGTCCGCCAGGCAGCCTGAGATCCGTGCAGCTACCGTTGGATCATCTGGTTCAAAAGAGAGATAGAGCTGTGTGTCATCGGCGTAGCAATGGTAGGAGAAGCCATGTGCCTGTATGATGGGTCCCAGTGATGTAGTGTATGTGGAGAAGAGGAGGGGTCCAAGAACCGATCCCTGAGGAACCCCAGTGACCAGTTGATGTGCTTTGGATACCTCCCCTCCCCAGGCCACCCTGAAGGACCTACCGGTGAGATAGGATTCAAACCAGCGAAGTGGAATCCCAGTGATGCCCAGCGATGAGAGGGTGGACAGGAGGATCTGATGATTGACAGTGTCAAAAGCAGCAGAAAGATCCAGCAGAATGAGGACTGATGATTTGGAATCGCCCTTTGCGACTCGCAGGGCTTCAGTGACTGAGAGTAGCGCAGTCTCTGTTGAATGGCCACTCCTGAAACCTGACTGTTTAGCATCCAGTTTGTTGTACTGTGAAAGAAACAGTGAGAGCTGGTTGAAGACAACTCGTTCGAGTGTTTTCGCTACGAATGGAAGGAGAGAGACAGGTCTGTAGTTTTCTAAAAGAGAAGTGTTTAATGTAGGTTTTTTGAGCAGTGGGGTTACCCGGGCCTGCTTGAACGCTGTGGGGAAGATGCCAGTGCGGAGAGATGTGTTGATAATGTGTGTGAGTGCCGGTAAGAGTGTGGGAGAGATTGCTTGGAGAAGGTGAGAGGGGATTGGGTCAAGAGGACATGTTGTAGGATGGCTGGAGAGGAGAAGTTTGGATACTTCCGCCTCGGTGAGGGGACAGAAGGAGAAGATGGGAGTTTGAGCAGTGGATGTGGTTGGTTGGAGGTCCTGTGTGTGTGGAGGTGAGAACTGGTTACCGATTGTTCTAGTTTTGTCTGTGAAAAAAGTGACAAAGTCGTCAGCTGTTATAGAACTGGTGGGCGGTGGTGGAGGGGGACAGAGGAGAGAATTAAATGTTCTGAAGAGATTACGCATGTCTGGAGCGCTGTTGATCTTGTTGTGGAAATGTGAGGATTTGGCAGTGTGGACTTCAGTACAGAAAGATGAAAGCAAAGACTGATACCTAGTCAGGTCCGACGGATCGTTTGATTTGCGCCATTTTCTCTCTGCCGCTCTGAGTTTGGTCCGATGCTCACGAAGAACATCGGATAACCAGGGGTTAGAAGGGGCAGCCCGTGCTGGCCTGGAGGAGAGAGGACAAATGTCGTCTAGACAAGAGGTTAAGGTAGAGCATAAAGTGTCAGTAGCTGCATTCACATCCAGAGATGTGAAATGGGTAGGTGAGGGAAGAGAGGAGGATACTACAGAGGAAAGAAGGGTGGGGGAAAGGGAGCGTAGGTTACGTCTGAAAGTAACCGGTAAGGGAGCTGGTGGCACCCGGGTAGCAAAATGTAAGGTAAATGTAATGAAGAAATGGTCAGAGATATGTAGTGGTTGTACCAGAATGTTATCTGTAGTACAGTTGCGTGTGTAAATTAAATCAAGTTGGTTGCCTGATTTGTGCGTGCTAGTAGTGGTAAGGCGTTTGAGATCAAATGAAGCTAGGAGTGAATGGAAGTCTGTAGCATAAGGCCTGTCTAGGTGAATGTTGAAATCGCCAAAGACTAAGAGTGGAGTGCCATCCTCCATGAAAGAGGACAGCAGGCCGTCCAGCTCCTCTAGGAAGGTGGCTAGAATTTGGCCAGAGGGACGGTAGATTACTACTATCTGGAGTTTTATAGGAGCCGTTACAGTAATCGCATGAGATTCAAATGAGTTGTGATTGCCTAGGGGAGAGTGGGTTGAGTATTTCCAATTGTTTGAAATGAGCAGACCAGTGCCCCCACCCCGGCCAACTTGCCTTGGGGTGTGAGAGAAAGAGAAATTGTGAGAGAGAGCAGCCGGGGTAGCGGAGTCTTCTGGACGAATCCAGGTCTCAGTCAAGCCCAAGATGCTGAGTGTGGATTGTAAGGAAAAAGCAGAAATGAAGTCAGCTTTATTGACCGCTGACTGGCAATTCCAAAGACCCACAGAGAAAGAAAGCGGTGTAGTAGAAGATGTAGCGATCGGGCGCAGGTTAGCAGGATTACGTTGCCGTCTGCATGTGTTTTTAGAGCGTGGTTGAGAGAGAACCGGAATGGTTTGGAAACACATGATAGCGGTGGAAGGATGGAGGATAGGGAAGGAGAGTGTGTGAGGGAAGATATAAATGATACTTAAGTGTGTGCTCGTTGCTCGGTTAAAGTTGCGCAGGAAAAGTCGTCCGTCTTTACACTCGTTGGTCTTCACACGAGGAGGCTGAGCACGACGGCTGAACGCTTCCGCAGACGCTTCCGCGTCAGCGCTCTGACATCAAATTAATACAGTATAGGAGACTAGAGTGAAAACAGCTGAGGCCGGCTTCTGCTCAGCACAGCCAATAACCTTAAAGGACTGCTAATTGCTGGATACGAAACTATACACTTCGCACAATCACACAGGCTCGTTCTTAGCTGAGGCGCAAATTATTCTAATTACCAGTAAGTGCAATCACAAATATAAACCTCAACGAAAATGCAAAATAGAAATAGATAGGAAACTAAGTATTCCTTCCTAGCAGCAAGTAAATAATTTAAACAACAGAACTGCGAAAAAGTATTACAACACTTACGCGAGCTGCCGTCCTTCTCTTCTGGTGACTAATCGGCTTTCCCAACTTATAACAAGTCAAGTCAAGTCACCTTTATTTATATAGCGCTTTTAACAATACAGATTGTGTCAAAGCACTTAACAGTATTAAGTTGGAGGATAGAGTGTCAGTAATGTATAATAATAAGATTAAACACTTAATTTTCAGTTAAGGGCGTTTCATTATTGAATTCGGAGATGTCATTGTCTAGCTAAGTTTAGTTTAAATAGTATCTGTGAAATCAAATTTACTATAATCGCTAGAAATTAAGTGTCCCCAACTGAGCAAGCCAGAGGCGACAGCGGCAAGGAACCAAAACTCCCTCTGTGACAGAATGGAGAAAAAAAACCTTGGGAGAAACCAGGCGCAGTCGGGGGCCAGTTCTCCTCTGGCCAGGATATTATTGTTTATTCATTGTTTACTTATTGTTTTAATTACATTTTTAAATGTATAAATGTATTATATTTCTATTTTTATATTGTTGCAATTTCTAACAATAATAGTATTATGTAGTTAGGTATTTTATTATTATATTTTTAATTATTTGTTTTATTTTTAGTTTTATTGTATTTTAGTCGAGGTCTTCACTGGGGATATGTCTCTGGGGCTCATCGCTGACGATCAGGGCCGCAGACATCATCTCCCGGCGCCGATCCACCATCTGATCCGGACACGGACTGAGAAACAGAATAAGAAAGAAACAACTATTAGCGTAGATGCCAATCTTCTTACGATGTAACGAGTACATCGTGTGTTATGGGAAGTGTTCCCGGTTCCGGTTGATCTAATTAATGCAGCCTAACAATCCTTTAACGGATTTGAATAATAGATGTGTAGTAGTGTGTTAGGTGTATGTCAGGTTAAAGAGGTGGGTCTTTGATCTAGATTTAAACTGACAGAGTGTGTCTGCCTCCCGAACAGTGTTTGGTAGATTGTTCCAGAGTTTTGGTGCTAAAAGGAAAACGATCTGCCGCCCGCAGTTGATTTAGATATTCCAGGTATTATCAAATGGCCAGAATTTTGAGAACACAGCGGCCGTGGAGGACTATAATGTGATAAGAGCTCGTTCAAGTACTAAGGAGCTAAGCCATTCAGGGCTTTATAAGTCATTAACAAGATTTTAAAATCTATACGATGTTTAATAGGGAGCCAGTGCAGTGTTGACAGAACCGGGCTAATGTGGTCATACTTCCTGGTTCTAGTAAGAACTCTAGCTGCTGCATTTTGAACCATCTGTAGTTTGTTTATTAAGTATGCAGAACAACCACCCAAAAAAGCATTACAATAATCTAACCTTGAGGTCATAAACGCATGAATTAATATTTCTGCAATTGATATTGAGAGCATAGGTCTCAGTTTAGATATATTTTTAAGATGAAAAAATGCACTTTTACAAATGCTAGAAACGTGGCTGTCAAAGGAGAGATTGCTATCAAATAGCACACCAAGATTCCTGACTGATGACGAAGAATCGACAGAGCAGCCATCAAGTGTTAGAGTGTTCTAGGTTTTTACTTGTGGGGGTTTTAGGTCCGATAATTAACACCTTTGTTTTTTCAGAATTTAGCAGTAAGAAATTACTTGTCATTGTCATTAGGATATGTCCCCAAAAACTTTAAATTGGCTGTTATTAAGCCTCTCATTAAAAAACCACAACTTGACCCCAAAGATCTAGTTAATTACAGACCGATCTCGAATCTCCCTTTTTTGTGAAAGATATTAGAAAAGGTTGTATCCTCACAATTACATTCCTTCTTAGAGAAAAATGATATCTGTGAGGATTTCCAGTCAGGATTTAGACCGTATCATAGTACTGAGACTCCTCTCATTAGAGTTACAAATGACCTGCTCTTATCATCTTGTAACAGTTTTACTGTCACATTGGTTCCTAGTAGTTCTTTTTGCATGTCATATCTAGCCCTATCATTAGGGGGCACTCTGTATTCTGAGTTGCTCATTTGCATAAAAAGGGGGAAAGAAGTAGCATTAGGCAGGAAGTAGTGTGCTAAGCACATGGAATGTTTTTTCCTTTGCTGTCCTTTTCTTGGTGCCCTAGTTTGAGGAACAATTTGTTCTTCGTCTCAAATGTAAGTAAGGCATTGGTTTGTACATATGTAGAGTTTGTATATATGCTTTCTGTTATGGGTTAGCACTAAACACGTGTTGATTGTTGTATGTTTGTTTAAATGCAGAGGGTTCTTGTATGAGAGAGGAAACAGCACAGATATAAACAGGACCTAGACAAAAGGGACTAATTGTCTTCATCCAACCCATCTACTCATCATCTTATTTTATGGTCAACAAACGGGTGAATTGTTTGCTGATTCAGATTCCTCATTGCTTCACTAAAGAACTGCTGGTAGCATTTTCCACTCTAAAGACTGATCTCACTATGACAAAATGCTACTGATGGTCATATCTATGAACTGATGGACTTGCTGGACTTAATTGATGTTTCCTCAACTCTGGAAGACTTTGTGCTGATGTTTGTAATTGTTGATGTGAATGTGTGACTCACAGCTTGCATTTAATACACATGGCTCACTGAAATGAATTGGTCTCTGTGGTCCCTCAATCTTTATGTGGCATCAAAAGTTAGGTGTTACATAAAATATGGCGCCCAAACAGGGACCTGAAGAAAGAAAAGTACAATCTGAATTTTGAACTAAACTGAACTGAATTTTGAAGAGAGACACAAACTCAACTTTCTGTGAGTCATGCTGTTTTATTGATTACAGTAACATAACATTATAGTCAACTTATGCTTTAAAGATAAAGTTATCTCCAAAGATTCATTAGTTACAAAATGGCCGCCTTCCAGAAAGAGAGAGAGGGTGAGGATCCTTTAATCCCAGACTACTCTTCAGAACCTTTCACCACTCATCGTGAGCCAATCCAAGACCTTATTCATTCTCTCAGTAGCTTGTATCTGGAAAATGAACCTGAAAATGTGGAACAAGAATGTGATTTCGATGACTCTGTTACCTCCTCCTCCTCCAAATGAAGAAGATGAAAGTTTATTAACAATGATAATGGCTTCAAGGATGCATAAAGTAGAATGTAGAGTGGAGGGGTTAGAAAATTTAGCTGATGTTCGTTTTAAGGATATTCAACACCAGTTGCAGGAGCAAAGTAATAGGATGACTGCTATCGAATGTCAGCTGCAGCACCTGGTAAAACAGCACCAAGATCATCACGCAGAAGTACAGCAGCTCGAGCACTCACTGTCCACCAAGCTGAAGGACGAATGCAGTCTTGTAAAAGACACTTTGGAAACTAAGGTCCAGGAGTTAGGAAGAGCAATTATGGATTGCCTGAAATGGAGAGATGGCCAACTGAGGTCACTGATTCAGTCTTCTGGGGGAGCTACTTCTACTCCACATTTCAGCCACACCATACCAGACCACAGCTCATTTCGAACTGTACATTATAAGACCCCCATCAAGCTAGAGTTTCCAAAATTTGGAAGTTTAGATGGAGAAGATCCCATTACGTACCTGGAGCGATGTGATGAATATCTGGCTATACAGCCTTTGAATGACTCTGAAATCTTATCCATGCTTCCTTCTGTGTTAACACATACAGCTAAAGACTGGTGGGTAGCAGAAAAGAAGGTGAGAACATGGTCACAATTTAAGTCTGCTTTTCTTCAGTCCTTTTTGTCTGACGATCACGAGGTCGAAGTGGAAAGAAGGATCAGAGAAAGGAAACAAAGAGTTGATGAAAGCATCAGGACATTTGCATACCAGTACCGAGCCTTATGTTTGAGGTTGAAGCCTTCCATGATGGAACGTGAGATCCTCCAAGCAACTCTCCGAAACTGCAATCCAAGAATTGCCAGTATTTTAAGAGGTACTGTAACTACTGTAGATGATTTGGTACGGGTAGGAACCCTTATAGAAAGAGATCTCAGCGAAGAGAGAGCCTTCTGGAGGCAGAGACACCAAGAACAAAGCTCAAAGCCTTCTGAAACTGGAAAATTCACAAAAGGACGACAGCTTAATCCACACATAGCTGTTTGTTCAGAGAACAGCGGAAAGCCACTAACGACATTAACGTTGCCCATAACTATCAGAGGCCTTCAATATCAAGCAATCCTGGATACTGGGAGCACTTATTCATTAGTGCAGGAGTCGTGTTGGCATCAGTTGAAGTCGAATCATGAAGCTTTGCAGTCAAGCAGAGGACAGTCATTTTCCCTTGCTAATGGGTATGTACAGTCATCCTTGGGGAAGGTAGTTTGGCAGGGTACTACTCATGGCCACAACTATCCTCTAAGAGCCTATGTGATGAGGGACTGCGACTTGGCCTTTTCAGTTGTATTAGGACTTGAGTTTTTGAGGACATCAGGAATCATCATTGATTTTAAAAATTCCACATATTCATTGCCTGAAGAAGGTGATGTAGTCCACTTCTTCACAACTTCTTCACCTTCACCGACAGTAAGTCTGCATCTTGTTCTACCTTTAGTGCAAACGGCTTCTACTACACTAACCACCATAAAGGAGTTAGTGGATCGAGCTGATGCTTCTAAAGCACAGAAACGTCAGTTAGAAGGACTGATGCTTGACTGGCCAACTGTATGCACTGACATCTTGGGACAAACTAACTTAATTCGCCATCGAATCAATACTATTGATGAGATTCCTGTGCGTAAGAAAGCCTATCCTGTTTCTGTCAACAAACAGAAGTTCATGGATGAGGAGGTAGCAAGTATGCTGGACAAAGGCATCATAAGACCTTCTGTTTCCCCTTGGGCTGCACCAGTTGTTTTGGTACCGAAGAAAGATGGCAGTACCCGCTTTTGTGTTGATTATCAAGCACTGAACTCCAAGACTCCTCTGGATGGATTTCCAATGCCACAGATTCAGGATATCCTAGAGTCCTTGTATGGAGCAACCATATTCAGCACATTAGATCTTAAGTCTGGTTACTGGCAGGTAGGAATGGATGAGGACAGTATCCAAAAGACCGCCTTTGTCACCAAAAATGCCCAGAACGAATTTGTTCGTCTTCCCTTTGGCCTTAAAAACGCCGCTGCAACCTTTCAAAGGCTTATGAACAACATTCTGAGAGACTACATAGGGAATTTCTGCTTTGTATACCTTGATGACATAGTGATCTATTCTAAAACTGTCCAAGACCACTTTCAACATCTCAAGCAACTCTTTGCAAAACTGGAAGTTTCAGGATTGACACTCAACCTTAAGAAATGTTCTATGCTGCAAAAAACCATCACATATCTAGGACATGTTGTTTCTGAAGAAGGGGTCCGTACTGAAGCTTCTAAAGTCAAAGCTGTTCAAGATTTTCCAGTACCCAATAATCTCAAAGAGGTACAAAGGTTTTTAGGTCTTGCAAGTTGGTATCACCGTTTCATATCCCACTTCTCCGAGCAAGCAGCCCCTTTATATGCACTAAAGGCTAAGAATGCAATTTGGGATTGGACAGTTGAATGTCAAAATGCTTTTGATGATCTTAAGTACGCCCTACAACGAGCACCAGTTTTAATGCCGCCTGACTTCACCAAGGATTTTAAAGTACAAACGGATGCCAGTGATATAGGATTAGGAGCTGTATTGACACAGGATTTTGATGGGGCAGAACATGTCATTGCCTACGCTTCGCGGCTTCTGCACGGAGCAGAGAAGTCATACTCTACTGCAGAGAAGGAATGTCTTGCAGTAGTGTGGGCCGTGGAAAAGTGGAGACAGTACCTGGAGGGAAGGAACTTTGAAGTACTCACAGATCATTCTGCACTGACTTGGGTATTCAATCACCCTAAACCATCCTCACGCTTGACCAGGTGGGCTTTACGTCTTCAAGGTTTCAGCTTTACGGTAAAGTACCGGAAGGGATCATGTAATGTGGTACCTGATGCCCTATCTAGAGGAGTACCTGTACAAGAGGTGGTAAGCCATATTGCCCTATGTCAACCTTCAAAACCAGACCCTAATTTGCCTGTCAGTTGGGATGAAGTTGGGAAAGCCCAAAAGCTTGATTCTTCTTTGCATGCTCTATGGGAGTTAGCTAAACAACCTACCACAGATCCCAACCGCATTTCTTACATCATACAGAATGACTACCTGTTTCGCAGTGTGCCTGACAAGCACCAAGGATACACTCACCAACTAGTCATACCTGCATCACTTAGGGAAACGTTTTTGCATTTTGCTCATTCGAACCCTCTGAGTGGACATTTGGGGAGAATGAGAACCTTAAGGAGACTACTTGACAATGTCTATTGGCCTGAGATTCGTAAAGACGTTTGGAGTTTTTGCACCCAGTGTAAGACGTGTCAAGCCTATAAACCAAGAATCTCAAAGTTATCTGGATTGCTGCAGTCAATCCCAGTAGTGGAGCCTGGCTATATGCTTGGAGTAGATCTGATGGGTCCTTTCCCAAGAAGTTCCAGATCCAATGAATTCTTATTAGTCTTTGTGGATTATTGCAGCAAGTGGGTAGAACTCTTTGCTCTACGGTCTGCAAACACTCACCTCATAACCAACATTCTGACAAAAGAAATGTTCACTCGATGGGGAGCTCCAGCATACTTGGTCTCAGACCGCGGCCCACAGTTTACTGCCCAATTACTCAACGATACCTGCAAGCAATGGGGTGTAGTTCAAAAACTCAGTACAGCATATCATCCACAAACCAACTTAACTGAGAGGATCAACAGGACCTTAAAAACAATGATATCATCTTACGTTCGTGACAACCACCGTGATTGGGACAAATGGATACCAGAGTTCCGGTATGCCATTAATTCAGCATGGCAGGAGAGTACGGGTCTCACTCCAGCAGAGATTGCATTGGGGCGCAAACTAAAGGGTCCACTCGAGCGATTGATCCGCAAACCTCCTAATCCCGATCATGTAGCCTATAGCACTGTTGAAAGGCAGAAAGCTCTTCTTGACCAAGTAAGAGAGAAGACTAGCCAAGCCCAAGAGAGACAAGGCAGATACTACAATAAACGTAGGAAGCCTGAGTCCTTCGAGGAAGGAGATCTGGTTTGGATCCTCACTCACCCTCTATCTCGCGCTGCAGATTATTTCATGGCCAAGTTAGCCCCAAGATGGCAAGGTCATGCAAAAATCATGAAAAGGGTGAATAATGTCAATTACAAAGTGGTAATACTTGACAACCCGAGCCAATGTGATACTTACCATGTTGAAAAGCTAAAGAAGTTTTATGGGACCGTCTAACTCTTTTCTTTTAGGGGGAGGGGTGTGTAACAGTTTTACTGTCACATTGGTTCCTAGTAGTTCTTTTTGCATGTCATATCTAGCCCTATCATTAGGGGGCACTCTGTATTCTGAGTTGCTCATTTGCATAAAAAGGGGGAAAGAAGTAGCATTAGGCAGGAAGTAGTGTGCTAAGCACATGGAATGTTTTTTCCTTTGCTGTCCTTTTCTTGGTGCCCTAGTTTGAGGAACAATTTGTTCTTCGTCTCAAATGTAAGTAAGGCATTGCTTTGTACATATGTAGAGTTTGTATATATGCTTTCTGTTATGGGTTAGCACTAAACACGTGTTGATTGTTGTATGTTTGTTTAAATGCAGAGGGTTCTTGTATGAGAGAGGAAACAGCACAGATATAAACAGGACCTAGACAAAAGGGACTAATTGTCTTCATCCAACCCATCTACTCATCATCTTATTTTATGGTCAACAAACGGGTGAATTGTTTGCTGATTCAGATTCCTCATTGCTTCACTAAAGAACTGCTGGTAGCATTTTCCACTCTAAAGACTGATCTCACTATGACAAAATGCTACTGATGGTCATATCTATGAACTGATGGACTTGCTGGACTTAATTGATGTTTCCTCAACTCTGGAAGACTTTGTGCTGATGTTTGTAATTGTTGATGTGAATGTGTGACTCACAGCTTGCATTTAATACACATGGCTCACTGAAATGAATTGGTCTCTGTGGTCCCTCAATCTTTGTGGCATCAAAAGTTAGGTGTTACAATCTGATCGTGGTTGTATCTCTCTATTAGTTCTACTGGATCTTAGCGCTGCGTTCGACACTATCGATCACAACATTCTTTTGAATAGACTAGAAAACTTTGTTGGCATTAGTGGAAGTGCATTAGCATGGTTCAAATCGTACTTATCTGACCGCCATCAATTCGTAGCAGTGAATGACGAGGTATCATATCAATCAGAAGTGCAGTATGGAGTTCCTCAAGGCTCAGTACTAGGGCCGTTACTTTTCACGCTATATTACCCTTGGGAAATATCATTAGGAAACACGGGGTTAGCTTTCACTGTTATGCTGATGATACTCAGCTCTATATTTCTTCACGGCCTGGTGAAACACACCAAATTGAGAAACTTATGGAATGCATAGTTGATATAAAAAACTGGATGACGAGTAATTTCTTACTGCTAAATTCTGAAAAAACAGAGGTGTTAATTATCGGACCTAAAACCCCCACAAGTAATAACCTAGAACACTGTCTAACACTTGATGGCTGCTCTGTAAATTCTTCATCATCAGTCAGGAACCTAGGTGTGCTATTTAATAGTAATCTCTCCTTTGACAGCCACGTTTCTAGCATTTGTAAAACTGCATTTTTTCATCTTAAAAATATATCTAAACTGAGACCTATGCTCTCAATGTCAAATGCAGAAACATTAATTCATGCGTTTATGACCTCAAGGTTAGATTATTGTAATGCTTTATTGGGTGGTTGTTCTGCACGCTTAATAAACAAATTACAGATGGTTCAAAATGCAGCAGCTAGAGTTCTTACTAGAACCAGGAAGTATGAGCACATTAGCCCGGTTCTGTCAACACTGCACTGGCTCCCTACTAAACATCGTATAGATTTTAAAATCTTGTTAATTACTTATAAAGCCCTAAATGGTTTAGCTCCTCAGTACTTGAGCGAGCTCTTATCGCATTATAGTCCTTCACGTCCGCTGCGTTCTCAAAACTCTGGCCATTTGATAATACCTAGAATATCAAAATCAACTGCGGGCGGCAGATCTTTTTCCTATTTAGCGCCCAAACTCTGGAACAATCTACCAAACACTGTTCGGGAGGCAGACACACTCTGTCAGTTTAAATCTAGATTAAAGGCCCATCTCTTTAACCTGGCGTACACATAACACACTAATACACTTCTATTATTCAAATCCGTTAAAGGATTGTTAGGCTGCATTAATTAGATCAACCGGAACCGGGAACACTTCCCATAACACATGATGTACTTGTTACATCGTAAAAAGATTGACATCTACGCTAATATTAGTCTGTTTGTTTCTTATTCCGAGGTCACTGCATTCACCAGATCAGATGGTGGATCAGCACCTAGAGACGACCTCTACAGCCCTGAACGTCAGCGGAGACCAGGACACCTAGATGAGCCCCAGAGACAGACCCCCAGTGAGGACTCCGTCACTTAGACAGCCATCAGGACAATATCTCGGGAACCAGATGAGCCCTCCAATCTGACTTTGCAGCAGTTGGAATTGAACTGCTGTGTCGTCTGGCCAGAGGAGAAATGGCCCCCCGACTGAGCCTGGTTTCTCCCAAGGTTTTTTTCTCCGTTCTGTCACCAATGGAGTTTTGGTTCCTTGCCGCTGTCGCCTCTGGCTTGCTTAGTTGGGGACACTTAATTTCCAGCAATATCGTCGATTTGATTGAACAGAAACTTTTTTTAACTGAACTGAGCTGGACGATGCCATCACTGAATTCAATAATGAAATGCCTTTAACTGAAAATTGAGTGTTTAATCTTGTCATTTTACATTATTGACACTATTTTCCCATTTTGATATTGTGCAGTTGCTTTGTCACAATTTGTATTGTTAAAAGCGCTATATACTGTAAATAAAGGTGACTTGACTTGACTTGACTTGTCATCCAGTTTTTTTATATCAACTATGCATTCCATAAGTTTCTCAATTTGGTGTGTTTCACCAGGCCGTGAAGAAATATAGAGCTGAGTATCATCAGCATAACAGTGAAATCTAACCCCATGTTTCCTAATGATATTTCCCAAGTGTAACATTTAAACCGTGAAAAGTAACGGCCCTAGTACTGAGCCTTGAGACACAGCATTCTTCCATCTTAGAAACATTGCCAAGCTTCGAAACATGTTACCTGTTTCTGATGCAGAAAAGCTAGTTCATGCATTCATAACCTCTAGACTGGACTATTGTAATGCACTGCTAGGTGGTTTTCCTGCATCTTCAATAAATAAGCTACAGATAGTCCAAAATGCAGCTTCTAGAGTGTTTACCAGGTCAAGAAAATATGATCACATTAATCCAGTTTTACATTCTCTGCACTGGCTACCTATTAAGTTCCGTATCAGTTACAAAATATTACTAATTGCTTATAATGCCCTTATTGTTTTAGCTCCTATGTGCCTATCTAGTCTTCTATCACGCTACAATCCATCACGCTCCCTAAGGTCGCAAAACTCTGTACTCTTGGTAGTTCCTAGGATAGCAAAGTCCACTAAAGGAGGTAGAGCTTTTTCACATTTGGCTCCCAAACACTGGAATAGCCTTCCTGATAATGTTCGGGGTTCAGACACACTCTCTCCGTTTAAATCTAGATTAAAGACACATCTCTTTAGCCAGACATTCACATAATGTATCTCATAACCTTGTACTTCAGTTAAATCTGATGAAATGCACATTTTCATTCTTTTGCTTGGGTTGAACACATCATTTTTTGCTTAGTTGGAACAGCAGCTGTGCTAATTTTTCTTTATTACCTTCTCTGTTTCTGCCACGGGATTGGCATCCCGAGGTAACTAGGACTTACAGAAGCTTCAGTCTGGATCCAGCCCTCACAAAGACCTGAGATGACCAAACACCTGAGAAGAGATGATGCCACCCCCTCAGAAGACCTCAGATGACGCCATCCCTCAGACAACATACAAAAACTTTAATTTTCTGTAAAGCTGCTTTGCAACGATTTGCATCATCAAAAGCGCTATACAAATAAACTCGAATTGAATTGAAATATTTCAACTTCATTCTCATAATTTTAACTTTTTTTCTCTAAATATTTTGACTTAATCTTGTAGTTTTAGATATTTTTTTATTTTTAACGTGACACTAAAATACTCTCATATGGAGAAAATGGCATCTAGTGGAGAATAACAGCTACTACATTTTTTATGAAGTGTCTGTTACACAGTGTAGACTGCTTTTTTTGTGTGAGAGCACTTAAATTGGCACTAGACTAAAGTTGGTGACAATGTTCTTTGATAATATAAATGTTCTTTGCTCGCTTTCTCTATATAATTTTTTCTGTTTAAAAATGAAATAAATGAAATAATTAGTAACTCACTGGTTTTTTTGTATGAAATTGTGATGTTTGTATAATACAAATTCAGTCAAATTAAAATGCAACTGAATACAGGAGTTTTTTTTTTTTTGCATCGAGTCAGCTGATTACATTGCTTCTTTGGTTCATTTCATTTTGAACAGTGCTGAAATGATAATATATTTAATTTTGTGATTTTACTTTATTCTTGTAACTCTTATGCACTACTTACTTATGCTCTAATTCTTAAATGCAATTTATTTGGAGAGGTAATTTAAAGTAAAGAGGTCATTCAAATTTACTTTGAGTTTGGTTGAATTAATGACTATGCGTTTAAGTAACCCTTAAATAAACATCACAGAAATAAACAGCAACTCATCATAAAACTTGGAGAATCAAATGCAGGGAACATACTGTTCCTGCAAAGGTAATATTTTGAAATGTAGAAAAGCATAATGATATAAGAAAAAATATTACATAGTGTATGAACAGTACTGTGTACGTATTCCTCGACTGTCACTAAGAGTGATGAGAGAGATCAGACTAATATACTGATGTACATTCTCCAGGGCAGATGTGTTTTCTATCAAGGTTTTGAGGCAGTAGATTACACTAGTTCCAGGTTTAACTGGATTTTATTCAAATCTGCCCTCAGCCTGTCTTTAATATACAGTTTTCCTAGCATTTTGTGCCTGATCGCAGGCCTGACCAAGACCACAGCAGTGCTTGGATAAACTAATATCAGATTCGTGGCAGAAGGGCAATATTAAGCAAATGTCTAGTGCAACAGTTTAAGTGTCACTTGTGCTTTTCACCTCCCTCAGCTCTGACAAAGTCCAATGAAATTCTGTCATTGTGAGGGAACGAGAAGGGGGAGAAGGGGGGGAAGGGGGAGAAGGGGGGGAAGCACGGAGGGAAAATAGATCAATATTTAATTTTCTCTGCTGGTGATATGTACAGCGTCTAATCAGCAGGGACTGGGAAGATGACACCAGGAATGTCAATTAGATGAGAGTGTTCTGTTCATCGCTCCTCTTCATCAGTCACACTCCCATCACATTACCCCTGAGGTCAAACCCAGGGTTCAGAGAGCAAATGTTTGCTAACTATCCTGTTAGATAGACCATTTACAGTGAAATCTTGGAGTTTCCACTGATCTGGGATCAGATGTGATTACAAACTACTTTCTCAACTTTCTCAATGTTGTGAGAACCAGTAAATCTGACCTAAAAACTGAGAACATAGAGATTTAATAATGCTATAACCCATCAGAACCAGGTTACTAAGACCGCATATTAGAACTGGAATCAATTCGGTCCAATTAGACTAAAAAAACTCATTCAGTTTATAATTTACATATCGGAAAATGATAGATGATGGAGATTAAATGATGCTCTCAGATGAATTTGAGGCAGTTTGAATCATAGTATCTCTGTAAGTATCTTCAGTCTGACATATCTGACCACAAATTCTGCTGGTTGGACGCTAGGTGGTGCTGTGGGGTCATTTCCGCTGGGCGATAGCCTACAGAATAACTCAAGGCATGCTGATTTCAAACTTGAAATTCTGTTTTGAATTTCTTCATGGATTCTTTTTTTTATCACCACTTGAATGTAAGTTATGGTGGGTATGGTTTGTTAATCCGTTGGCACGATTTGTTAAACCGAGGGAACAGTTTAAGAATTTGTGAGTACGGTTTATAAACTGAGGGGACAGATTGCAAAAGCGTCGCCACGGATAGTTTTTTTTTTTCATACAGGTGACTTCCCGGGCTCTGTACACATGTGTCTGGAAAGAGTTAATCTACTAAAAAATATATGATAATATGGTTTTGTTATCATTATCAAAGTGATTCCAGGAAACATACACTGCGCGCTTTCAGAGCCAACCAGAAAAAAAAAAGTCACATGATCATTGTTTTCATGATTGATCGTAGCTGTCACTTTCAAGTATTCTGGTACTAGTGCCCATCCCAGATCATTACATGATCGACAACAACTTTTTTTTTTTTTCTGTGAAATGATCCAAACACAGTGATCCTCCATAGATTAATATTTAAAAAGGAACAAAAGCTTGTCTGAGAGAAACACTTTCAAGGCAGGGCTTATCGAAGGGATGGTTCAGTAGGGAATAAGATAATGAATGAATAATGCACTCATACACACAGAAGAGCTTTCTAGGCTTAAAGTTGATGTAAGTGTTTGGCAGATGAAGTAAAAGACAAACATAACAAGTGTATGTTTTAGTGCATTTTAGCATCATTATATAAGAATAGAGTCTGTGTTCTTAGATAAGTCTTAGATAAGTAACTCTGTGTTGGACATTTCAATCTGTTTCCTTCTCTCTTCTCCTTGTCTGCTTTGGGTTGCTTTGTTCTTAGATTTGCCAACATTTCCCCCCCCTCTTTGATCTTCATTTGCATTGTGTTTTTTCACTTGTGCTGTTTGGTCCTTTCAAACAAATCCCTCTCTTTTTCTTCCTTCTGTCCCTCTGTCTCACTTTCAGTGGCAGTGAGTGGCCACTCTTTCTCTCAAACGCTTGTGCACTACACAGCTGTCCACAACTTAGTGGAGACTGAAAGGTGGAACATGCCCCGCATGACATGCTGTTTCCTTCAGCCCTCTTCTCCTCCACAATACTGACGAGCAGAATCTCATGTCAATTCTAGTGACATAATGAGGTGCAGAACAATATCAGCGTAAATACTTGACTGAGGGCTTTAAACGTCCTTGTCCAACATGTACACATTGCTTTAGGACCTGCCTAATGACTTTTGCACCCATGAGTCATCAAGAGTTATTCCCTCTTAGATCTAAAACCCAGAGACTTAGAGCTCGACTTAACAATCCCTTTCATTGACACCAATGACGAAACGGCCTGTGGGTCAGTCTGTTAGCGTTGTGTCTTTATGCTTCTTGTGCTTCTCCTGAGGGTTCTGGATCATTGATTTCCCACAGAGTCCAGTTACTTTAGAATAAACACAAAATAGCCAATCACAGCAGCAAAAACGTGTATGAAACGCGATTATGATGTAACGGTTGGAACATACAGATACAACTAGAATGCTTTGACATGAAATCAAAATGTGATCTTATTATTTTCCTTACTAAGTGAACAAATATTAATATAAAGGAAAATAGTATCAACCGGTAATGTCATAATTAGACTATTCATGATCCAATCAAACCCTAGTGAATAAAATGTACTCCTGTATTTACTTCCTGTTGATTTTGTTTCTTTATGATCGTGTATCATATGTCATTAAGAAATAGTTTTTGAATTAACATTTTCGTGTGTTAATGATGGTGTCATCTTTTCGAGAAAACTGCAGAGCAGTGATGATCCATGAATAGGGCTCTTAAATGATCTGTGAATGAAATGTAATGTGTGCCATGCATTTCATCGACCAGCACAGCAGAACACAGCATCTGCTCTAAATCAACACAGCCGACATTTACAGGAGAGCGTTTGAAATGTCAGTGTTGCTGTTCAGCAGGTGTTTCTGTCTCACTTGAGTCTCTAGGGAACATGGGAGGGATGAGAGTGGATAAGGAATGCTTGATGAATGAAACAGAGTCGTTCTGTCTTCATATTGCACCCACAGAAACAAAACATGTGGAAAGGTTCCAATAATGTCCATAATCATCAGTATCTCAGTAGTCATGTTTTTGATAACAGTTTCATTTTGTACAATGAAGCATGTGTATTAATCAGAACAGGGTTTAATAAGAATGTGTAGCCATCTTTGAGGATGCTGGAGCCCTGGTCTGTCAGGCTGAAGGCAGGGAAACACCCAGGATGGCCAACCACTACATTCACTCACCCAATCACACACTCACACCGACAGGCCATGTACTGTCTCCAACTCACCTGTCCTGCATGCCTTTAGGTTGTGGGGGAACCAGAGCACCTGGAGGTGTAGTGGACAGCACATTCCAGGGCTCAGTTTATGGCAGGGCCCCTCTCTGACCACAGTAGTGGACAAAGGTTTGATACATTTTGATTAGATCTTGGTGGACTAATATAAGAAAACTAGATAAAGATGCAAGGACAACAGCTAGGCACCTCTTAGAGGGCAAGAAGAAGACCTTTGGTACCAAGCCCGGAAAGGACAGGACTTCTCATTGGTCAAAATGCAGTTTCTGCCCTCCACCACCATCAGACTAATTCCTCAGGCTTTAGCCTGTGACCACCATAAAAATTCCTTAGGACCTCTGGATGCAGCCGCAGTGGGTGAAACAAAGAGAGATCACAGAGATCCATCCAAATCCATTCATAACTATGTTTTCAAACCTTAAAACTGATGCAAACCACAACACACACATCTTATATTAATTCAGAGAATAATTCATTCTCTGTGACAGTGATGTGTAGTGCAACATTTTACACAAACTCAGATGTTAATGGACAAATTAATTAATGAAGGACAGTCCAATATTTTTCAATCATGTTCGTAACATTGCCAAAGGTATTCTGGTTGTGATTTGGCAAGTGAATAATGCACCGGTAAAACATGTGACACCTTTCTATCTTTGTGTTTGGACTATGCTAATAAGTTCCACAGGTGGAAAGAAGGGTGGGCTACACAGTGTCCTCCCGCTCTGATGGAAATGGCCAATCACATCACGGAAATGAAGAAGTGGCAAATTGCAATCTCCTCCTCATCGGAAAGGGATAAGGGTACTATTCCAAAAGACACTCCTGGTTCTGAGTCTGAGTCCCATAAGGGAGAGGCTGTAATATATACATTGTTGTATCAAAGGAAAGCCAAAGGCCCAGATGGTGTCTCTCCAGCCTGCCTCAAAGCCTGTGCTGTTCAGCTATCATCCATCTTCACATTGATCTTCAATAGATCACTGGAGCTGTGTGAAGTCCCCTCCTGCTTCAAACTCTCCACCATCATCCCTGTACCCAAGAAACCAAAAATCACAGGACTTAATGACTACAGACCTGTTGCTTTAACGTCGGTGGTGATGAAGTCATTTGAGAGGCTCGTGTTGGCTCACCTGAAGGACATTACTGGACCCTTGCTGGACCCCCTGCAGTTTTCTTACCGAGCAAACAGGTCTGTGGATGATGCAGTCAACATGGGATTGCACTACATCCTCCAACATCTGGACAAACCAGGGACTTATGCAAGGATCCTGTTTGTGGACTTCAGCTCCGCTTTCAACATCATCATCCCGGACACCCTTCAGAATAAACTGACACAGCTCTCCGTCCCCACCTCCATCTGTCAGTGGATCACCAGCTTCCTGACAGACAGGCAGCAGCTAGTGAGGCTGGGAAAATTCTCATCCAACACCTGCACCATCAGCACTGGAGCTCCTCAGGGTTGTGTTCTCTCCCCACTGCTCTTCTCCCTCTACACCAACGACTACACCTCTAAAGACCCCTCTGTCAAACTCCTGAAGTTTGCAGACGACACCACACTCATCGGCCTCATCCAGGACGGTGACGAGTCTGCTTACAGACAGGAGGTTAAGGAGCTGGCTGTCTGGTGCACTCTAAACAACCTGGAGCTCAACACGCTCAAAACTGTGGAGATGATCGTGGACTTCAGGAGAAACCCCCCAGCTCTCCCCCCACTCACTATCATGAACAACACTGTGAATGCAGTGGAGTCATTCAGGATCCTGGGAACCACCATCTCTCAGGACCTGAAGTGGGACACTCACATCGACTCCATCGTGAAAAAGGCCCAGCAGAGAATGTACTTTCTTCATCAACTGAAAAAGTTCAACCTGCCACAGGCGCACATGACACAGTTTTACTCTGCTGTTATTGAGTCGGTTCTGTGCTCTTCTATAACTGTATGGTTTGGGTCAGCCAGCAAATCAGATATAAGAAGACTGCAGCAGACTGTTAGGATAGCAGAAAGGATCATTGGTGTGCACCTGCCCAGCCTTCAGGATTTGTACTACTCCAGAGTGAAGAAACGGGCAGGTAACATCATCACAGACCCCTCTCACCCTGGACACGACCTGTTTGCGCTTCTTCCTTCAGGCAGACGCTACAGATCTCTGTGCACTAGAACATCTAGGCATAAAAACAGTTTTTTCCCCTATGCCATCTCCAGCCTAAAAAACTTACACAGGAATTATTACCTGTGTTCTGTAATTCATGCCTGTATTTCATCCCCCATCTCTAATTATTTACTCTCTCTCTAGTACTATGTAAATATGTATGTATCATTTTCTATACAGCTGTATATATAGAGTAAATAAGGCACAAATCTGTACATAAATCTTCTGTTCCAGATTCATACACATTATTATTATTATTATTGTTAAGTCTTATTTAAATGTTCTGTTCTCATGTCAGATATGTATGTATGTATGTATGCATGTATGTACCAAGAGCTTCTTAAAAACCACAACAAATTCCTCGTGTGTTTGCACAAACTTGGGGAATAAAGCTGATTCTGATTCTGATTCTGATTGTTCTGAGTCTCTGGCCTGTTACAGGAAAGGCAGCAACAGATAAACCACCATTCTGAGTCTGAATCCTGTAATGGAAAGACGTTAACAGGTGCACAGTTCTGAGTCTCTGACCTGCAAGGATGAGACAATAGCAGATCAACCACCTTCTGAGTCTCCCACCCAGAGAGACAATAGCAGATACACTGTCCCGTGAGGGAAAATACATTTACAGATACACCATTCTGAGTCTTTCGTCCAGAGAGACTACAACAGATACCAATTCTGAGTCTCCAGCACGTCCAGTGAGACACTAACAGATACATTTAGGTTCTGAGTCTCTGAGACATCAACAGACCACGCTCCAAGTCTCCAGCTTTTGAGGCAGCAACAGACTGTCTGTGCGGAAAGAGATATTCTACATTTAGCATGCCCTGAGTTCAATCTTGAAGGGATTGACCAAGTTCTGAGTCTCTAGCCCAGAGAGGCAGAAGACATACAGACATTTGCAACAAGGTGAAGCTCCGGCGAGTGAACCCTCACTTCAAGGTACTTTTTCTCTCGTGTTCCAGGCAAGGACCTTCTGCACCTACTCCAGGGCCACATTTGCATGTTCCATGAAGGTAGTGTTGTTTTTGGCGGCCTGTTTTAATTTTAGTTTTAGTCTAGTCTTTGTGTGAAGCTGTCATTTTAGTTTTTATTAGTTTTAGTCACGTTCATACTCTTTTTAGTCTAGTCAAGTTTTAGTCAACTAAAAGTCTGAGCATTTTAGTCTTATTTTAGTCAGAATTATCCATGACTATTTTCGTCTAGTTTTAGTCGACGAAAACTGATGACTATTTTCGTCTAGTTTTAGTCAACGAAAACTGATGACATTTAGTCTAGTTTTAGTCAATGAAAATTGTATTTTAGTCTCTTTCTAGTAATGCAGTTCTATTTAACCCAGTCAATATAGTATAAGTACAGAGCATTATAGACGAAACAAAAATTTTCTTTTAGCCAAACCCATTTCAAACAAGGTTATCTTATTATATTATTGTTACCTTATAGACTCAAGAATACATCCAAAGACACTCTGATTTGAATTTACATTTATTTTACCAACCAAACATGTTAGAAGTACACACACATAAATTTAAATAAATAAAAACAATAAATAAAATAAAATAGCATCACATGACAATGCCAGAAAAAAAATTAATACATTCAAGTTTAACAAAGAGAAACAAGGTGCTTGAATGCTCGAGCTACAATAACATACTAAAAAGTGCAAATAAAATGTGTGTCTGTTACTTGTATTGCTTGTAAACTGAAGTCAGATGAAGCCGGCCATCGGTCCCTTTCTCTGTGTCATACTTAACTTTGTTTGTTGTCATCTTCTAAATAATGCCGCGAGTGGAGCTTGAGAAAGTGAAGTCGCCTGCGTCTGCGCAGAGTGTTGCCAAGTCTGCGGTTTTCCCGAGTGGAAGAAGTCACCGCCACCGTACTGCTAACTCGACCACAGAGAACGTAAATATCACTTATTCAAACCTCCTGCAGAGACCTAGGCATTGTTTTATATTATCAGTATATGATTTTCTAATTTACATTAGATGTTATATAGCTGATGTCAGTTTATAACAACAAATGATTCATTTATTTGTTTGATGCATAATAAGGTTCTTCACCTTATTAGCAACAGTTTATCTTTCTTTAAGAAAATGTAGACTTAGCAACACCCAACTGAATCGCTTGCATTTTATGCATCTTATGCACTTTATTCCTTATTCATGTATGGTATTCATTTAGTAGTTGTTGATTACTCTCATCTATCTTTTGTCAATAAATATATTATTTTACACCTATGTCTTCCTTGTGTTGATGATACAGAAAGAGGTTCTACAATTTAGGTATCCCACCAATCTTTCTTATGTGATGTACTCATAACCGCACCAATAAAAGTGATTTGATTTTGATTTGATTTTGATTAAGTGACACGTGATCCAAAAATTATAACATCATCGGTGATGTGAGTAACCATCACTACACTATTTTGCCTCCCTAGGTGGGCGAAAGCAAATTCAGTACAGAGGAAACCCAAGCCAACATGACAAGAAGCTCCACAGAGAACGGTCTCCTGGCTCAAATCGGGGACCTGCTTACTGTAAGGTGATCCACACAGTTTCCCACATCAAGAGAAGTCACATTTATTTATATAGCGCATTACACAGTACAGATTGTGTCAAAGCAGTTTTATAGTGTCAAACAGGAAAATAGTTTGTCGATAATGCAAGAGGACAATAACAAAAAGTACCGTCATTCCATATGGATCTATTCCTGTTTGAGTTCTTCTCTTACTTTTCTCTCACACTCAAGTAAAGGCCAAGAGCTTACACTTACACTTACACAAAAATTGCAAAGGGCCACAAATTGCTATACTACTACTACTACTACTAATAATAATAATGTTGTTATTATTATTTATATAGGGTATTTTTATACTCTGGTCACTTTACTATGCTTTCAAATGGTCCTCCACGTATCTGTGTTTGCACTCTGAGGAATGTGAAATGTTTTCAAAGTGTTTTGCAGCATTGAGTATTATGGCCAATCATAGAGATATCTGCTAAACTCATCAACATAGTGGCCAATAAGATGGGTTTAATGGTATTCATATTCTGTAATTACAAGGTTCAAGGTACAAGGTTCTTTATTATTTGTCACATACACAATCATACAGGGTATAATCAGTAGTGAAATGTAGGTCAGGACAGGTCCGCTCAATGGACAGTGCAAAAAAATTAAATAAAAGATGAAACATAACACAAGAGAGTATATATAAATATAGGTAAGAATAAGATAAAAAATAAGTAAAAAATAAAATAAAATAAAATAAAATAAGGAGTAAAATGTGCAATGAAATAAAATGTGCAATACAGTCTACTGTGGATTTAATAAATATTAATATTAACAGGGATGTGCAAGAGGAATGTGCAAACAGGTTGTACCGGGTATGTACACATAGCAGTCAAGTCAAGTCAAGTCACCTTTATTTATATAGCGCTTTTAACAATACAGATTGTGTCAAAGCACTTAACAGTATCAAGTTGGAGGATAGAGTGTCAGTAATGTATAATAATAAGATTAAACACTCAATTTTCAGTTAAAGGCATTTCATTATTGAATTCGGAGATGTCATTGTCTAGCTAAGTTTAGTTTAAATAGTATCTGTGAAATCAAATTTACGATAATCGCTAGAAATTAAGTGTCCCCAACTGAGCAAGCCAGAGGCGACAGCGGCAAGGAACCAAAACTCCCTCTGAGACAGAATAGAGAAAAAAACCTCGGGAGAAACCAGGCTCAGTCGGGGGGGCAGTTCTCCTCTGGCCAGGATATTATTGTTTATTCATTGTTTACTTATTGTTTTAATTAATTTTTTTAAATGTATAAATGTATTATATTTCTATTTTTATATTGTTGCAATTTCTAACAATAATAGTATTATGTAGTTAGGTATTTTATTATTAAATTTTTAATTATTTGTTTTATTTTTAGCTTTATTGTATTTTAGTCGAGGTCTTCACTGGGGATATGTCTCTGGGGCTCATCGCTGACGATCAGGGCCGCAGACATCATCTGCAATGCGGATGATGGAGAATAATGAATGTTTTTACAGTTTATTGAATTGAGTCCTGTAGATGTTATGAGACTGAGTTTAGGAGCCTGATGGCCTGAGGGTAGAAGCTCCTCCTCAGTCTCTCAGTTTTTGCCATCATGCTCCTGAAGCACTTGCCAGATGGCAGCAGAGTGAAAAGACGGTTACCGGGGTGATTTGAGTCCTTGATTATTTTTGCAGCTCTGCTTTTGCAGCGTTTGAAGTAGATGTCCTGCAGAGAGGGGAGGGCAGACCCTGAGATGCGCTCAGCTAAGCGCACGACTCTCTGCAGAGCTTTGCAGTCCTGATTTGTGGTGTTACTATACCACACTGAGATGCACTGAGTCAATACACTTTCTATGGCCCCTGAATAGAAAGTTTTCAGGATTGCTGGTGAGACCCTGAATTTCCTCAGCTGTCGCAGATGGTACAGTCTTTGCCTGGCTTTCTTGACCTGTGTTTGAATGTGTGCAGTCCAAGTCAGGTCCTCGGAGATGTTTACACCGAGGTACTTGAAGCTGCTCACCCTCTCCACAGGGGTCCTGTGGGGTAACAACCAACAAAGTGTGGACACGATGTAAATAAGAGATTCATTGTGCAGTGTAGTATTTAGACCGTATCATAGTACTGAGACTGCTCTCATTAGAGTTACAAATGACCTGCTCTTATCATCTGATTGTGGTTGTAACTCTCTATTAGTTCTACTGGATCTTAGCGCTGCGTTCGACACTATCGATCACAACATTCTGTTGAATAGACTAGAAAACTTTGTTGGCATTAGTGGAAGTGCATTAGCATGGTTCAAATCGTACTTATCTGACCGCCATCAATTCGTAGCAGTGAATGAAGAGGTATCATATCGATCACAAGTGCAGTATGGAGTTCCTCAAGGCTCAGTATTAGGGCCGTTACTTTTCACGCTTTATATGTTACCCTTGGGAAATATCATTAGGAAACACGGGGTTAGCTTTCACTGTTATGCTGATGATACTCAGCTCTATATTTCTTCACGGCCTGGTGAAACACACCAAATTGAGAAACTTATGGAATGCATAGTCGATATAAAAAACTGGATGACGAGTAATTTCTTACTGCTAAATTCTGAAAAAACAGAGGTGTTAATTATCGGACCTAAAACCCCCACAAGTAATAACCTAGAACACTGTCTAACACTTGATGGCTGCTCTGTAAATTCTTCGTCATCAGTCAGGAACCTAGGTGTGCTATTTAATAGTAATCTCTCCTTTGACAGCCACGTTTCTAGCATTTGTAAAACTACATTTTTTCATCTTAAAAATATATCTAAACTGAGACCTATGCTCTCAATGTCAAATGCAGAAAAATTAATTCATGCGTTTATGACCTCAAGGTTAGATTATTGTAATGCTTTATTGGGTGGTTGTTCTGTATGCTTAATAAACAAATTACAGATGGTTCAAAATGCAGCAGCTAGAGTTCTTACTAGAACCAGGAAGTATGAGCACATTAGCCCAGTTCTGTCAACACTGCACTGGCTCCCTACTAAACATCGTATAGATTTTAAAATCTTGTTAATTACTTATAAAGCCCTGAATGGTTTAGCTCCTCAGTACTTGAGCGAGCTCTTATCGCATTATAGTCCTTCACGTCCGCTGCGTTCTCAAAACTCTGGCCATTTGATAATACCTAGAATATCAAAATCAACTGCGGGCTGCAGATCTTTTTCCTATTTAGCGCCCAAACTCTGGAACAATCTACCAAACACTGTTCGGGAGGCAGACACACTCTGTCAGTTTAAATCTAGAATAAAAACCCATCTCTTTAACCTGGCATACACATAACACACTAATACACTTCTATTATTCAAATCCGTTAAAGGATTGTTAGGCTGCATTAATTAGATCAACCGGAACCGGGAACACTTCCCATAACACATGATGTACTTGTTACATCGTAAAAAGATTGACATCTACGGTAATATTAGTCTGTTTCTTTCTTATTCCGAGGTCACTGCAGTCACCAGATCAGATGGTGGATCAGCACCTAGAGACGACCTCTACAGCCCTGAACGTCAGCGGAGACCAGGACACCTAGATGAGCCCCAGAGACAGAACCCCAGTGAGGACCCCGTCACCTAGACAGCCATCAGGAAAAGACCTCGGGAACCAGTTGAGCCCTCCAATCTGACTTTGCAGCAGTTGGAATTGAACTGCTGTGTCGTCTGGCCAGAGGAGAAATGGCCCCCCGACTGAGCCTGGTTTCTCCCAAGGTTTTTTTTCTCCGTTCTGTCACCAATGGAGTTTTGGTTCCTTGCCTCTGTCGCCTCTGGCTTGCTTAGTTGGGGACACTTAATTTCCAGCAATATCGTCGACTTGATTGAACAGAAACTTTTTGAACTGAACTGAGCTGGACGATGCCATCACTGAATTCAATAATGAAATGCCTTTAACTGAAAATTGAGTGTTTAATCTTGTCATTTTACATTATTGACACTATTTTCCAATTTTGATATTGTGCAGTTGCTTTGTCACAATTTGTATTGTTAAAAGCGCTATATAAATAAAGGTGACTTGACTTGACGACTTGTAATCAGCTTTAATTATAATGAGAGTGTTTGCAAGAGTGCAGAACCCTGTGAGCTCAGCAAAGTGACTGGCAGCTCCAGTCATTATAATGGGTGCACTCTTTTATAACCCATTCACAATTTGAATAAAAGTTTAGTTTTAAAGCTGCTAAGAGGATCATTGCCCTGTTTTATTTTGCAAATTGTCAGGAGTTACAACCATATTTAAATGACACAAAATTAAAATCACACCACCTAATATTCACAATACTTTTGGATGCAATTATATTAAATGTACAATCATATTTAGCATGACATGTGCCAGAAAACAAACGCTGAAGGGCTGGATGTGGACCATGGGCTGCCTGTTGAGTGCTGCTGCTCTAAGTGATGATTTGCCCTTTAAAAAACAGCAAGTAAACTCAATTATCTATCTGCCTACTTTGAATTTTAGAAAATGTGTGTGTCTGTGTGTGTGTTTGTGTGTGTGTGTGTGTGTGTTAATGGAGGGGATTTTGTGACAAATGACCTTTCTCTTCCTTCATCAGACCTCTTCAACACTGTCCAAAACACACACCAGAGGAATCACTTATAAGTATTTAATTAGTTGAGCTTTAGGCTGTTTGAGTGAGAAAGAGTGACAGAGAGATAGAGATGGGAGGAAGATGATCAGATGGAGTTTGGCATAGAGTGAAACAAAGGATGAAGAGAAAGATTCCATTTCTCAGTGTTATTTACATATTTGCTCTTCTGCATGTCAAACAGGCCGAGAGGAGAGATGCAAATAAAAGGAAAATAACAGCCTCTGGGTCTGAGCGCTGAGCTCACCGCAGCTCTGTGAGCCTGGAGATGACCTTTAAGGCCACACAAACACAGGGCGACTCAAAGACACGGCAGATTCTGTCTGTGTGTGTGTGTGGCTACACATCAGCCTACATTCTGTCCTCTAATTGTTGTTCATCTCTCTTTCCTTCTGTTTCTATAAGGACACTGTCTTGAAGGGCTTTACGCTCTATTAAAAAAAAACAAAAAAAACCCAAAGGAGCTTAATGGCCAAGAATTTTTTGCACTATTTTACTTCATGAAGGAACATCTAAGAATCTTATATGAGTGAAAAAAATAATTAATAGAAATGCAAGTGTCTCTCTCTCACTCAATAAAATTTTTAATTGGCATTTATGAGCTTTATTGGCATGACTGTGTAACATCACAATATTGTCAAAGCAATAAATATATTATAAAAAACTAACTATACAGATAAATAAAATCAGGGGGAAACACATATACATGTCCATATTATACATGTAAGTAAAAAAAAAGAAAGGACAAAGAAAATGAATACAGAGAGCAATGGTATATGGAAAGGAGGGTTCAGCCTTTGTCCCTCATTTGATGGCAGGAGGACACACTTTTGCTTTTCTCCCAAAATATACGAGAGTCTGTCTAAGTTTCTCACTCTCTTTCTGTTGTGTTTTCTGCCACCTTCAGTTTAGTTTTTATTTGCCATTATTGAGCATATTCAGAGTTTCATTCTGGTTTGTCACACTGTCAGGTTTTGGTTATAGATGCCCAAACAGACTCACTCACATTTCTCATGCAAATATATTCACACAACAGATTTGCATTACAAAGTGAATGTTAATTCTTCCTGGTGTAATTTGGTGCATAGAAGCTGAGAGTAGACAATGCCACTTATTAATTTGTAAAGACGTGTTCATTAGAAAGCACAAACAAACAAGTGGACACAGGAGAAATGTGTATCTCTCATTTGTGAGGAGTGGAGGTGCTCTTCATCCTACAGCCTTTAAAAGCATGCAAATTAAAGCTTTGGGTTTAAGGGAATGCTGGCTAGAATCAGGAGGATTAGCAGTGGATTATCAGTCTGTCTGCCTCTCTATCTGTCTGTCTGTCCATCTATATACACTTTTCTACAGAATGATACAGCTCGGTACGACTCACTTTTTTTTGGGGGGGGGGGGTTCCACTGTGTACAGTACTTCGTACCTGGTACTTTTTTTTAGTACCACCTCAGTTGAGATTCAAAGCGAGCCGTAGAGATACTAAAATGTGTAAACACTTCAGATCATTGATTGGTCACAGAGAATTTTCACTACCAGCGTCATTGGATTTGCGACATGAGACACCAAACCTGCTAGATTTAAATAGTCAGCAACAGCCACCGCAGTATCGTTTGCTCGCACAACTTTTTAAAATGACTGTTGCACACAACTTGAAAAAAAGGAATAGCTGTCTGTCATCTGTAACCTAAGTCAGTGAAAGCTCGAGCCTCCTCTTCTGCTAATCTACTGATGTGTTTGACATCGTCCTACATTCGTTCTTCCTCTATCTGTGGTTCATCTGATGAGTGTCTATGCTGAGAAGCCCACATAAATGCAATCAGCAATGAATTGATCTTACTGGGATTTGTTTGAATTTCACAAGTCAGCTTCATAACTAGAATGTGATGGTGAACATGTGAATGTTTTTCATCCAGAACGTACTGTGATTGTCTGTGTAGAGAGAAGCTTGTAATGGTTTTATTAGATCGCCGTTTATTTTTATTTTTTTAATATCAAAATCTCTCTCTCTTTTTATGACAGCACATTTTACAAAGGATAGAATAAAAGAAGAGTAAAAATTAAGTATCAAAGCTGATTTCCCAAAACAGAGTCTGGACGTCACACACGTTTGAGGTTATGTGTTCAGTGTATTTGATGCACGATTTTGTAACAATCACTCATTCATCTATCATTTAATTTTATCTGCCATCAGGCTATCTAAGAAGCTTTTATTATAATGCGTTGCTAAGGGCTGCGTCTTGCTTTAGATAGACTGGCATTCTGACACTGCGACCTTCATACTCTCTACCCATATCTCCACTTTTTTACCTTTATGTTGTAATTATTCTGCTTATTGTACATAAAAAATACAAGGAGTTTATATCAGTTGACACCATACTTGGCCACATGTCCCGTCCTTTTCCTTTATATACTGTGACGAGCGTCCCGATATCTCATCAGCGTCGCCCTGGAAACGGAGGAAAAACACCTGCACGTCCTCATTACCGGCTGATCGGTCCCAGCTGCGGCTCGTCAGCCGGTGGCGTTATAAGCCCCACGGATCTCACCACTGTTGAGTTGAATCTCCAGCAAGACTGCAGCTAACCTCTCTCTCTCTCTGATCTCCTTTTGCTTACGCAGACAGCAGCGTGTGACCAGACAGCCACCCGAGAGCACGAGCACGGGCACCCTGCACAAGGACCGAGGAGGAGAGCACAGACTGCACCAGCGCACCCGTACACCTAATATTTTACCTGTTGCACCAATAAATCTACCCTCCGGGGCAGTTATTGGAACGGAACTTGTCGTGTGATTCTTCACCCCGTGACAATACATAAAAGGACATGACATGTGGCCAAGTACGGTGTCCCATACTCAGAATTTGCATTACACCCAGCCTATATAAATGTTACGGAAGCAGACTGGACACAGAGGATTGTAAAACAGTGTAAAGGTATTTATTGATTCAGCAGAGGTTTGGCAGCAGATGGAGGTGAGTAGTAACTTTGATACTTGATATATGGTTGAAAGGATATACTGATGAGTATCTTGTCTTGCCAGGAACTCGTGGATGGGTTGAAGCAGCACACACCTCAGGATGACAGCGGAGACGAGGATGCTTGTTCGGAGGAAGACAGACGGTGGTGACACAGGGGATCTACGAAGGAGAGGAACAGGAGGTAAGTAGTCTTTAGGTAGGTATCAGGTAAGTAGTAGCACATAGCTTGGAGAGTCCACTTCGTGTAAGCGAGATCGGACAACTGACTGGAGTGAGGTGTGTGCTTAAGTAGTGCTGTGATGATTGGTGCTGATGAGGTGCAGGTGGCTTGAATCAATACTCAGGTGACAGTGATCGTAGTGGTGGATTGGTGGTGGAGCCTGGCCGATCTGTAACATTATCCCCCTCTCCACGGCCCGCTCCAGAGGGCTGAGGGGCCCGACGGCGTGGTGGTCTACCTCTGGCTCTGGGTGCAGGTCGATCCGGGAAGTTAGTGTGGAGTTCCTCGATGAGAGTTGGATCCAGAATGTCGTCCTTGGGAACCCATGACCTCTCCTCTGGGCCGTAACCCTCCCAATCCACGAGGTATTCCAGCTGACCACCACGACGTCGGGAATCCAGGATCGTTCTGACCTCGTAGATGGCACCGTCCTCCAGAATTAGTGGGAGAGGGGGTTCGGACCAGGCTCTGTGGAGACAGGAGAGTGGTAAGGTTTAAGGAGAGACACATGGAAAGTGGGGTGAATCCTGTACTGTGGAGGTAAGTTGAGTTGATAAGTGACCGGGTTGTCTCTGAATGGTGAAGGGACCAACGTATCTGGGAGCGAGCTTCTTGCAGGGCAGGCGCAATCGGATGTCTCTTGTTGACAGCCAGACCTTCTGTCCCAGTTGGTAGAGGGGAGCGTCAGACCTCCGAAGGTCTGCTGTCATCTTGTGCCTGCGAAGTGCTCGCTGAAGATGATGGTGTGCTTCATCCCAGACCCTCTCGCTCTCTTGGAACCAGTAATCCACCGAAGGGACGTCAGACGGTTCTCCAGTCCAGGGGAACATGGGTGGCTGGAAACCGAGCACGCACTGGAAGGGAGTGAGTCCAGTGGATGACTGTCGAAGGGAGTTCTGGGCATACTCGGCCCAGCCAATGAACTGGTTCAAAGAGTCCTGGTGGCCGTGACAGAAGGTTCGCAGGAAGCATCCAATCTCCTGGATCTTCCTCTCCGTCTGCCCGTTCGTCTGAGGGTGGTATCCAGACGACAGACTTACGGTCACACCCAGGAGTTTGAAGAAATTCTGCCAAACATGGGAAATGAACTGAGGGCCTCGGTCGGATACTATATCCTCAGGAATTCCGTAATACCTGAAGACATGATTATTTTTTTTTTTTTTTTTTTTTTTTTTTTTTTTTTTTTTTTTTGGCCTGTCAGTAGCACAGATAACACATGACAGTACATATGCATGGCTATACTATCATCATTCACAGCCTTTTTTTTCTTTTTTTTTAATTAAATATATTTATTTATTTATTTATTTATTTATTTTTTTTAATATTAATTAATTAATTAAATTTTATATACCCTTTTACTTAACCACACTGTGACAGACAAGACCAGGGGACAGAGAAAACAAGAGAGAGAAAGAAGAAAGAAGATAGGAAAAAAAAAAAAAAAAAAAAAAAGGTTGTGGGGAAAGTCAACAAAGAAGGGGAAGAGAGAGAGAGAAAAAAGGAGAATGGGGGATAGAGAGAGAGAGGGAGAAAAAACAAAAACAAAAAAACAGACAATTTGCTTCAATACCTGCTGACAAAAAGAGAATACAACCGAAGACACAACATCAAAGAGACTGCAGCAACAACCAACATCTGTATAAATCACAATAAATTCTAAATGTTAAATGTTATTGAGCAGCACACATAACTAATATTACAAAATAAGTTTTGAAGCAACAGCAGATCAAGACAATGTGTGTCTGTGAGCACCTGTTTTTACACCAATGTGAATGCTTGAGTGTACACCTGTGTGTGTGAGCGCGCTTGTGTTCATAAGGTTCCTCCATGTAAATGTTTAATAGTGTGTGTGGGGAACAACAGCCCCATCCCGCAAGGCATGAAGCAGGCACGGAACAGACCCGGGCCCCAAACATCCGGAGGCCCCCCAGGGCACGAGACCCCCAGGAGAACCACCGCAGGGACAACCGCGGCCTCCACCCAAAAAAGGGCAGAGGAGAGCCCGAAGGCGGGACCTCCGACAGCCACAGTGTAGGCGCCCCAGGGTGCCGTGGCGGCAAGCCCGCAGGCTCCACCGGCAGCCGACCACACCAGGGCGGACCAGGCCCTGGGCCCGGAGACCCAAAGGCCCCCCACCCCACAAACGGGGCCCAGCAAGGCCAGTAGGGCCAGGCCCCGCCAATCGACCGCCGAGAGCGGGCCGGCGCTCGCCCGAGCATCCTGCCCCGGCGCGAGAAATCACCAACGCACCGGCGGCATCCTCCACCGGCAGGGCATGGTGGTGGGGTGGGGGTCGACTAAGATGATGAGTGAGGCGGAGTCTAAGGCCCGACCTGACACATAGACGTAGACGACAAGCACACATATACACAAGCATATGTTCCCACCCTCATGCACGCAAACAAATATTCACACCTTCGCCCCACATGTAGACACACAAAAATGGACACAGTACCCACACTCACACTCCCCATATGCACTCTATACTCCTAGATCCAGGCACCACCACCCCCAGAGGGGTAGCCAGCGCCCGATCCCGGAGCTGAACCCCCTTCGCTCCGGCGTGGGGACAGGAAGACCACCCCGGTCCCCGCAGCAGCAGAGAAAATCAACAGCCCAGACCCCGACCGGGCGGCCAGCTCATCCTCACAGCCCCCGGCCCCAGACAGAGAACAGAGAACAGGGGTGTGAAAAAAAAAAAAAAAAAAAAAAAACGACCCCATGCTTCACCCCACCCGCTCAAATGTAGTGTTGGTGTGTGTTGTTCTAAGGTGCTTTAAAACAGGGGTGCTTTAAAACAGGGGAGGGGCACCCTCCACAAGCTTGTGTCAGCTCGTCCCCTCCCTAGAGCCCTCAATGTCTATGTGCAACTTAAAATTGAGAAGTGGGCACTGGCACCAGAGGGAAGGCTGAATGAACAGACCGCCCTCCGGATGCCATTCAGTGTGCCCACCCCCAAGGCCCTATATGTATGTGTCATGTGACAGTAAGTAATGAGAATGTCTAAGCTGTAATGTGTAATTGAGATGCAGGCGGCCACGAGGAGACAGAGGAGTACCACCTCCCCCGCATCCCAGCGACTCACCCGCACCTCAAAACCCTACCTATGTGTTGGTGTGATGGAGCGGGAGAAGTGAAGCCTTAGGGATGGGGAGGAAAACATCAGAGGGGGCAAAATACCCCCCCCTCTGGAGCCAGCTCCCCCGCTGACCCCCATAGGCACCCCCGTTACCCCAAATCTGCCCAGGGCGGGGGGCCCAGGCCCATCCAGACCAGGGCCCATGGCAGCCCGGGGCGGCCCACCAGACCCCACAGCAGAGGAAAAACTACCCCACCCCATTATCCAGTCACTTCCCAAACTGCATAAGACAATAAGACACCCAGGTAAAGCCCGTATACCCCGCCTCTATTGGACCCCCCCCCCGCGGAGGCACCGATGCATCGAAGACCCCCACACCAGAGCCGGGCCCAAGCGCATGCACCAACCCATGCTCCCGGCGGCACACCAACCAGGACCCAAGCCCCCCAGGCCCAGCCGTGACCCCAAGCCGGAGGCAGAGCGTCCCCAGATCCCCAAACCCCCCCGGACCAACCCCGGAACAGTGCGGCCGCCAGGCTGGCAACCTACGTCCGCCGGCACAGGCATCCCCAGCAGCGCCGCATGCCACCGCCAGAGAAACAGCATCTAAGAGTCACCAATACCCCATCCAGGCCAAGGCCGCAGCCCCAGCGCCAAACCCCCCAAGAAACCCATCCCCAGGGAACCCCCAGATGCCCCAGGCCCATATTGCCACCCCACGCCAACAACAAAAACCACAGCCGGACAGAATCGGGACCCCCACCCACACTAGGTGATGGAGCTGATCAAAGGAGCCCAGAGAGATTGATCTAATGTGTCAGCAGAAGCTGTTTCAAGGCTAATATAATCCCACAAATAATCTCTATATTGGTTGATATTAAGATTATTTTTATTTTTCCAGTTCATGAGGACAGTCTTCTTAGCAATGCATAGGGCAGTGAAAGCCATGTGGATTGTGTTATCTTCTGTAGTGACACCATCTAGGTCGCCCAACAAGCAGACTAAAGGAGAGGCTGGAATAGAGCATTTAAGACACTTTGATAAGTCTTCACAAATCCTGTACCAGTACCTCTGAACAGGTGGACAGAACCATAGAGCGTGGATGTAATTGTCAGGTGTATTGCCTTTACAGTGTGAGCAGTTGTTAGAAGCTGTAAAACCCATCCTGAACATCCGATGACCTGTGTAGTGCACTCTATGCAGAATTTTGTATTGTATTAATTGTAATCCAGGATTTCTAATCAGTTCAAAGGTTTTTAAACATATCTGAGACCAGAAATTATGGTCCCAGCTTACTGATAGATCTGCTTCCCATTTTGCAATAGGAAGTGATACTGATTCATCTATATTGGAAAGTGCCCTGTATATTTTAGACATTAATTTGGGGGTATTGAGATTAAGAAAATCTGACACACTTGGTGGTATTTGTAAATTGATATGATTAGACTTAAATTTCCTTTTTACAATAGATTTAATTTGTTGATATTCTAAAAATCTGTTCTTATTAATCCCATATTGTTTAATTAATTTGTCAAAGGGAATAAAGTCTGTCCCTTTGAATATATGTTCCAGGTATTTAATACCTTTACAACTCCAATCTGTGAAGTTTATCATATTGTTGTTTAGCAATATGTCAGGATTGTTCCAGATAGGGGTACGTTTGCATGGGATTAGTGAAGACTCCGTCATTTTTAGAAACTCCCACCATGCTGTCAGAGAAGAGCTGATACTGATGCTTTTAAAGCATACGTGTCGTTTACTGATCGAGCTAATGAATGGCAGATCCGAAATCTCTATATTATTGCATAATGCCTGTTCTACATCTAGCCAAGGCTCATCTAAGAGGGTGTGTTTTTAACCACCCTGAAATGTGTTGAAGCCTATTGGCTAAGAAATAGTGGTAAAAGTTAGGTAGATCTAGTCCTCCTTTATCCTTGGTCTTTTGCAGCGTTTTTAAGCTAATACGCGGGGGTTTACCTTTCCAAAGGAATTTAGAGATAGAGGAGTCCAAAGATCTAAACCAGTCAGGTGGTGGTTTACTCGGGATCATTGCAAATAAATAATTAATTCTTGGCAAAACCATCATTTTTATTGAGGTGACTCTTCCCATGAGTGATATGGGTAGAGACCTCCATCTGGTTAGATCATCTTCTACCTTCTTTAAAAGTGGGATGTGGTTTAATTTAATCAAATCTGTCAGATTAGGAGAAACATTAATACCTAAATATTTAATATTTCCAGATTGCAATGGAGTGGAAGAATTCTGGAAGGAACAATTAATTGGAAGAACTGTTGATTTTAACCAGTTTATTGAATAATCTGAGACTCTTGAGAAAGAGTTTATTAATGTAATTACCTCAGAGAGAGTGGTTTGTGAATGTTGAAGAAAAAGTAACACATCATCTGCGTAAAGACTAACTTTATGTTCTACATTCTTGCATTTAATGCCTTTAATCACTGTTGCCTGTCTAATTGCTGCTGCTAGTGGTTCAATAAAAATTGCAAACAGTGAGGGGGAGAGGGGGCATCCCTGCCTGGTGCCCCTCTTAAGACAGAAGCTAGAGGACGTTTGGGCATTTGTCCTGACACATGCTGTTGGAGAGTTATATAATATTTTTAACCAGTTTATGAAAGAGTTTCCAAAACCAAATTTGTGTAAAGTTGCAAATAGAAAATTCCAGTTAACCCTATCAAAAGCTTTTTCTGCATCTAGAGACAATATTGTAATTTGAAGGTTTCTATTGCATGAATAGTCTATCAAGTTAAGTAACCTACGAGTATTTGTTGAGGAGTGCCTGCCTTTTATGAAACCAGTTTGGTCGTAATGAATTATGAGAGGGGTTATCTTCTCTATTCTTTTTGAGATAGCTTTGCAGATTATTTTAGTGTCCACATTAATAAGGGATATTGGACGATAGCTAGTAGGCAATACAGGGTCTTTGCCTGGTTTTAGTAAGAGACTAATGTTGGCAGAATTCATATTTGGTGGAAGTCTGCCATTTTCTTTGGTTTCCTGCAACATTCTGTAGAATGTTGGAGCCAGAATAGCCCAGAATTCTTTATAGAATTCTGCTGGAAAGCCATCTGGACCTGGAGCCTTTTTATTGGGCATACTGTTCAAAGCTTCCTGAAGTTCATCTGATGTCAGTGGAGAATCCAATGCCATCGCTTGATTGTCTGTTAATTTCGGAAGAGTTATATTGTCAAGAAATTGGTCAACTTCGTCTTTAGATGGGTTTATCTGTGGAGAATATAAAGATTCGTAAAAATCTCTGAAAGTGTTGTTTATTCTTTCAGGGTCATATACTGTATCCCCAGTTAAATCTTTAACAGCACATATCGTTGTTTTTTCTTTATTTATTTTTAACTGGTTCGCTAAGAATTGACCTGATTTGTTACCATATTCAAATTCTTGCCAGCGAAGTCTTTGTGCTAAGAATTTAGTTTTTTTATTAATAATTTCATTTAATTCTAGTTTTGCTTTACATATTTTTTTCAGCATTTCCTGTTCCTGGGAGGATACGTAGGATTCTTCTAAAGTTTTTATGGTTTCTTCTAATTCCTGAATACATTTATTTTCTCTTTTCTTTTTATGCGATGAGAATGAGATTATTCTACCTCTCATCACAGCTTTGCCTGCTTCCCAGAGAACAGATGCTGATGTTCCAGGCAGGTCATTATAGTCTAAATATAAAGCCCACTCTTCTTTAAAATATTTAATAAAATCGTCGTCTTTAAGCAATGATGTATTGAATCTCCAGTTATTACTTGGTGGAGTGGTCTTCTTATTTACTAGAGTTAAAGAAACAGCAGCATGATCGCTGACAGCTATAGTGTGTATCTCTGTGTCTGAAATGTCACTCAGCAGTGAGCTGCTGACTAGGAAATAATCCAGACGAGAGTAAGAGTGATGGACATGTGAGAAGAAAGTAAATTCCCTACTGTTGGTGTGGAGAGAACGCCATGCATCGCAAAGTCCATAGTCGCTCATGTACTGTTTAACTATATTTGTGGATTCCCAATTGCGCTGAGTTCCAGCTGTACTTAGCCTGTCCATTTCTTTATTTAGTCCAAAGTTGAGGTCTCCCCCAATTATAAGTGCACAATCTAGTTGTTCAGAAAGTGCGGTAAAAAAACCATGAAAGAAAGAGGGATCATCAACATTTGGACCATATATACTAACAATACATAACTTTTTGTCAAATATAGATAATTTAATGATTAGAAATCTACCTTCTGGATCTATAACTGTGTTGAGTACTGTGAAATTAACATTTTTATGTATTAAAATTGCTACCCCCCTTTGCCTAGAGTTATAGCAGGCTGAGAACACATTAGGAAACTCAGTTGTTTTAAGTTGATCTGTAGCTGTGGCAGGTCTATGAGTCTCTTGTAATAATACAACGTCTGCTTGTAGTTTTTTAAGCTGGCTAAATATTTTTAACTTTTTTTCCTTGGAGCCAGCTCCATTCACATTCCATGTGACAAACCTTAATGCACCCATAGATGTGTGTGTGTAGCTAATGCTGCTCGCTGCGTGTGATGCTCAAATGAATAAGATATGAGCGGGCGTGTACGCGCTTGTATGCGAGTATGTCCTTCATGTCTGTGTGTGCTGTAAGGTCTGAGTGGTTGCGTTAATGCTGAGTGTATATGTACATGGTCGTGCCAAGCAGATGTGTAATATAGTGTGTTTTGTTTATATGTGTAGTAAAGCAGGTGATCGGTGCCGTGAAAGGAGTTGGAAGTAAGAAAGACATACAAAGAAGCAAGCATAGAGGGATGAAAGTAAAAACTTGACAGAAACGAAAACATTGCAAAATCATTTAAACGCTGCGGAGACTGACTGTACGTGTTTGTTATGATATCGTATTAAATTATCGAAATGACATAAATATTTAGAGGTAAATGGAAGAACAAGCGAGGAAAGAGAGAAAAAGAAAAGATAAATATAACGGATTCTTATCTGGAGTGGTGTTAATATAACCACGGAGTGGTACGGAGGTTGCGGTAGAGCTGCCCGTCCACGTAGAGCCGGTCCACTGCGATGACAGCTCGGGAGCCCTTTTGGATGAGACTGCGTCGGATTGGGAACAGAAGTTTGCGTCGCTCCAGGATTTCTTTGGGGAACTGGTCGTTTACGCCGAAGTCTGTTCCTTTCAGCTCCCTGCCGCGACTCTTCACCTGCTCTTTCTGCTTGAAGTATCCGAATTTGGCCACAATTGGACGCGGTCTCGGGGCTCCAGGTTTCTTCGCTCCCATCCGATGGACTCTTTCGAAGCAGATGTTTTCCACGGTGTCTTCCGGAAGCTTCAGGTACGTCTTGATAAAGTTTTTTACCGTAGCTTCTGGGTCCTCTTCGGCAGATTCCGGGATGCCTGAAAACACCAGGTTATCTCTCATGCTACGGGCCTGGAGATCGATGACAGTCTCTTTTATTTTTTTATTTTCTTCACTTAGATGGGTCATATTTTCAGTTAGAGATTTGACCGAGTCCCGTAGTGATGCGTTTTCAGCAGCGAGTGTTTCCACCTGCTGCTGGCTGAATTCCAGCGATTCCCTCAGGGATTTAAATTCACGGTGCAGGATCTCGACCAGGGACAACCTCGCGTCGAAGCTGGACAACCGCTTGTCGATTGACTCCAGGATGTCGGTAAAGCTTTTACCCGTCGGCGATGTTGTTTCAGGCGAGTCTGCTGGGCGACTTCTTTTGGAAGACGGCGTCTCGCTTTTGGCTGGAGAACATGCATTTTGGTTTTTCTTCATGACTATAACGTCGAAGCACCAGTCGATGTATTCCTGAAGAGTTTCTAAATTTTCCTCGCTGTCCTCGTTGTTCATTCAGTTTTTCCGCCAAGTCTCCAGCGTCTGACGTCACCTACAGCATTTCCGGGTAAGCAATTACGCTTTTATGCAACTGTGTTGTTCTTGTCATACTGGGACATTACTAGTGGACTGACTCAGAAACAGCCTTACAAACACAATCAATGACCATTAGACTAGAGGTCTAAAGACATTAGACTAGAGGTCTGAAGACATGATTAAACATGAGTTCGGCTGTCACCATAGCCGTAGGTAGGTTCTTGAGAGGGATCAAGCGGCAGGATTTGGAGAACCGATCCACAATCACCAGGATACACGTGTTACCATTTGAGGCTGGTAAATCGGTGACAAAGTCTACCCCTAGGTGTGACCATGGCCGGTTGGGAACGGGCAGCGGGAGGAGTTTGCCTGATGGAAGATGGCGAGAGCTCTTGGATATGGCACATTCCTTACAACCCTGGACGAACCTTCTCACATCCCTTGCCATATTTGGCCACCAGTAGCGGTCTTTCAGCAGCGAGAGGGTTACGTTGGCCCCAGGGTGGCCAGTGCCCAGTGAGGAGTGCACAGAGTGAATGAGAGGTGTGCGTTGGATACGTGTGACATACTGTGCACCTGGTGGGCAGCCCGGCGGAGTGGCCGTGGAGACATTGGGAGGAGGAGTAGAATTAGGGTTCCACTGGATGGGACTGATAAACATGTTTTCCGGAATGATGGGTTCTGGTGGGTCTTCCTCTTCTTCTGGGGCATATAGGCGCGACAGGGCATCTGCCTTAATGTTCTTGGGACCTGGACGGTAAGAGATGGTGAAATTGAAACGAGTGAAGAATAAAGCCCAGCGCGCCTGCCGTGGATTGAGCCTCTTTGCCTCCCTCAGATATTGTAAGTTCTTGTGATCTGTAAGCACAGTAAAAGGATGTTGAGCTCCTTCCAGCCAATGCCTCCTCTCCTCTAGGGCCAGCTTAATTGCGAGGAGCTCTCTGTTGCCGATGTCGTAGTTACGCTCCGCCGGGCTGAGTTTCCGTGAGAAGAAGGCACATGGATGGAGTCTCATGGGGTTCCCCTGCTGCTGGGAAAGAATAGCTCCAACCCCCGTAGTGGAAGCGTCTACTTCAACGATGAACGACTTCGTGGGGTCAGGATGTACGAGGATTGGAGCTTGAGTAAAAGCTTCTTTCAGTCTTTCAAAGGCTTCGTTGGCTGCTGGAGTCCAGGACAGAGACTTGGGCTTGCTTCGGAGAAGGTTGGTAAGGGGACTGGTGAGAGTACTATAATTCAAGATGAAGCGACGGTAGAAATTTGAAAATCCCAGGAATCTTTGGAGTTCCTTTATGGTTGATGGTACTGGCCAGATCTTGATGGCCTCCACCTTCCCCTCGTCCATCCGGATGCCACTGCTGTCGATATGATAGCCCAGGAATTGTACTGTGGGGTGATGGAAGGAGCATTTTTCTGCTTTGAGGAAGAGCTGATACTGACGTAGACGTTGAAGGACCTCCACAACGTGGTGGCGATGTTCGGCCAAGCTCCGAGAGTAAATAAGGATGTCGTCGATATATACCAGGACGAAACGATGGAGAAACTCTCGGAGCACCTCATGCATGAAGTCCTGGAATACGGAGGGGGCGTTGACTAGGCCATACGGCATAACCAGATATTCGTAGTGGCCAGTAGGGGTCACGAAGGCTGTTTTCCACTCGTCCCCCTCACGTATCCGGATGAGGTTATACGCGCTGCGGAGGTCTAGTTTGGTGAAGATGGTGGCACCACGGAGATGTTCCAAAGCTGCTGGGACGAGAGGAAGGGGATAACGGAATTTGACTGTGATGTTGTTTAAAGCCCGGTAGTCTATACAAGGCCGCAAGCCTCCGTCCTTCTTGGCCACAAAAAAGAAGCTTGAAGCAGCAGGGGGCGTGGAAGGGCGGATGTAGCCTTGTTCAAGTGCCTCTTCAATGTACTCCTCCATGGCCTTCTGTTCTGGGAGTGATAGTGGATAGATCTTTCCTTTGGGCACTGACTCACCCGGTAGTAGGTCTATCGCGCAGTCCCATGGCCGATGAGGTGGTAATTGGGAGGCCTTCTTCGGGCAAAAGACGACACTGAAGTGGGAATAACACGGAGGTATGTCGATGGATCGTTTCTCCAGAGGGCTTTCGATGGTGGTGGAATTCAGAGACAGGGGCTGGTTGGCTGGCGTTGGTGGTAGAACCATGTCAGGAAAGCAGTCTGGGAAGCACTGGTCACCCCACTTCAGGACGTCTCCCGTGTGCCAAGATATTTGGGGTTCATGAAGAGCGAACCATGGTCGACCCAGAATGATGTCAGAGGTGGTTTCCTCCAGAACCAGTAAACTGATGTCCTCTTCATGGAGAATGCCTACTCGTAGATGTACCGGACCAGCCGTGAGTCTGACATTATGACGGCTGAGAGGCTTCCCTGTTACGGATTGGACTTGGTAGATCTTTGAATTGATAGTTGTGGGGATCTTGAGTTGGCGGCAGAGGCTCCCCGATATGAAATTTCCAGCGGACCCCGTGTCAAGGAGGGCATTGACTGAAACAGATACGTTGGGTGCAATAAGCGTTATCACAATAGAGAGAGGCTTCATATTTTGAGGAATGTGTTGAATTGCACTCACCGAGAATTGTGGAGGTCGAATGGGGCATGTAGAGAGTACATGCCCACCGTTTCCACAATAAAGGCATAAGCCTCTAGTTATTCGCCTCTGCCGCTCAGCGGATGACAACCGCATGTTGTCTGTCATCATGGGTTCGGAGACTGGTTCTGGAGGATGGTTCGCCTCTGGGTGGCGCTGTGGAGGAGTGCAACATGTTATCTGGGTTTGTTCCTCAAAACATGATTGCATACGAAAGGAACATCGGATGGAGAGTTGAATGAGGCTTTCTAATCCGCTGGTGTCGTCGTAACCGGCTAATTGTAGACGCAATCTGGGCTCTAATCCTTGACGGTAGGTGGTAATCAGAGATCGTTCATTCCAACCACTAGCAGCAGCTAGGGTTCTGAATCTTAGGGCATACTCATTGATGGATAGGGAGCCTTGTCGGAGATGATACAGTTGATCGCTGACAGATGAGTCCCCAGATGGTTTTCCAAACACCTCTCTGAAATGAGTGACAAAATTGTTAAATGAATGGGTGACATTACCAGATTGAGCCTAGATGGTCTCTGCCCATTGCAGTGCCTTGCCGGATAGAAGAGAGACTATGAAGGCGATCTTGGATTTTTCAGTAGAATATAGATGGGGTTGCATCTCAATGGAGAGTGAACATTGAAGAAGAAAGCCGTTGCACTCCTCCACCACACCAAAGAAGGGCGCTGGTCTGGCCATGGGACTGACGATGACTGGAGAAGAAGAAGTGGTGGTGGTGGATACGGAAGTGTTTGACGGTGTTGGTGGAGGTGCAGGAGTAAGAACCCGTCGAAGATTATACACGAGTTCCTGGAAGGGATCCGGTTGGCTCATGCTGAATCACTCTGTCTGTGTTGGTCCGATCTTCTGTTACGGAAGCAGACTGGACACAGAGGATTGTAAAACAGTGTAAAGGTATTTATTGATTCAGCAGAGGTTTGGCAGCAGATGGAGGTGAGTAGTAACTTTGATACTTGATATATGGTTGAAAGGATATACTGATGAGTATCTTGTCTTGCCAGGAACTCGTGGATGGGTTGAAGCAGCACACACCTCAGGATGACAGCGGAGACGAGGATGCTTGTTCGGAGGAAGACAGACGGTGGTGACACAGGGGATCTACGAAGGAGAGGAACAGGAGGTAAGTAGTCTTTAGGTAGGTATCAGGTAAGTAGTAGCACATAGCTTGGAGAGTCCACTTCGTGTAAGCGAGATCGGACAACTGACTGGAGTGAGGTGTGTGCTTAAGTAGTGCTGTGATGATTGGTGCTGATGAGGTGCAGGTGGCTTGAATCAATACTCAGGTGACAGTGATCGTAGTGGTGGATTGGTGGTGGAGCCTGGCCGATCTGTAACAATAAAAATATATATTACTTTTACACTCTGCACAAACATTGGATTGATTTTAATAACTTTAATGTACTTTAATTATGCATCAAATACAAGGAATATACCAGTATCAGATCGGGACTCAGTATCGGCAGAAACTCAGTATGGATTCAGATCGGGGGCACAAAAAAACCTGATTGGGACATTCCTAATTGACATTGACCAAATCTGCCAAATCTGCATTTTTCCCTGCATGAAGTCACAGCGCATGCGTCGTACATGTAAACGTGCATGTTGACATTCATGTTCTTTTACAAAGGCAATATTAAATGAAGTACGTGTGTTTTGTTTGTGATTATGAACGTGTGCAAATTCGGAATAATTTTCATTACAAATTTTTTTGCAGAGTGTTGCTTTACTGATGAAATCTTTACCCTTACGGAAAGAAAATATATTTTATTATATATGAACGGTCAATATATTAAAGAATTTTCAGTATATTGGTAATTATATAGAATAATACATTGTGGTAATATATTACAATATACTGAATAATACATAAGGAATTGCTGCTTTCCATATATTGGGGAATATATGTCAACATATATGGTGCTCATATAGTCACATTTATATGGGAATATGTATTAGCAATATATAAACACAATTCAAGGTAAATATTTATTTAACTATATTTTCATATATGGAATTATATATTTGTAAATATATAAATATTGGCTAGACATATAATTTAACATATTCAATTCAAGTTTATTTGTATAGCGCTTTTTACGATACAATCGTTGCAAAGCGCTTTACAGGAAATTAAGTTTCTACAATATATTTATACATTGTAGAAACTTAATATATTAACTTATGGCAAAATTTGTTAATTCTGCATGTTGTTGGGGGATCAGAGGTTGGCATCCTCTGAGGTCCTCCGAGGGGTCGGCATCATCTCTTCTCAGGTGTTTGGTCATCTCAGATCATTTAAGGGCTGGATCCAGACTGAAGCTTGTGTAACTCCTAGTTACCACGGGATGTTAATCCCGTGGCAGAAACAGAGAAACAAAGAGACATAATTAGCGTAGCTGTTGTTCCATTCAAGCAAAAATTATTTGTTCAACCCAAGCTAAAGAATAATAATGTGCGTTTTGATCAGATATAACTGCAGTACAAGATTATGAGATGCATTATATGAATGCATTATGTGAATGCTTGGCTAAAGAGATGTGTCTTTAATCTAGATTTAAACAGAGAGAGTGTGTCTGAACCCCGAACGTTATCAGGAAGGCTATTCCAGAGTTTGGGAGCCAAATATGAAAAAGCTCTACCTCCTTTAGTGGACTTTGCTATTCTAGGTACTACCAAGAGTCCAGAGTTTTGCGACCTTAGGGAGCGTGATGGATTGTAGCGAGATAGAAGACTAGTTAGGTACGCAGGAGCTAAACCATTTAGGGCCTTATAGGCAAGTAATAATATTTTGTAACTGATACGGTATTTAATAGGTAGCCAGTGCAGAGACTGTAAAATTGGGGTAATATGTGCAGTATAATGTCACATATACTGTATATGTGAACATGTATGCAAAATATATGTATCCAAATATGAGCAAATTTATTGTGATGTGTATGTGTGTATATATATATATACCATCCACGATAATACCGATATACATTTTTACATGACAAAAAAAGTGTCATATCACGATATCAATGATATAGCGACTTGATGACGTATTTACTAGGGATGCAATGATTTTTCGGCAGCCGAAATTATTCGGCCGAAAATAGCAAAAAATAAAAAAGAGCTCTTTCGGTGGTCGGCTGAATAAATTGTACTGAACAAAGACGTGACGCGATCAAATAGAGGCGCGCACTAATGAAGCAAACATGACGACTGTCAGGGTTCTGTTGTGTGTCATGTGTTCCCGCCTCTTGTGTCCATACTTGGTTTGTTTCCTGTCCTTGTTTCATGTCATTATGAGTTAAGTATATTCCAGCTGTGTTTATGTGATTATGTGTTAATTACCCTGTGTATTTAGTTCCTGTCTTTTGAGTTTGATTTCGTCGGGTCTACTTGTGACTCCCCGGTGTTTCTGTCCATGTCAGTCATGCCTTGTCCTGCCTTGATGTCTCCATTAAAGACTATTATTTGTTTTTGTAATGTTCCTCTTCGGGTGGTGCCGCTCTTCTCTCTAGAAATTTGGCACATAGTCTTAGAGTTCATACTTGACTAACTGGAGCCCAGGTCAGGAAGCAGACAGACTGGCTAAACCGACCGTCTGCTAGCCGCCTCACGTCACAGAAGTCAGTTAATTCAAAGTCAAAAAGTCAAAGTCAGCTTTATTGTCAATTCTGCCACATGTACCGTACATACATACAGAGAATTGAAATTGCGTTACTCTCTTACTCCCTGGTGCATACAGATAACACTAAACACAAACAGTAGAACGCAGAAATACAGATAAGTACAAATCAATACACACACACACACACACACACACACACACACACAAAAATGCAACTATTGCAAATATACAATAAGGACATGTAGGAAAAAAATAAAATAAAACATTAAATAAAGAATGGATAAAGTGGCATAGGGCACATGGCAGATAGTGCAAATCAGTGAGATAAACAAACAAACAAACAGTGCAGAATATAGATGGTGTAATTCTCAGCACATAGAGACTCCTTCACCTAGATATCACACTATAGAGACTGTGTCTGTTCCCCGAACTAGAAAATACAGAAAACATCCAAACCAATTTATGAGTAACCATTTAATTGATGTTCAACAAATAAAAAATGTTTACAACACACAGAAACAATTTATAAAACTTGGCTTACTGAATATCAGGTCCCTTTCTACAAAATCACTTTTTGTAAATGATTTGTTTAATGATCATAACCTAGATTTGCTCTGTTTGACAGAAACATGGCTAAAACCAGATGAATACATTACTTTAAATGAGTCCACCCCCCAAGATTACAGCTATAAAAATGAGCCACGTCCAAAAGGCAAAGGGGGAGGTGTTGCTATAATTTATAGCAATATTCTCAGTATTTCTCAGAGGGCAGGCTTTAACTATAATTTAAGTATAACTCATTTGAAGTTATGGTGCTGCGTATAACATTATCTAGAGAAACACGTGTTAGTGATACATCCCCTGTGATGTTTGTATTGGCTAATGTATACAGGCCACCAGGGCACCATACAGACTTTATTAAAGAATTTGCTGATTTTCTATCTGAGTTAGTACTGGCTGCAGATAAAGTCTTAATTGTTGGCGATTTTAATATCCATGTCGATAATGAAAAAGATGCATTAGGATCAGCATTCATAGACATTCTGAACTCTATTGGGGTTAGACAACACGTTTCAGGACCTACTCATTGTCGAAATCATACTCTAGATTTAATACTGTCACATGGAATTGATGTTAGTGGTGTTGAAATTCTGCAGCAAAGCGATGATATATCAGATCATTATCTAGTCTTGTGTAAACTCCATATAGCTAAAACTGTAAATTCTATTCCTTGTTACAAGTATGGTAGAACCATCACTTCTAGCACAAAAGATTGCTTTGTAAGTAATCTTCCTGATTTATCTCAATTCCTCAGCATATCCAACAGCTCAGAACAGCTTGATGATGTAACAGAGACTATGGACTCTCTCTTTTCTAGCACTTTAGATACAGTTGCTCCTTTACGCTTAAGGAAGATTAAGGAAAAGAGTCCAACACCATGGTATAATGAGCACACTCGCACCCTAAAGAGAGCAGCCCGGAAAATGGAGCGCAGCTGGAGGAAAACAAAACTAGAGGTATTTCGTTTAGCTTGGCGGGAAAGTATCCTATCCTACAGAAAAGCATTAAAAACTGCTAGATCTGATTACTTTTCCTCTCTTCTAGAAGAAAACAAACGTAACCCCCGGTATTTATTCAATACAGTCACTAAATTAACGAAAAATAAAGCATCAACAGGTGTTGGCATTTCCCAAGAGCACAGCAGTAATGATTTTATGAACTACTTTACTTCCAAGATCGATACTATCAGAGATAAAATTGTAACCATGCAGCCATCAGCTACAGTATCGCATCAAATAGTGCACTATAGATCCCCTGAGGAACAATTCCACTCATTCTCTACTATAGGAGAGGAAGAATTGTATAAACTTGTTAAATCATCTAAACCAACAAAATGTATGTTAGACCCTATTCCATCTAAACTAATAAAAGAGCTGCTTCCAGAAGTCATAGATCCTCTTTTGGCTATTATTAATTCATCATTGTCATTAGGATATGTCCCCAAAACCTTCAAATTGGCTGTTATTAAGCCTCTCATTATAAAAACACAACTTGACCCCAAAGATCTAGTTAATTACAGACCGATCTCAAATCTTCCTTTTCTGTCAAAGATACTAGAAAAGGTAGTATCCTCACAATTATATTCTTTCTTAGAGAAAAATGATATGTGAGGATTTCCAGTCAGGATTTAGACCGTATCATAGTACTGAGACTGCTCTCATTAGAGTTACTAATGATCTGCTTCTATCATCTGATCGTGGTTGTATCTCTCTATTAGTTCTACTGGATCTTAGCGCTGCATTCGACACTATCGATCACAACATTCTTTTGAATAGACTAGAAAACTTTGTTGGCATTAGTGGAAGTGCCTTAGCATGGTTCAAATCGTACTTATCTGACCGCCATCAGTTCGTAGCAGTGAATGACGAGGTATCATATCGATCACAAGTGCAGTATGGAGTATCTCAAGGCTCAGTACTAGGGCCGTTACGTTTCACGCTTTACATGTTACCCTTGGGAGATATTATCAGGAGACATGGTGTTAGCTTTCACTGTTATGCTGATGATACTCAGCTCTATATTTCTTCACGGCCCGGTGAAACACACCAAATTGAGAGACTAACGGAATGCATAGTCGATATAAAAAACTGGATAACGAGTAATTTCCTACTGCTAAATTCTGAAAAAACAGAGGTGTTAATTATCGGACCTAAAAACCCCACATGTAATAACTTAGAACACTATCTAACACTTGACGGCTGCTCTGTCAATTCTTCTTCTTCATCAGCCAGCCTAGGTGTGCTGTTTGATAGCAATCTTTCTTTTGAAAGCCATGTTTCTAGCATCTGTAAAACTGCGTTCTTCCATCTCAAAAACATATCCAAACTGCGACCTATGCTCTCAACGTCAAATGCAGAAATATTAATTCATGCGTTTATGACCTCAAGGTTAGATTATTGTAATGCTTTACTGGGTGGTTGCTCTGCACGTTTAATAAACAAACTACAGTTAGTCCAAAATACAGCAGCTAGAGTTCTTACTAGAACCAGGAAGTATGACCACATTAGCCCGGTTCTGTCAACACTGCACTGGCTCCCTACTAAACATCGTATAGATTTTAAAATCTTGTTAATGACTTATAAAGCCCTGAATGGTTTAGCTCCTCAGTACTTGAGTGAGCTCTTATCGCATTATAGTCCTCCACGGCCACTGCGTTCTCAAAACTCTGGCCGTTTGATAATACCTAGAATATCAAAATCAACTGCGGGCGGCAGATCGTTTTCCTTTTTAGCACCAAAACTCTGGAACAATCTACCAAACACTGTTCGGGAGGCAGACACACTCTGTCAGTTTAAATCTAGATTAAAGACCCATCTCTTTAACTTGACATACACCTAACACACTACTACACTTCTATTATTCAAATCCGTGAAAGGATTGTTAGGCTGCATTAATTAGATCAACCGGAACCGGGAACACTTCCCATAACACACGATGTACTCGTTACATCGTAAGAAGATTGGCATCTATGCTAATAGTTGTTTCTTTCTTATTCTGTTTCTCAGTCCGTGTCCGGATCAGATGGTGAATCGGCGCCGGGAGATGATGTCTGTGGCCCTGATCGTCAGCGATGAGTCCCAGAGACATATCCCCAGTGAAGACTTCGACTAAAATACAATAAAGCTAAAAATAAAACAAATAATTAAAAATTTAATAATAAAATACCTAACTACATAATACTATTATTGTTAGAAATTGCAACAATATAAAAATAGAAATATAATACATTTATACATTTAAAAATTTAATTGAAACAATAAGTAAACAATGAATAAACAATAATATCGTGGCCAGAGGAGAACTGGCCCCCCGACTGAGCCTGGTTTCTCCCGAGGTTTTTTTCTCCATTCTGTCTCAGAGGGAGTTTTGGTTCCTTGCCGCTGTCGCCTCTGGCTTGCTCAGTTGGGGACACTTAATTTCTAGCGATTATCGTAAATTTGATTTCACAGATACTATTTAAACTAAACTTAGCTAGACAATGACATCTCCGAATTCAATAATGAAATGCCTTTAACTGAAAATTGAGTGTTTAATCTTATTATTATACATTACTAACACTCTATCCTCCAACTTGATACTGTTAAGTGCTTTGACACAATCTGTATTGTTAAAAGCGCTATATAAATAAAGGTGACTTGACTTGACTATTATTTGAGTTTACGTCCTCGTCTGCATGTTTCTGTTCCTCCCTCGTGTGTGCACCGTGACAACGACAGTGTGGAAACATTTAAAACGGTCCGAGAAAGACACAAAAAACATTACAAGCAGCGACAGCGAGAGACTATTTAGCACTGCGTCGCATGTCTTCCATGAGAAGAGGGAGGGGTGGTTGTTGCTGGTTACTGTATGATGATTAAAATCATGAAATGGCCTTAAATAATTAAATACACTGCAGAATGTTATGTTTTCTAATACACGCAGTAAATAAATTGCATTCAAACCGCACTGCAGGAGCTCGCGACGCTGTCTCGTTAGCCAGGGTTCAAAGTCCAAACTGCGAGGGAAATCTGCCCTGAAACTGTGTTACTAGTCAGTTTCTCAGTAACACTTTTATGAATTTTTACAAGGCATGTGACAATGTGAAACTTTGGGAAATCTTCCCAAATTAGTATGGAGAATAATTTATAAATCTACTGCTGTTAACAAAAAGAAGCACTGAGGACTTCCTGCGGGTTCCTGTCAAAATAAAAGCTCCATCAACATTCATAAATGTTAGTGTTGTAATATTACTGTTGTTCTGTTAAATACAATTAAAAAGACAATAATAATTATAGTAATTACAGCAGCTCTATTAATGAATTTATTATAACAATCACACATAGTGTTCAAATTGGGATCTGTAATATTTTCTAATGCTTTAAAAGAATTCCCTTCTGCTCAGTAAGGCTGCATTTATTTGCAAGCCTGATTCAAGAAGGGGGTCTCAAAAATGGCCACAAAATATTATTTTACTAACTTATTAATTTTAAGTTAAATTGTGCTTTGTTGGTATAATGTCTGCTAGAATGTGAAAAAAATGATCAGTGTTAAATAAGTATTTTTAAATTGCTGTTTTGTATTAGTGTGCAATGTTTAAAAATAATAATTTATTCCATGTAGTGTCCATTTCATTAATTTGACATATTTGAACTTTAAAAAAAAAAAAAAGTAATGCAATAGTTACTTTTCCTGGTTACTTTTATAATGATGTAACTCGGTTACTAACTCAGTTACTATTTGTGAGAAGTAACTAGTAACTATAACTAATTACTTTTTTAAAGTAACTTGCCCAACACTGGTCACTACTATTGCACTATAATGCTGCTTCTGCCACCTTATGACAATAGATTTACACTTCGAATTAGGTAGTCTGTCATCAATGACAGTAGCTCATTGGAAAAGGATGGAAAATGCCCTTCATTGTGTTTGCACTAATAAATGCTGCTGCCTGCCAGCTGCCAATAAAACCAATAAAACGTTGTTCCATGTTTTTTTGTATATCGTCATAAATATCAATATCTCAAATATTCTTTAAATATTGTGATATAATTTTGAGGCTATATCGCCCACCCCTACTATAGATTAACATTTATATGGGAACATGTATGTTACATATATATGTAAACAAATCTGACAAATATATTTTGTAATATATATCCATACATGTATGTTACATATATATAACCAAATCTGAAAAATATATTTTGTAATATATATCCATATATGTATGTTACATATACTGTATATAACCAAATCTGACAAATATATTTTGTAATATATACCTCATGTATATATCCCGTAATGTATGACTATACATGTGTGTGTGTGTGTGTGTGTGTGTATATATTAATATATAGTAAATATAATATTGTTAATATCTACTAAATATATGTGAAAATACATTTTACATATAAAACTTGCTACGGCTAACCAAGACTTGTCACAGCACTTACATATCATTGCTCTTTTGTTGGTTTGATTGCTATTGTCCTCATTTAAGTCGCTTTGGATAAAAGTGTCTGCTGTCTACCTTGAGAATTAGAGTTTTTTTGGCTGCTTTCCTGGTGCTTCACAGAAATGGTTTGTAGCTCCATCAGCTGGATCACAGAAGAGCACTAAACAGTTATTTTCACAGAAGCTGTTGTATATCAAAACTTTGATAACAAAGGCGTTTAACAAATAATTCAACAGTCACTTACAGGCCACTTTTTGTCCTACTACTCATTGCAGTTTTGAAAGTGCCACAGTTCAGTGCTTAATTTGTTAATGAAACATTGCCGGATCCAAATCAGCAGTTAAAAGGTGCCGTGACCGTCACTGACAATACAACTTCAGTTTTCCCGGAACATTCAATGACGTCACTAAACCGTGATGGCACAACTATAAGAGCATCGTTCACAAGTTTCTGCATGGACCTAACTACAGCCTAGGTTTTGATGATTTAAGGAAATGTATAGGCCTAGCCTAAGTTACATTTAAAAATAACAAAATTTGTTTCCATAAAAATAAAATACAAATTTAATCTATAGAAAAGGTATAAATATGCGAAATATATCTTGAACCTTGATATCTGACATAAATAATTAACAGATATAAAACAGATGTGAGGCGCTGCGATCCGCAAACAAGTTCACAGAAAGGAAACAGAGAACGGAGATGAAAGAACACACATCCTGTTTGTTTGCTTAATTACAAAAACATAAATGTTCTTTTTATTGCGAGTGTGAAAAAATAAAAGTAAACATTTACATTTAGTCATTTAGCAGACGTTTTTATCCAAAGCGACTTACAAATGAGGACAATGGAAGCAATCAAAATCAACAAAAGAGCAATGATATGCAAGTGCTATAACAAGTCTCTGTTAGCTTAATGCAGTACACGTAGCAAGGTTTTTTTATATATACTGTATATATATATATATATACTGTATAATAAGAAGAAAACGGACAGAATAGAAAAAGAATAGAGCAAGCTAGTGTTAGAGGCCTTTTTTGCTTTTGTTAATTGTATAATAAATAAAAAGAAAAGAAATGGAATAGAATACAGAAAGAATAGAGAAGCTAGTGTTAGTTTTTATTATTATTATTTTTTTTTACACTTTGCAGGTTGTCTTACTCTTATCTGTATGACCAAAAATAGAGTATTTAATAGCCTATGTCAGCTGTTTGATCGCGCCAGTGCCTCACGCAGGCACACACACACACACCACATATTCTAGAAATTCAAACTTGCCATCACAGTCTGTTCATTGTCAAAATAAAATACAGTCAGCCAAACATATCAATTTAAAGAGTCCGTAGTATAACCGATCTATAGCTGCTGTTATGCCAAGCGGGCGGGTCAGGGAGCTCGGGAGGCCATGGCGGAGCAGGGAGCTCAGGAGGCCATGGCGGGTCAGGGGACTCGGGAGGCCATGGCGGGTCAGGGAGCTCGGGAGGCCATGGCGGAGCAGGGAGCTCGGGAGGCCATGGTGGGACCGCCTCCAAGACCGCGGCCCCAACCCCCACCTCGGTCTCTTCGGCCGGAGCCCTACTACCCCCCCCCCAAAATTTCCTTGGGGTAAATAGGGGCTCCATCGGGCACTAGGGGGCGCACTGGAGACATGGACTCTTGGGTGCGCTCTGGAAGCGCGGGCACTTGAGGGCGCTCGGCAGGCGCGGGCACTTGAGGGCGCTCAGCAGGCGCGGGCACTTGAGTGCGCTCGACAGGCGCGGGCACTTGAGGGCGCTCGGCAGGCGCGGGCTCTAGAGGGCGCTCGGCAGGCGCGGACACTTGAGGGCGCTCGGCAGGCGTGGGCACCAGAGGGCGCTGGAGAGGAGCGGGCTCTGGGGTGCGCTGGCGAGGAGCGGGCTCTGGGGTGCGCTGGCGAGGAGCGGGCTCTGGGGTGCGCTGGCGAGGAGCGGGCCCTGGAGGGCACTTGCGAGGAGCAGGCACTGGAGGGCACTTGCGAGGAGCAGGCACTGGAGGGCACTTGCGAGGAGCTGCCTCTTGGGGGCGCTCTTGAGAGCTGGACGGAACCAGCAGGGGCTCTGGAGAGCTGGTCGGAACCAGCAGGGGCTCTGGAGAGCTGGACGGAACCAGCAGGGGCTCTGGAGAGCTGGACGGAACCAGCAGGGGCTCTGGAGAGCTGGATGGAACCAGCAGGGGCTCTTGAGAGCTGGACGGCACCAGCAGGGGCTCTGGTGAGCTGGACGGGACCAGCAGGGGCTCTGGTGAGCTGGACGGGACCAGCAGGGGCTCTGGAGAGCTAGACGGGACCAGCAGGGGCTCTGAAGGGACTGGCCCTGGAGAAGCGGGCACTGGAGGACGCTGTCGAGGAGCGGGCACTTGAGAGCTCTTGCGAAGATTAAGGCATATTGGGCTTGCCATATTCTTTGCCGGCAGGCAAGGAGGAGCCGCGGTCCGCGTTGGCAGGCTTGGGGGAGCCGCGGACGACGGCAGGCTGGTTCTGGCTCGGGCCCTGACACTCTCCAGACAGCGGAGGATCCCCTCCCTCCAGCATAGTCCCTTGGTGTCTGGGAGGTCCACGGGACGATGGGAATTGGCCCCGTGCCAGAACAGAGAGAGGATGGTGGCGTCATCTAATGCCGTCGCCGCGGCAAGCCCGCAGAACTCCCGTGAATACTCGGGGAAAGGGAGATCTCAGTGGGCAAGGGCAATGAAGCGGGCGGCGACTTCCATCGCCGCGGGAGCAAGGGAAAACCGGAAATAAAAAACTTTTCAAAAAACGGGAAAACAAAAACGAGGGAGGAGAAACGCCGCTTCTTACAGTTTTAGGTTGGTTGTTCTGTCACACTCTCGGAGGGGAGAGCAAGGAGCGAGGAGACCAGGAGATATCATCAAACATAGGCTTTAATATAAAACATGAAGACATATAATACCGGAACTCAGACACGGGGAAAACCAAGGCTTAAGAATACTGGGGAGTAACGAGGAGAACAGAAACAGGTGGGGAGCAATCAAAACACAGATGGAGACTAATGGAGACAAACGAGGACAGGAACAGGAAGACCAAATATGGGCACGAGAGGAGGGGAAACACGTGACATGGGGAACACAGGTCTGACAACTGCATGGGGGCGCGCACGCAATTATTTTTATTTATTTATTTTTTCCTGCGGAAAGAGCTTATACTCCTGTCATTTTTGGACGTGCTTTCTGTCGTATCATGCAGTCTCTGTGAATGGAGCGCGTCAAAACAATGAACCAGCACACAGACATAAGAAATAAATCTGCAGAAAGCTTGAATACCAATAAAAAAACAAAACAAATCTTCTCTGATTATGTAGTCCGTATAGGTGCATTTCTCTATTAAAGGCACGTCCACTGTGGAGATGTTGATTCTGAGAAAGCACTAGTTTATTAATAAATAATTAAAATGTATTTTTCCCCGCTGCATTCATAATCATTACTTTGGCCGGTGCTTTGCGGCAAGCGTTATGCGTGCATTTGAGTGCGGAATAATACACCTAAATGCCTAAATAATAGGCATAAATAATAACCTAAATGGTTATTGTACTATCAATTTAATATAAACGTGCAAATAGTTGACTAGAAAAATCTTTAGTCGGGGCAGGCCAATAGTACTTGGTACAAGGAACCGATCCATTTTTTAAATAAAATGCTGACATTACGTGCAACTGCAAATCACGTTATTGCATTGCAGTATTTATGCATGTGTTTAATGAGTCAAATGTTTTTATTTTATTTTATTTTTTATGGGGGTGCTATGGGGGTGCTTTGGTTTTTCTTGGGGGTGCTGGAGCACCTGCTAACCCCTCCCTAGCGCCGCCCATGCTTTCCATCGATATGCGAACGCGCATGAAGCCTATAGTCTACATTATAAATAATAGTTTAACATTGAAATACATTGCGAATATGGAAACATTGGATTTGTGCCGAATGAGAGAGGTACGTGAGCCCACGGTACTTTCAGTTTCTTCATTCTTGATCTGTTCTGCATACCGTTACATTAAAATGATTTGTTTTGGAGTGAGGGGGACTATAGGCTATGATTATAGTGTTTATAAGTTTTACATTATAATATTTCACTTTATTTGGTCTTATTTCTGGTATTATTACACTCTCTCTAAATGTTCCCTCTGTTCACAAAACAAATTATTGTTGTGAGCAGCGGAACTTTTGGAGAGAGTGGGTTCAGTAGCACCAATCAATGAGAGCGATTTTGAATTTAAGAAAGCTGATTGGTCAATAATATGTTATGGACCAATACATAATCTACAAATCATGCTCCAAATACATCTGCATAAACCCGCAATCGCTCTGTCTCGTATATGCACACACGCACTGTCACGATCCGCACGTGTTAATGCCGGATCTTTAAAAACAAATACCGGAACGCAAAAATCCAAAATCTGACATTTTCCAGAACAGGATCCGGCAGGATCCGGCTGAAATTAAGCGCTGCCACAGTTTACATGCATTAATGTGGACAGTTCTCACTACTTTCTAATTTCTATGCATCAGTTTCTCTGCCGCCCATTTCTGCTCTCGTGGGATAGTGAAGGAGCAGCAATCTGCCTGGTCTTGCCTTGCTGGACCAATGAGATATTAAAAGTATGTTGTTGTATTATTTATTAATGGCTCTAGATATCATGGTTATACATGCTGTAGGTCTCCCTCCTGCCTTCCCTGAGCCTCAAAGCAATTAAAGTCGTGCAATGAAACCGGGCAGGTCATGCAAGGCTAAACCTGCACATTCATTCATGCTTTAACCGCTATCTTAGGCCTCAGAGACCAGGGGCTGTAGTTTAATCTTACCCAGGTCAAGCGATCACCCACTGTGGCTGTAATCCAGTGGTAAGAGCCTTAGCATTGCTCACATGTCAGTCTAGTGATCCTTTACAAAAACAGGCTGCAGTAATGCAGTTTTACTATATGTGTGCTGTGGTACGGGGAAAACTTTGCCAGTAAGGTCAATTACTGTACAGTACTTCTGGAGATTCTCTTGGAGAGTTTATCATGGTAATACACATGGCAATGTTAATGTGTTTGGTCAAGGTGGAATAGATCTGCTACACTGCTGTGGCAAGTACCAAGACTTGCTTCTGCGTATACATCCATTGACATGCTGCTGTGAGCATGTAGGACATACTGCTGTTGCACATACAACACATATAAAATAACCCCCATATATAACATACATGAATCAGCCTGTAGCAGATCTATACAGGTGGAGCTGGGGAAGGTGGAGGGTTTCTGAAGCGTGCTGCAACTGTTACAGAAAACAATGGCCAAGTATTTGAATGTTGAGCAGCAGCTCATTGGCTGCTGATGCAAAAGAAACCAATCATCTGTGCGATGTGAATAATGTTGTGATTATATCTTATCACAGAACCTATCGGCCTGTGCTTTCTAGAGTTTTATGATAGAACTTTGCAATGAAAAAAAAAGTTTTTATTTATTAAGACAAATTGTGCTGTATGTTAAGGAAAATATCAGAAGTGTCTGGTTTTGGCAAGTGCTTGAGCTGTTTAATGTTCTTGAACCTGCATTTTACTCTTATTATTTTTCTGAACTGAAAGACTAGTAAGTCAAGTCGCCTTTATTTATAGAGTGCATTATACAATAGAGATGGTTTCAAAGCAGCTTCATAGTGACAAACAGGAAAATAACAGAATCAATGATGCAAACTTCAAATGTGAGACAAATCCAAGTTCTGCTTTAAAGCAGCTCTAAAAAAGACAATAGTGTCATTATTCAGCTCAGGTCAGTTCACTGTTGGTTCAGTTCAGTTCAATAACAGTTCATTCATTATGAAATGAGTTCAGTTCAGCTATGAGTAGCTCTACAGAAGACAATAGTGTCATTATTCAGCTCAAGTCAGTTGAGCTTCTCTCCTGTGCACATTTCCATTTCACAAAACAAAATAGCAACAACAGTCTTAACAGCAAGCATCATTAAACTTTGCAGACTTCACTGAGCAAAAGAGCTTGCAGAAGCACAAGAAAAAAGGAAGCACAATAATTCTGACAAAAATATGAATTTTCATAAAATGTTGGACATGAAATGATGTTTTATAATAACAGCAACTAAAATTATAAATAGTCCCTCACATTTACATGAAAAAATACACGTTTTCATACATGTGACTAACACTACATATCAACACTTCAACACTTTATGCTTTCAAACTGTGTAATGTTTTTATGCTTTTTAAAAAAGTGAGAAAACTGATTGGCTAAGTATTTATTCTTTCTCTTAAATAGTTACTTGGAATCACTACTTTTTGGTTCAGTGACTATGACCACTGAGGGTGCTACTTAAATTAGTGAGGGTGCTGTAACCTTAGTTTGTGTGTGTGTGTGTGTGTGTGTGTGTGTGTGTTTGTGTGTGTGTGTGTGTGTATGTAATATGCTCTGGCCCCCTCCCTGCTTACCGGGGTGATGAGATTCATAGCAGACTGTCGTCACTCAATGGCTGGATGTCTAAGTGGTGCCCGCAAAACAACATAGGTTTTATAGACAATTGGACGAGTTTTTGGGGCAGACCTGACCTGTTGAAAAGAGATGGTGTTCATCCCTCCTGGGGTGGTGCCGCTCTTCTCTCTAAAAATATGGCACATAGTCTTAGAGTTCATACTTGACTAACTGGAGCCCAGGTCAGGAAGCAGACAGACTGGCTAAACCGACCGTCTGCTAGCCGCCTCACGTCACAGAAGTCAGTTAATTCTCGGCACATAGAGACTCCTTCACCTAGATATCTCACTATAGAGACTGTGTCTGTTCCCCGAACTAGAAAATACAGAAAACGTCAAACCCAATTTACGAGTAACCATTTAATTGATGTTCAACAAATAAAAAATGTTTACAATACACAGAAACAATTGATAAAACTTGGCTTACTGAATATCAGGTCCCTTTCTACAAAAGCACTTTTTGTAAATGATTTGATTAATGATCATAACCTAGATTTGCTCTGTTTGACAGAAACATGGCTAAAACCAGATGAATACATTATTTTAAACGAGTCTACCCCCCAAGATTACTGTTACAAAAATGAGCCGCATCCAAAAGGCAAAGGGGGAGGTGTTGCTACAATTTATAACAATATTCTCAGTATTTCTCAGAAGACAGGCTTTAAGTATAACTCCTTTGAAGTAATGGTGTTTCATATAACATTATCTAGAGAAAAAAGTATTAATGATAAATCCCCCGTGATGTTTGTACTGGCTACTGTATACAGGCCACCAGGGCACCATACAGACTTTATTAAAGAATTTGCTGATTTTCTATCAGAGTTAGTGCTGGCTGCAGATAAAGTCTTAATTGTGGGTGATTTTAATATCCACGTTGATAATGAAAAAGATGCAAACTAGAGGTATTTCGTATTGCTTGGTGGGAAAGTACCCTATCCTACAGAAAAGCTTTAAAAACTGCTAGATCTGATTACTTTTCGTCTCTTTTAGAAGAAAACAAACATAACCCCAGGTATTTATTCAATACAGTGGCAAAAATTAACAAAAAATAAAGCATCAACAGGTGTTGACATTGGGTAGGACATACTGCTGTTGCACATACAATACATATAAAATAACCCCCATATATAACATACATGAATCAGCCTGTAGCAGATCTATACAGGTGGAGCTGGGGAAGGTGGAGGGTTTCTGAAGCGTGCTACAACTGTTACAGAAAACAATGGCCAAGTATTTGAATGTTGAGCAGCAGCTCATTGGCTGCTGATGCAAAAGAAACCAATCATCTGCGCGATGTGAATAATGTTGTGATTATATCAGATTGAGTCAGAACCTTTCGGCCTGTGCTTTCTAGAGTTTTATGACAGAACTTTGTATTGAAAAAAAGTTTTTATTTATTAAGACATATTGTGCTGTATGTTAAGAAAAATATCAGAAGTGTCTGGTTTTGGCAAGTGCTTGAGCTGTTTAATGTTCTTGAACCTGCATTTTACTCTTATTATTTTTCTGACCTGAAAGACTAGTAAGTCAAGTCACCTTTATTTATAGATTGCATTATACAATAGAGATGGTTTCAAAGCAGCTTCATAGTGACAAACAGGAAAATAACAGAATCAATGATGCAAACTTCAAATGTGAGACAAATCCAAGTTCTGCTTTAAAGCAGCTCTAAAAAAGACAATAGTGTCATTATTCAGCTCAGCTCAGTTCACTGTTGGTTCAGTTCAGTTCAATAACAGTTCATTCATTATGAAATGAGTTCAGTTCAGCTATGAGCAGCTCTACAGAAGACAATAGTGTCATTTCCCAACAGCACAGCAGTAATGACTTTATGAACTATTTTACTTCCAAAATTAATACTATTAGAGATCAAACTGTAACCATGCAGCCGTCAGCTACAGTATCACATCAAATAGTGCACTATAGATCCCCTGAGGAACAATTCCACTCATTCTCTACTATAGGAGAGGAAGAATTGTATAAACTTGTTAAATCATGTAAACCAACAACATGTTTGTTAAACCCTATTCCATCTAAACTACTAAAAGAGGAGCTTCCAGAAGTCATAGATCCTCTTTTGGCTATTATTAATTTGTCATTGTCATTAGAATATGTCCCCAAAAACTTTAAATTGGCTGTTATTAAGCCTCTCATTAAAAAAACACAACTTGACCCCAAAGATCTAGTTAATTACAGACCGATCTCAAATCTCCCTTTTCTGTCAAAGATACTAGAAAAGGTTGTATCCTCACAATTATATTCCTTCTTAGAGAAAAATGATATCTGTGAGGATTTCCAGTCAGGATTTAGACCGTATCATAGTACTGAGACTGCTCTCATTGGAGTGACAAATGACCTGCTCTTATCATCTGATCGTGGTTGTATCTCTCTATTAGTGCTACTGGATCTTAGCGCTGCATTCGACACTATCGATCACAACATTCTTTTGAATAGACTAGAAAACTTTGTTGGCATTAGTGGAAGTGCATTAGCATGGTTCAAATCATACTTATCTAACCGCCATCAAGTCTTAGCAGTGAATGAAGAGGTATCATATCGATCACAAGTGCAGTATGGAGTACCACAAGGCTCAGTACTAGGGCCGTTACTTTTCACGCTTTATATGTTACCCTTGGAAAATATCATTAGGAAATATGGGGTTACCTTTCACTGTTATGCTGATGATACTCAGCTCTATATTTCTTCACGGCCCGGTGAAACACACCAAATTGAGAAACTTATGGAATGCATAGTCGATATAAAAAACTGGATGACGAGTAATTTCTTACTGCTAAATTCTGAAAGAACAAAGGTGTTAATTATTGGACCTAAAACCCCCACAAGTAATAACCTAGAACACTGTCTAACACTTGATGGCTGCTCTGTCGATTCTTAGTCATCAGTCAGGAACCTAGGTGTGCTATTTGATAGCATTTGATCTCTCCTAAAACTGCATTTTTTCATTTTAAAAATATATCTAAACTGAGACCTATGCTCTCAATGTCAAATGCAGAAAAATTAATTCATGCGTTTATGACCTCAAGGTTAGATTATTGTAATGCTTTATTGGGTGGTTGTTCTACACGCTTTATAAACAAATTACAGATGGTTCAAAATGCAGCAGCTAGAGTTCTTACTAGAACCAGGAAGTATGACCACATTAGCCCGGTTCTGTCAACACTGCACTGGCTCCCTACTAAACATCGTATAGATTTTAAAATCTTGTTAATTACTTATAAAGCCCTGAATGGTTTAGCTCCTCAGTACTTGAGCGAGCTCTTATCGCATTATTGTCCTTCACGTTCTCAAAACTCTGGCCATTTGATAATACCTAGAATATCAAAATCAACTGCGGGCGGCAGATCTTTTTCCTATTTAGCGCCCAAACTATGGAACAATCTACCAAACACTGTTCGGGAGGCAGACACACTCTGTCAGTTTAAATCTAGATTAAAGACCCATCTCTTTAACCTGGCGTACACATAACACACTAATACACTTCTATTATTCAAATCCGTTAAAGGATTGTTAGGCTGCATTAATTAGGTCAACCGGAACCGGGAACACTTCCCATAACACACAATGTACTTGTTACATCGTAAGAAGATTGACATCTATGCTAATATTAGTCTGTTTCTTTCTTATTCCGAGGTCACTGCAGTCACCAGATCCAGTCCGTATCCAGATCAGATGGTGGATCAGCACCTAGAGACGACCTCTACAGCCCTGACCTCAGCGGAGACAGGACACCTAGATGAGCCCCAGAGACAGATCCCCAGTGAGGACCCCGTCACCTAGACAGCCATCGGGAAAAGACCACTGGAACCAGTTGAGCCCTTACAATCTGACTTTGCAGCAGTTGGAATTGAACTGCTTGTTCGTCTGGCCAGAGGAGAAATGGCCCCCCGACTGAGCCTGGTTTCTCCCAAGGTTTTTTCTCCATTCTGTCACCGATGGAGTTTTGGTTCCTTGCCGCTGTCACCTCTGGCTTGCTTAGTTGGGGACACTTCATTTCCAGCGATATCGTCGACTTGATTGAACAGAAACTTTTTGAACTGAACTGAGCTGGACGATGCCATCACTGAATTCAATAATGAAATGCCTTTAACTGAAAATTGAGTATTTAATCTTGTCATTTTACATTATTGACACACTATTTTCCTATTTTGAAATTGTGCAGTTGCTTTGACACAATTTGTATTGTTAAAAGCGCTATATAAATAAAGGTGACTTGACTTGACTTGATTGCGCTGTCTCCTGAGTAGTGAAGAGGTCCACCTGTGCCTGGCCAAACACTCTCCAGATCTGCTTCACCACCTCGGGGTGAAGCATCCATTCCCTTGCCGGGCCTCTGCCCCTGCATCGACAGGATGTCTGGTCCCATATTGAGATGCCCAGGAATGTGAACTGCTCTCAGCGAGAGGAGTTTGTCCTGGGACCACCCAAGGATCTGGTGCACCAGCCTGTACAGGGGGCATGAACGCAGACCTCCTTGGTGGTTGATGTAAGAGACCACCGCTGTGTTGTCAGTGCGCACCAACACATGGCGATCTCTTAGGTCTGGGAGGAAGTGTTTCAGTGCTCGAAACATGGCCAACATCTCCAGACAATTGATATGCCGTGTGGACGGGGCCTCAAGCACATGGGCCACTGCCAACTTTAAGGGGGATCTGATAAGTCTTTAAATTATTTAAAGAGCTTAAATGACTCTAAGGCCCCCTTTTGTCCAAGACAATATTTTAAGACACTATCCAGACTGTGTATGTACCTCTGATACATTGGTTGTAATAAAGTTGAAACAATATATATATAATTGTCAGTTTAATTTTGAATTGAAGGTTTATTTTCAATTGCTCTGACGGATTGTTTCAGTGCTACCTATTGAAGGATCTAAGGATCCTCAAATGCAAACCATGTGTGTTTCACTTCAAGAGAGCAACCACACATTTGTGTTGTATTTTACTTTATTTTTTATCTTCATTCATTCATTCATTCATTCATTCTGTAAGGGAAACAGGTCAATTTAGCTCAAAGGGAATTATTTATGTTTTATAGGGAATTTAGACAGAATCACTGTTTTATGGCTGATCAACTGAATTGGCCAGTGATTCATTGAATAATATTTTAATGATTGAATAATTATATGAATGATTTTTGTTAAATTGGTTGTAGTTTTGATAGTCTTGGGGGTATTTATGCTTTTGGATTGTATGTGATTTGTCTGTAGATTGTCTTTAGATTCATTTCTCAGTCAAAATTCACAGAGACTAAGAGGAGATCAAGTCAGAAAACCAAGCTGAACCTGTGACCGATGCTCTTTCAAAGATGTTCCCTGAAATGCAGACACTGAGTCTGCATGAACCTGCTTCTCATGATGCTACAGCAATAGTAATGCCAAAGTCAGCCAGGTGTCCTGCAGTTAATTATCTTAAAAGCTGCTGTCAAAAGAAAACTTTGTGTGATTGGGCTGAAAGAGACTTAGGGCCAGTTTTACTAAACAGGGCAAATTAGCACGAGCGATGGGTGTGGAAATTTCTGTGGGTGATTTACTAACGAAGCGCAAATAAAAGAACATAGACGCAACATCTCATTTACATATCGACCAACGCAATATACCAAACGCAGCACAAATTAGTGTAGTCGCAAATAATGAATAAAGAAATAAAGAAATAAAGAAGCCGCAGTACATTGAAAAGAATGGATGCCAAAAAATGAAGGGTTGCAAAAAGTTTTGATAGAGCTGGTATTGCGTGACTCCTAGTTGAGGGTTCCAAGTCGTCTTTTATTTCCTTAAGCAGATTAAAAATAAAATGGTCTGGCAAATTATGTTCGGATAATGTGCTCTTCTGGCATTCTAAATAAATTTATACATGTGGAAAAAATCCTCTCCCTTCTACCACGTGCTCTCTGTTCTCTGCGGTGCCTCCTCCCAGCAACAACAATTGCAGCCATTTCAAGCGCAAAATAGTTTAAGACATTCTTTTTCTAGCATCTGTAAAACTGCGTTCTTCCATCTCAAAAACATATCCAAACTGCGACCTATGCTCTCAACGTCAAATGCAGAAATATTAATTCATGCGTTTATGACCTCAAGGTTAGATTATTGTAATGCTTTATTGGGTGGTTGTTCTGCACGCTTAATAAACAAACTACAGTTAGTCCAAAATGCAGCAGCTAGAGTTCTTACTAGAACAAGGAAGTATGACCACATTAGCCCGGTTCTGTCAACACTGCACTGGCTCCCTATCAAACATCGTATAGATTTTAAAATCTTGTTAATGACTTATAAAGCCCTGAATGGCTTCGCTCCTCAGTACTTGAGTGAGCTCTTATCGCATTATAGTCCTCCACGGCCGCTGCGTTCTCAAAACTCTGGCCGTTTGATAATACCTAGAATATCAAAATCGACTGCGGGCGACAGATCGTTTTCCTACTCGGCACCAAAACTCTGGAACAATCTACCTATCATTGTTCGGGAGGCAGACACACTCTGTCAGTTTAAATCTAGATTAAAGACCCATCTCTTTAACCTGGCGTACACATAACACACTAATACACTTCTATTATTCAAATCCGTTAAAGGATTGTTAGGCTGCATTAATTAGATCAACCTGAACCGGGAACACTTCCCATAACACACGATGTACTCGTTACATCGTAAGAAGATTGGCATCTATGCTAATATTTGTTTCTTTCTTTTTATTCTGTTTCTCAGTCCGTGTCCTGATCAGATGGTGGATCGGCGCCGGGAGATGATGTCTGCGGCCCAGATCGTCAGCGATGAGCCCCAGAGACATATCCCCAGTGAAGACCTCGACTAAAATACAATAAAAATAAAAATAAAACAAATAATTAAAAATATAATAATAAAATACCTAACTACATAATACTATTATTGTTAGAAATTGCAACAATATAAAAATAGAAGTATAATACATTTATACATTTAAAATTTTAATTAAAACAATAAGTAAACAATAAATAAACAATAATATCCTGGCCAGAGGAGAACTGGCCCCCTGACTGAGCCTGGTTTCTCCCAAGGTTTTTTTCTCCATTCTGTCACAGAGGGAGTTATGGTTCCTTGCCGCTGTCGCCTCTGGCTTGCTCAGTTGGGGACACTTAATTTCTAGTGATTATCGTCAATTTGATTTCACATACAATATTTAAACTAAACTTAGCTAGACAATGACATCTCCGAATTCAATAATGAAATGCCCTTAACTGAAAATTGAGTGTTTAATCTTATTATTTTACTTTACTGACACTCTATCCTCCAACTTGATACTGTTAAGTGCTTTGACACAATCTGTATTGTTAAAAGCGCTATATAAATAAAGGTGACTTGACTTGACTTTAAATAAAGGTGCAAAATACCAGTTATTTGACGAGTGCAAACGTTAGTAAATTGCATTGCGTGATTCATTTTAACACTCTCCTCCAATAGATTTTGTGTCTGAAAGTGAAACTCTTACAAATGCATAATCAATAAGGTCAGGTGCAAAAATAACTGTCCACGCCTTTTCAATTTGTCACTGCACGTCTTTAGTAAATCTTGACAGTACTATTTTAACCCATTTAAGCCCACCAGCAACTATAGTTGCCGAAGTTTATAGTTGTCATTTTCCTTTTGTAAGTATTTTTCTAAATTTTATCCATGTTTTATGTCTCAATGACATTCAAGCAAACAACCAAATAAAGGAATTCAAGAAAAAAAAAAAAAAAAAAAAAAAGGGTATTCACTTCCTTCCAGGAAGCATGGTGAAGGCAAACCCTCCCAAAGACATGTAATTTTCTAATAAGTAATAAGTATTAAGTAATAAGTATCTAATACTTACTAATAAGTATTTTTTGTTGACATATACATAATCATGAAGGTCTCTAGAATCATCCAAACAAATTTTACAAGAGATCTGTAGTTTTTTGTATAGTTAGTCAGAAGTCCAGGCAGCAACTATAGTTGCCGGTGAGCAAATGACTTGTAAGTACATATTATGGGGAAATGGGGTATACTGTGTTAATAGTTTGAAGAGGTCATCAGATGCAAAATTCACTTTACAAGTTGTTTGAACATAAATGTGGCTGTTTCTCAATTCCAAGAATGCAGAGAACAGACTTGTGTTCTCGTGGAGACCAGTCTTGCCAAGTTTCCTTGGAAGAACAAACTCGGAAGGAACCGAGAACAGAACGCATCCTTGTGAGAATTGAGATGGACTGCGTTCTTGCTTAACTGACCGTATAGTCTCAGCATAAGCAGAGACTATAATATACTATTATAGATAGCCTGTTATTTTCATATAATTGTATATCGTTTTATTTTACAGCGTTATATGTTTAACTAAGACTATGTTACGTTTCATTTTAATATGCCAATAAAAATACTACAGACTTTCTCAGGGTCTTAAAACTTTATTAAAATTAAGCAAAACAAAACAATAAATGTTTAATTTCAAGAGCCGTCAATTATTTGCGAGAGCGAGTTTAAAGCTTACAGGCTTCTTGTTACGTGCTTGATGTTAAAAAGGGATGATACCGTAACATTTATGTGAGACAACTGTTACTGGGTGTGGTGCAGATCAAAGAGGATACCGAGAAGTAGTATTTCTATTTCAAAAAGTCTTTACTGGTCGCGTTGAGGAAAAATACAAATGATTACAAAAACGAGAAAAAATGGAATTCAACACAACAACAAAAGAAACAGGAGTGTCATCCAAATTAAATAAATAAATAAGACAAAACTGCTGACCGCGTTGGAGCACAAGGTATGCTGGCATGGCGCACACACACACAATCAACTCGAGTCCTCAAATACAGCTGGCACGTCAGCAGATTGGCAGAACATCATGACGTCAGAATGATGATTGGCAGTCGAGTCAGCCAATAAACTCTGACCTAGAAGTGGAGCAAAAAGGAACACAGAAAGACAGGAGAGCGAGAAACAAAACAATATACGCAAAACACATGTGGAACGTAACACTTCTGTACACCGGCCGCCTGCATCATCTTCTGGGATTTCTAATGGCTCGATTCTCTCAAGTCTGCACTCGATGCATCCTCGATTTCAAGAACACATCCGGGCATTTGCATGCGTCCTCTGTACTTGCGTTCTTGAGAACTGGAACTGAACTTTGACGGTTGATGATGACGTAGAACGAGAACACAAGGATGCAAGATCGCTGAAGAACGCATATTGAGAAACGGCCAGTGTGTTGGAAGTGTGTGTACACATCCATCCTATAATGATAAAAATCCACCCAGTGTTTTTTTTTAAATCCCTATTTTAAAATCCCCTTTCTCAAATCAGGCTGTTCTGAGAGTCCTGTCAGAATGACATAGTTCTGTACAGGCCGCTCCCACGATAGTTGATTGACAAGCCGTCTTACCTTAGACCCACCCTGAGTGAGCTGAGAGCTGTCCACCATTGTGTCGACTCCGGTGCAGGGGAAGACAAGATGTCTCCAATTAAGCAATTGAGGTGTTTTGTTGTTGGATGTAATAATGAATATAGCAGTCGTCATTTACTCCCGACATCTGAGCTGCTGAAGACACAGAGGATAACGTTACTTTCATTTTTAAAAGGCGTGCGAATCAAACGTGATCCAGCTTCATCTACAGAATAAGTGAGTATATGGGTTTTTTATGAATCTTTGCAAACTACCTTTCCTAATAATGTGCAAGTTAGCCAGTTTCGTGGATGAAGTTTACAGTCTGCTCGTCACCCCACGGAAGAGAGGGGCAGGGTCAGCAGAGCTCATTAGCATTTAAAGCAACATGGACTGAAATGGCTTGATGAAAACAGAGCTGATTTTGACAGGGTAAAGAAGGTGTTTCTTACAGTACCATTGAGAAATTTTAACCAAAGTATGTTATAGACTTTTCATTATGACCCTAAAGAATCATATCAACTTGTGGAAAATGGGCATCCGATGACCCCTTTAATAAATCAAGGTTTTTGGTCTTTTGTATTCCTCTCTTGTACAGTCATGCCTATCTTAATATTTAAGTCTACAGTATACTATCATGCACATTATTTTATATTTTATAATTTGTTCTTATATCCATTTTTATTTTTATTTTTTATTATTCATTTAATTTTATGTATACTTCTTTGTGCTGTTTTTTTCTATAATATCGCACTGTCCATGGAGCGGACCTGACTCACATTTAACTGCTGGTTAATACTCTCTGTATAATCGTGTATGTGACAAATAAATCTTGAACTTGAACTTGAACTTGAACTTGTAGTGCTTTTTGCTTTCATAATATCCCCCCCTAAAACATAACTTAACCCTTTAACTGACATCTCTACTGTACGGTAGACCTTAATTTGATAGAGAATAAATCTGTCAAAAGGAGGAGATGAGAGAGCAATCGTTCCACAGCTCTACTGCCCCACCTCTGTGTCTGCTTTGGCCATGGGGCGTGGGAATTTCAAGTTGTCAAGTGACAGCAGCAGTCAATCACTTCACTTACAATATTCAGTCAGTCACACAAAAGGAAGAATGGAAAGATAAAGAATTAAAGCATGGAATTAATTGCTGTAGATTATCTTTTTCTCCCCTTTATGATATTATGTCTTGTAAGTGGCAAAATATTGAGGATCCTTCATCCAGTTTGGATGCATTTCATTCTAATCAGTCAAAGGACCCTAATTCTTTTTATGACTAGTAGCTGATGATTCCATTATAATGTTGAAATTCAGTCAAGTAATGAGTTTACATTTACATTATTATATGAAATCACCTACTACAGTAAGCCATTGAATACTATGGGCTTTTTTTTTGTTATATACACTGCCCTCCAAAAGTTTGGAAACACCCCTGGCAAAGTGTGGTTTTGGACGATATCAGCATAAATCCTTATAATTTTTTGGTGCAAATACTGTACATTAAAGTAACTTGACATTATCATTGAAGACCAGCAATAATAATTTTCATTTTGATAACATAATAATGGCAATATATACATGTCAAAGTCAGACATGCCCCTTTGCCAGCTGTGATGCCTGGTTACTGGTTTAAACTTGGCCCAGGTTTTTAAAAGATTTTTGGGTCAGCACACCTTAATAGCTTCAACAATTGATTGCCAATTAAGTTTATAGAATACAATGAACCAATTAGAACACAATTTAGGTCAGATAGTTTACAAATAGTAAATTTAAAATGTAAGTTTTTTTCTATGCATAAACTGTTTATGTAATAAAATATTTTTTCGTAGTTTGTGTTGTCCCTTATCAGTGCAAAATTATCACAAATTAAAAAGGATTCATGCCAATATTGTCCAAAACCCCACTTTTCTAGGGCGTTTCCAAACTTTTGGAGGGCAGTGTAGATGTAATTTTACTATGGGCATTTTTTTTGTTATATAGATGTAATTTTTTCTTCATTCTATTTATTTTTATTTATTTATTTTCATTTAACTTTTTGATACACAATGCCCTGTTGGGGCAACTTAATGGCTGTTCCACCACTTTAAGACAAATGTATTTGTTGTTTGTTGTGTTTTCATATTCAAGAGATTATAAGCTAGATGCAGCTTTTTTGGGTTCACATCGAATGTTTTTTGACTTTTATACTTAATATTGTTTTTTATGAATAAAGATTGATCTGTTGAAAGCAGTTATTTTGAGTTAGATGCCAAATGTTTTACTCTTATTCAAATTTGACATTGAAGGGGTGCATACAACATATTTGCCCACCGACAACTATAGTTGCCGCACATTCAAATACAATTTTCAATAAATTAAAAAAAACAAAAATGTAAAGTAAAACATTTCAAAAGTTTTTTTTGTTTTAATTTTGATGATTAGAACTTACAGCTCATGAAAGTCAAAAATCAGTATCTCAAAATATTAGAATATTTACATTTGAGTTTCAATAAATGACCATCCATACAGTATAAATTCTTGGTATCTTGGTATGTTCCTGTGGCTCAGTGGTAGAGCATTGCGTTAGCAGCGCAAAAGGTTGTGGGTTCGATTCCCAGGGAACACACATAGTGATAAAACATGTATAGCCTGAATGCACTGTAAGTCGCTTTGGATAAAAGCGTCTGCTAAATGCATAAATGTAAATGTAAATCCATACAGTATAAATTCTTGGTATCTCTTGTTCTTTGAAACCACAATAATGGGGAAGACTGTTGACTTGGCAATGATCCAGAAGACGAACATTGACACCCTCCACAAAGAGGGTAAGTCACAGAAGGTCATTACTGAAAGGTGTGGCTGTTTACAGAGTGCTGTATCAAAGCATATTCAATGCAAAGTTGACTGGAAGGATGAATTTGTGTAGGAAAAGGTGCAAAAGCAACAGGGATGACCACAACCTTGAGAATACAGTCAAGGAAAGCTGATTCAAACACTTGGGAGAGCTTCACAAGGAGTGGACTGAAGCTGGAGTCTGTGCATCATGAGTCACCACGCTCAGACGTCTTCAGGAAAAGGGCTACCAAGCCACTTCTGAACCAGAGACAACGTCAGAAGCATCTTACCTGGGCTGTGGAGAAAAAGAACTGGACTGTTGCTCAGTGGTCCAAAGTCCTCTTTTCAGATGAAAGTAAATTTTGCATTTCATTTGGAAATCAAGGTCCCAGAGTCAAGTCAAGTCAAGTCACCTTTATTTATATAGCGCTTTTAACAATAAAAATTGTGACAAAGCAACTGCACAATATCAAAATGGGAAAATAGTGTCAATAATGTAAAATGACAAGATTAAACACTCAATTTTCAGTTAAAGGCATTTCATTATTGAATTCAGTGATGGCATCGTCCAGCTCAGTTCAGTTCAAAAAGTTTCTGTTCAATCAAGTCGACGATATTGCTGGAAATGAAGTGTCCCCAACTAAGCAAGCCAGAGGCGACAGCGGCAAGGAACCAAAACTCCATTGGTGACAGAACGGAGAAAAAAACCTTGGGAGAAACCAGGCTCAGTCGGGGGGCCATTTCTCCTCTGGCCAGATGACACAGCAGAGTCTGGAGGAAGAGTGGAATGGCACAGAATCCATGTTGCTTGAAGTCCAGTGTGAAGTTTCCACAGTCAGTGATGATTTAGGCTGCCATGTCATCTGCTGGTGTTGGTCCACTGTGTTTTCTGAAGTCCACAGTCAACGCAGCCATCTACCAGGAAATTTTAGAGCACTTCATGCTTCCTTCTGCTGACCAGCTTTATGGAGATGTTGATTTCATTTTCCAGCAGGACTTGGCACCTGCCCACACTGCCAAAGGTACCAAAAGCTGGTTCAATGACCATGGTGTTACTGAGCTTGATTGGCCAGCAAACTCGCCTGACCTGAACCCCATAGAGAATCTATGGGGTATTGTCAAGAGGAAGATGAGAGACACCAGACCCAACAATGCAGATGAGCTGAAGGCCACTGTCAAAGAAACCTGGGCTTCCATACCACCTCAGCAGTGCCACAAACTGATCACCTCCATGCCACGCCGAATTAAGGCAGTAATTAAAGCAAAAGGAGCCCCTACCAAGTATTGAGTACATATACAGTAAATTAACATACATTCCAGAAGGCCAACAATTCACTAAAAATGTTTTTTTATTGGTCTTATGAAGTATTCTAATTTGTTGAGATGTGAGCCTAAATCATCACAATTAAAAGAACTAAAGACTTAAACTACTTCAGTCTGTGTGCATTGAATTTATTTAATACACGAGTTTCACAATTTGAGTTGAATTACTGAAATAAATGAACTTTTCCACGACATTCTAATTTATTGAGATGCACCTGTATATGCATAAAACCATTCAGAAAAAAATTGGGCACAAATGGGTTAACGGCAAAAGACGCTTTGTGCTGGTGCAAGTTGTTATTACTGGCCCTTAGGCTGCTTAGGCCCGATTTGAGGCTTGTCACAAAATGATTATTTTGTCCAAAAAATCCTCTATTGTGTGGTGTCATTATAATTATTTAACTGCACCCGATCGAGATGGAGCATCCCTGAACACAAATCGTAAATATCAAACATGTTTTATATTACGACTCTTGATCGGGCTGCTGCTGACGTGATACCTGCGATAGCCAATGAAAGTGTGCAAGTGTCACCTACCGGATGTTGCGTACTTCTATAGCTGAAACTTGGCAGCCACAAACATGCAACGAAAATAGAGTAGTCAAATCAAGTCAATTCACCTTTATTTATATAGTGCTTTATGCAATACAGATTGTGTCAAAGCAGCTTTACAGTGTTCAACAGGAAAAAGGTGTGCTGATTATGCAAGACGACAATAGAAGACAGTCAGTTTTTCAGTTAAAGTCAGTTCACTGCTGATTCAGTGATGCCATCCAGCTCAGTTCTGTTACAAAATGATCAGAACATGAAACGTGCGGATCCATCTGCAGGGTTTTATTCAGAGACATGGTCAGAAATGAGCATGGGTCGATACACAGCAAACAGTCACAGATGAGGCAAGACAAAAAGTAATCCTAGGACAAGCGTGGGTCTTCGATTGGCGAGCAGTATCCAAAAGGGCAAGGCAAAGAGAGACAATCCATGTACACAATAATAATCCAGGCAGGGGAAAACACAATCCAAAACAGGCAAGGCAAGGCAAGACTTATGACTAAGACTAAGACTAAGACTAAGACTACTACGATAGGCTCCGTAAGGTAGCTATCAGCTAGGATAGTGATATGTGCTTACAATACTCGGCCATGACAGAGAGGAAGTCCAAGGCTTATAAAGCGTGTGTGATAGTGTGATCAGCTGTGTAATCAGAGCAATGTGAGATTGGTGACAGCTGTGTGTCGTCAGTGCAATGGATGATGGGAAATGTAGTCCAGTGTGCTGTGTGACAGTAGTGTAGTGCAAGAGTCCATGTGGTGAGCGAGTGACCTCTGGTGGTGAGTGAACGGAAGTTCATGGACCAGATTCATGACAAGTTCAGTTCTCTTCTCTATCTGTGCAATCAAGTCGACAATGTTGCTAGAAATTGTGTCCCTAACTAAGCAAGCCAAAGGCGACAGTGGCAAGGAACCAATACTCCATTGGTGACAGAAATGGAGAGAAAAAAAAACCCTGGGAGACACTGACATTACCATTGATTATTTTTATTCATTAAAATATTAATGATATTAATTAATTTAGGTGATGTGGAATAAATCATAGAGTAATGTTAATTCAACAATTTTACCATTTATTATTTTTGTTAATTTCAATGCTTATTCAACATCAGTGACGTAGAATCAATCATAGTGTAATGTTGATTCTATCTCAATTCAACATTAATTGCGGGTGCAAAAGTGATATTGAACCAACATCACTTCATAGCATTGATTCAATGACATAATCATTGATTTTCTGTTGAAATCTCAACCTTGTTTCAACTTTAATTGCGGGTGCAAAAGTGATATAGAACCAACATCAATTTGCAAGATTAATTCAATGCAGTTAGTGTTAACGCATCAACATTGACTTGCTATCTGGCTTGCTATATTGGTCTAGTTCTGTAACCTGTGGAATCTCAAACTGCAAATTTTTACAGCAAAATGTTGCCATAGATTTATATTTGTAAAAATTACAGATTTCTATTTGCTCCCCCACCAGAAATATTCAACTCAAAAGTAATAGTTATAAATTGCACTTTACCCCATAGAACAATGGAGGATTGAGAACCCTTCCCATTATATACAGAGCATTAAATTTGGATGGAGGCTGTTTGAGTGCTTATGCCTGTCATCCTTAATTTCAGTAACTTCAGATACGTCTGGAGAAAGAGAAAGTGTCCTGTTCTTTTTCCATAGCTGAATATACACTCCAGATGAAGACGTGTCCAGCTGCCACTGATGTCGTAAACTCATTAGGATGCTAACTCACATTCAAGAAATAACAGACATGACGGCCCATCACGACACAGTTAACTCACCTCCAGCACAGCACGATTCCCCCGGGTCCCAGTGCCATTGTCTTCAAAATCACAGGTTCTTCTGAGTGATTGTAAGAGAGTGATCTCAGCACATGAGCATCAGGAACAGACTGACTGACTGTCATGAATAAATCATGAGTGTTCCTCCTGAAAAGGCCAGAATTACCCTGCATTAAGCACAGCGTGGCCATCGTCAAGGTTCATTACACAACTATGCATACTAAAGCACAAATACAGACTTTCTCTGACTGAGGTACCTCCTTTACTCTTTCATATAAAAGTAAATATTTTAGAAGAGAAAATAATTTCCTCAGAAACCTATTTGAACTAACCCTAACCCTAATCCAAAAAAGAGATTTTAGTGGCAAATTCATTCATAAATGAAAGCTAGATGGGACTGATAAAATCTTTGTTTTGTTGAATTTAATTATCATCAAAGCTTAGCAAACATAAGATATAAATAAAACACCCTTGATTTTGTGGTGTACCATTATGAGCAAACTGTGATAGATATCAGTGTATGAATTCAATTTTCTGTGAAACTGAGGATTCATAAACATTTGTATGTTTGCGTATTTTAGACGCTGTATATATTTGTGCGTGTGTGTCTTGATAGCTGTGCTCTTGCAGCCTGTCGCAGAGCTGTATATAGATAACTAGGTTGTGCTCTCACAGATCCTCTGCACAGGAGATGCAATCTACTACTCTGCCACTCAAACCTGAACCTCTCTCTCTCTCTCACACACACACACACACACACACACACACACTCTTGCTCTCTCTTCTCTATAGGAATATTAAACATTTTCCGTGTCCCTTAGGCCTGGGACACACTAGAAAATGTTCAAATCTTAACCAATTTTAAAACCTTGGGAGACCACAGACATGAAGACAGTTTTAACTGATTCGACCAGACGGCAAGACCACACGGTTAACATTTACATTTACATTTAGTCATTTGGCAGACGCTTTTATCCAAAGCGACTTACAATTGGGGAGTACATAAAGCGATTCATCATGAAGAGGCAATCAGACAGAGGAAGTGCTCGTAACACCAAGTCTCAGTCATTGTTCAAATAAGTACAAGCTAGCAAGGGAAAGAGAGAAAGATAAAGGGAAAGTTTTTTTTTTTTTTTTTTTTTTTTAAAGTTTAGGATGAAGTCAAGTAGTACCGAAAGAGATGAGTCTTCAGTTGTTGCTTGAAGATTGACAGGGATCCAGCATTCCGGATAGGGGTGGGAAGATTATTCCACCATCCAGGAATGGTGAATGAGAATGTTCTGGAGAGTGATTTTGAGCCTCTCTGTGATGGTACCACAAGGCGTCGCTCACTAGCAGATCTCAGACTTCTGGAGGGGATGTAGATTTGTAATAGTGCGTGGAAGTAGGAGGGTGCTGAGCCTGTGGTCGTTCTGTATGCAAGCATCAGTGTCTTGAACTTGATGCGAGCTGCCACTGGTAGCCAGTGCAGTGAGATGAAGAGAGGTGTAACATGGGTTCTTTTGGGCTCCTTGAAGACCAGTCGTGCCGCTGCATTCTGAATCATTTGTAGAGGTTTGATTGTGTTTGATGGAAGACCAGCCAGAAGGGCATTGCAGTAGTCCAGCCTAGAAACGACAAGGGCCTGGACAAGAAGTTGCGCAGCATGCTCTGTCAGGAAGGGCCTGATTTTTCTGATGTTGTGTAGCGCAAACCTGCAAGATCGAGCAGTCTTTGCAATGTGCTCTTTGAAGGTCAGCTGGTCATCAAAGATTACACCAAGATTTCTGACCGAAGTTGATGGGGTAATTATTGATGTGCCTAATTGAATCGAGAAGTCATGCTGTAGAGTCGGAGTGGCAGGGACGACAAGTAGCTCAGTCTTTGCCAGGTTGAGCTGTAGGTGATGTTCTTTCATCCATGCCGAGATGTCCGCCAGGCAGCCTGAGATCCGTGCAGCTACCGTTGTATCATCTGGTTGAAAAGAGAGATAGAGCTGTGTGTCATCGGCGTAGCAATGGTAGGAGAAGCCATGTGCCTGTATGATGGGTCCCAGTGATGTAGTGTATGTTGAGAAGAGGAGGGGTCCAAGAACCGATCCCTGAGGAACCCCAGTGACCAGTTGATGTGCTTTGGATACCTCCCCACCCCAGGCCACCCTGAAGGACCTACCGGTGAGATAGGATTCAAACCAGCGAAGTGGAATCCCAGTGATGCCCAGCGATGAGAGGGTGGACAGGAGGATCTGATGATTGACAGTGTCAAAAGCAGCAGAAAGATCGAGCAGAATGAGGACTGATGATTTGGAATCGGCCTTTGCGACTCGTAGGGCTTCAGTGACTGAGAGTAGCGCAGTCTCTGTTGAATGGCCACTCCTGAAACCTGACTGTTTAATCACTGTAGGAATGATTTCACAGTGATATGAGATCTCACAGAGACTCACGAGATCAAATGTGACTAGAGAAGAAAAACATATGGAGGACAATTGATGTCATCAGCTGGCTCTCCTGGCGTGCATTCTGTTATACAGTGTAAAACAAAATAGAAAAAAAAAAATTGTGTGATGTTCTTTCTCAGTACTCTACTTTCGTGGCATGTTTGTGGCTGCCAAGTTCCAGCTCTAGAAGCAGGCAACATGCGGTAGGTGACGTTTGCTCGCTGTCATTGGCTATCACAGATATCAGCCATAAAATCTTCAAGTCTTCAATTCATTGGTCTAGTGTAGGGATGTTCCGAGCTGATCTCAAGAATCGGTATCAGGGCTGATTTTTTTAACATTTGTTTTTTTTCGGTAACAGCTCTCATAAGCCTGATCCTTAATTTATGTCAGCTGTTATGCCGGTGTCATGCAGTAGGTGGTGGTATCCACCTATAAGTGGGTTTGCAAACCGCAATTAAAAGGGAAAGAAGACATTCAAATGTGCGTGAGGTGCACACTTTTGTAATGTTCACTCATTTAGTAACGTTTACTTTTATCTGCCGTCAGAGTATCTGAGACATCGTTGTTATAACGTGTTGCTATGGGTTGCATCTTACTTTGGACTTGACTGACAGACTGGCATTCTGACACCGCATACTTACTAACTTACTACTTACTATTTATATTAGGGATGTAACGATATTATCAATATCGTGATATTGCGATAGCAAAACTGTCTCGACATGATCATGGTCGATGTTATGAAATGATAGGTCTTCCGGGCAAAAAGTGTAGTTTTTAAAATATATTTAAACTTCTTATTCCAACATAAAAGGTCTTTAATGTTGTGTTTTGGGCCATTATACTGTGGCACAGTATCTGTCAAACGAACTAAAACCGAGAGCACAATATGGCTTAATCCCTTCTTCAAGTCTGTTTTCGCTGCATGTTTTAAAGCAAAGCGCACACTTCGTTCAGACGATCAGCTCGTGATCCGGTGTTTTCCGTGCCTCAGAACGGCTCCGTTCACACTGAATGAATGTAGTGAACTTGTTTATTGCATGTGCTGTGAGTTTCACTGAAGCTGGGGTTTTCCTTCATAATAAAAGCTCTACTGCCATTTCCGTCAAAATAAAAGCTTAAAGTGCAGTATGAATTGCTGACAGCTAGCGGTTTAAATCCGGGGACTCCGGCGGCCATGGCGGGACCGCCTCCGAGACCGCGGCCCCAGCCCCCAACTCGGTCTCTACCTTGGGGAAAATAGGGGCTCCATCGGGCACTTGGGGGCGCACTGGAGGCGCGGACACTTGAGGGCGCTCGGCAGGCGCGGACACTTGAGGGCGCTCGGCAGGCGCGGACACTTGAGGGCACTCTCGAGGAGCGGGCTCTGGGGTGCTGGCGAGAAGCGGGCTCTGGGGTGCCCACTGGTGAGCACTTGCGAGGAGCAGGCACGGGAGGGCACTTGCGAGGAGCAGGCACGGGAGGGCACTGGCAAGGAGCAGGCACTTGGGGGCGCTCTTGAAGCGCGGACACTTGGGGGGCGCTCTTGAAGCGTGGACACTTGGGGGGCGCTCTTGAAGCGCGGACGCTTGGGGGCGCTCTGGAAGCGCGGTCGCTTGGGGGCGCTCTGGAAGCGTGGTCGCTTGGGGGCGCTCTGGAAGCGCGGTCGCTTGGGGGCGCTCTGGAAGCGCGGTCGCTTGGGGGCGCTCTGGAAGCGCGGTCGCTTGGGGGCGCTCTGGAAGCGCGGTCGCTTGGGGGGCGCTCTGGAAGCGCAGTCGCTTGGGGGGCGCTCTGGAAGCGCTGACCCTTGGGGGGCGCTCTTGAAGCGCTGACACTTGGGGGGCGCTCTTGAAACGCTGACACTTGGGGGCGCTCTTGAAGCGCTGACACTTGGGGGCGCTCTTGAAGCGCTGACACTTGGGGGCGCTCTTGAAGCGCTGACACTTGGGGGCGCTCTTGAAGCGCTGACACTTGCTCTGATGGCGGACCTGCCATAACCTCTGGCGGGCTTGCCACACTCTCTGATGGCGGACCTGCCACATTCTCTGACGGTGGACTTGCCTGGTCCGCAGACGGCGGCGGGCTTGGGAGACAGGGGGCAGGTTTCAGCACTGACCGGACAGATGTGAAAGACGGGTCCAGTACTTTCGTCCCCAGGTCAGCTCTGCTGGAGGCCCACTTACGGGCTCGAGGGAACACAAGGGATCGTGGGTGACTGCAGCCCTTGGTCAGGCACATGGGGGTGACCTCTGACAGGACTCCGGCTCGGAGTGTCCAGACACCGGATGACCGTCTCTTGCCAGTTTAGGTTGGAGGTGTCTGGAAGCTCGACTGGCTGATGGAAAGAGATCTCGAGCTGCAACAGAGTCTTGAGGACTTCACCTTCAAGGGCGCTGGCGAGGGCGAGCGGTATGAAAGCCCTCGCGAAGGGGAGCGGTTCGTGGCTTGCCTGAGCCACGGCGATGAACTTGGCTCGTTCATCCATTTGGTTGGGTTCAGTCTTCTGTCACACTCCACTTAGGAGAAGGGAAACGTGGAGACGAGGAGCTGCTTCCAAACTTAAACTTTATTCAAATAAACTCAGGAATCGCTGGAGACAAACTTCACACATATAATGACGTTAAGACTGAACACAGAGGCAGGGCAACACAGGGCTTTTAAAGGGGAGACTAAACAAGATAATTAATAACACAGGGCTGGGGACTAATTAACTAAAGACACAGGGCTGGGAACTGATAATTACAAATGAGGACAGGAACAGGAACTAACCAAATATGGGCACGAGAGGAGGGGAAACACGTGACATGGGGAACACAGGTCTGACAGTTCCACTGTTTTCTGGGATGTAATATGGTGGGACAATTTTGGATTTCAATTTGTAATGCCATTTCAGATGTTTGCAGTGTTACAGTTAAAGCTTCGTCTATTATGTGTTTACTCTGCATTTTGCCTCCTCTTTTACAGGAACATAAAGACATTATTCATCCTTTGTTGATGCTGGCAAGGAAAGCCATTATGAACAAATGGGTTGGAGATAGCCCTCCTTTATATATAAGATAAAATAACCTATATCCCTAGAAAAACTTAGATTCCATTTTATGGGTAAACTTACGTCATTTAACAGAATGTAGGAAGAAGCATTGAGATCTTTGGGGGTTAGTGAAGATCCCAGCATGGTACCCATAATATATAAAAATGATATATATATTCATTTTCCCCAATTTTTTTCTCTTTTTTATTTAGTTATATAAATATGGTGATGTAAATTGGACATGGTTGTTTTTGTTCTCCTCCATTGTGTGTTATGATGAATATTCAACATTTCTTCTGTTCTAATAATTTTTATTATTATTATTGTTGTTAATATTATCATTTTTGTTGCTGTTGTTGTTGTGATCTTGATTTGTAATATGATTTGTGTGCTACTCACTGGTTGCTGATCAATTAATTAAAATAAATATATATATATAAACATACATATATACATACAGGGCTCGAATTGAGGGGGGCTGTGGGGGGATGGCATCCCCCTGGTTAAATTTTTTTTTAAAAAGCATCCCCTCAGTAATGTAACGGAACTGCCAGACACAAAGGTGAGTGTTGAAACAGTGAGTTTATTAACAGGATGGTGAGACAACAGTGGTAAGAGTCTTTGCGTGAGGTAAGTGGCTTTCTAGACGTATAGTCGACAGTGCGCTGGGATTCTGACTATGTCTCCGTCTCTTAGCAGGTTCGTGGCAGACAGGAATCCTAGAGAGCCCGTGAGTCTCTTGAGTCCACAGATATATAGGTATCTGGTAGTGAGAGGGAAGGCAGAGTGTAAGTATCTTCAGGTAAGTAACACAGGTAAGTATACTCAGCTAGCATTCCGCTGTAGAGTGAAGGTCCGTGTAGTATCCACAGGGATCAACGTCATGGCAGCTTAGTGACTTTAAGATCCGACCCTGGTGCAGGCTGTGGAGTGAGCTTTTAACCAGGTCCTAATGACTGTGGTGATGAGGAGCAGGTGTGCATGATCAGTAATCAGGTGCAGGTGAACGTGATCAGTGAGAGAGGAATACGGGCCATTCTGTGACAGTACCTCCCCCTCCCGGACGGCGCGTCCCGCGACGTAATAACAAAACCTGGGAGGGGGGGTGGGCGCCCTGGATGTCGGTGGAGGACATGGATACAGGGAAGGCATCCAGGGTGGAACCGGAGATTCAGGAAGCCCTGGCGGATCCGGGGCTTCGGGAGGCCAAGGCGGATCCGGGGCTTCGGGAGACCATGGCCTATTTCTCTTGTGTGGCCATGGTGGGTCAGGGGTCTCCGTGGCCTTGGCTCTGGGCCCGGCCACCCAGGCAGAGGATATATAGCCCCCCCAAAAAATTTTCTTGGGGAAGCTCCCCTCTGGTGGGCATTCTGGAGGAGTGGCCTCTTGAGGGGGCTCTGGCGGAGCGGGCACTAGCGGGCGCTCTTGCAGCGCGGATTCAGGACGGCTGGGCGGAACCAGCGGGACTTCAGGATGGCTGGGCGGAACCAGCGGGACTTCAGGACGGCTGGGCGGAACCAGCGGGAACTCAGGACGGCTGGGCGGAACCAGCGGGAACTCAGGACGGCTGGGCGGAACCAGCGGGAACTCAGGACGGCTGGGCGGAACCAGCGGGAATTCAGGACGGCTCTTGCGTGGAGCAGCCACTGGAGGGCACATGCGAGGAACAGCCTCTGGAGGGCACATGCGTGGAGCTGCCACTGGAGGGCACTGGCGTGGAGCTGCCACTGGAGGGCACTGGCGTGGAGCTGCCACTGGAGGGCACTTGCGTGGAGCAGCCACTGGAGAGCACTTGCGTGGAGCAGCCACGGGAGGGCACATGCGAGGAACAGCCTCTGGAGGGCACTTGCGTGGGGCAGCCACTGGAGGGCACTTGCGTGGGGCAGCCACTGGAGGGCACTTGCGTGGGGCAGCCACTGGAGGGCACTTGCGTGGGGCAGCCACTGGAGGGCGCTTTTGAAGCGTGGCCACTCGGGTGAGCTTGGGAGAGCTGGACGGAACCAGCAGGGACTCTGGAGGATAGAACACTCGGGGGTGCTCTGGCCACGCTACCTCTCTGGGGCGCTCTGGCAGCGCAAACTCTCTGGTACACTCTGGTTGCGCAAACTCTCTGGGACGCTCTGGCAGAGCGGAGCTGGACGGGACCAGCAGGAACAACGGAGTGCTGGACGGGACCAGCGGAAACACAGGAGGGCTGGACGGGACCAGCGGAGACTTAGGAAGAGGTTTGCGAGGAGAGGGCACAGGAATGCGCTGGCGTGGCGCTGGCACAGGAGGGCGCAGTTGAGGAGCAGGTTCTGGGGAGATGACAGGAGCCAGGAATCCTGAGGGTATAGCCTCATCCATTAGCTCCTGCTTTATCACGGGCGGTAGCCCATACTTCACCGCGGCCGGCGGAACCCTCATAATCGCGGGCGGCGGTAGCATCATCGCCGCGGGCGACGGAACCATCTTCGTCGCGGGCGGCGGCATCATCATCGCCGTGGACGGCAGAATTATCATCATCGCTTCGAGCGGCGGAACCATCATCGTCGCTTCAGGCGGCGGAACCATCATCGTCGCTTCAGGCGGCGGAACCATCATCGTCGCCTCGAGAGGCGGCAAAATTTTCGACGAGGTAAACGGCAGCTTGCCGATCCCCAAACCTCCCTTTCGTGGAACCAAAACAAACCGCCTTCTCATCTTCGGTAATGGTCGGATCTTCTGTAACGGAACTGCCAGACACAAAGGTGAGTGTTGAAACAGTGAGTTTATTAACAAAATGGTGAGACAACAGTGGTAAGAGTCTTTGCGTGAGGTAAGTGGCTTTCTAGACGTATAGTCGACAGTGCGCTGGGATTCTGACTATGTCTCCGTCTCTTAGCAGGTTCATGGCAGACAGGAATCCTAGAGAGCCCGTGAGTCTCTTGAGTCCACAGATATATAGGTATCTGGTAGTGAGAGGGAAGGCAGAGTGTAAGTATCTTCAGGTAAGTAACACAGGTAAGTATACTCAGCTAGCATTCCGCTGTAGAGTGAAGGTCCGTGTAGTATCCACAGGGATCAACGTCATGGCAGCTTAGTGACTTTAAGATCCGACACTGGTGCAGGCTGTGGAGTGAGCTTTTAACCAGGTCCTAATGACTGTGGTGATGAGGAGCAGGTGTGCATGATCAGTAATCAGGTGCAGGTGAACGTGATCAGTGACAGAGGAATACGGGCCATTCTGTGACAGGTAAAACCACCATCCCCCCTTACCATTCCCTTTAGATTAATAATGTGTATTACGTAAAACATATCATGCAAATAACATGTTAAAATTCTCTATTTACGATTGTTCACGAACTAAATAACGGTGATTGGCAAATCAGAACTCACTGTAACAAGCTGTGCACAAGCGGAAACAAGTTTTCATCATTTTTCATGCAAAATGGTCAAGGTCAACTTCGAACTTCTTTGAAAAGAAGACAACAGAAAATGTTTGATTTTTCCTTGATTAGAATTTAAAGACATTCCCCTGACATGTGTTATTGTGCTGTATGTGTGACTGTGAGGGATTGAGAGATGATAGCAGAGATGACATTATCGAGTCACTGACTTTGCAAAAACCAAACAAAAACACGTCTTGTGAGTCCAAAACCAAAATCATTCACTGCGCGATGAAGCCTATTAGAATGCAGTTAGAATTCCCTTATAATTCAAGCAATGAAATAAAAAATACCCATGTATGAATTTTTTATGTTTTTATATTCATTGCACAAGCAATGTACTTTTCTGAACAGCAGTACATGTGTGCGAGCACAAATGTGCTATTTATTTTTACAACAGTTACAGTGCATAGCAACACAGAGTTTCGTTCCTTGAATACATAAGTTTTTGAATGAATCGAGTGAGCCAGTGATTCAACTGTCCATTCAGATGAACTCACTTGTTTCCTTTCTAATTGAATCAGCAGATTTGAGGAATCATTTGATTTAAATGATTTAATAAATCATTTATTAAAACAGGGACTTGCTGCCACCTACTGGCGGTATTATTGTCATCATTATTTATCCATGACAGGCCTAAACCTCATATATAAGTCTCATATATAATTGAATTGAGAGTCTCATATATACATATATACATATATATATATATATACACACACACACACACACACATACATACACCTTCTCCACCTTCTGCAACCTTCTCTATCCTTCTCTCACTCTCTCTTGACAACATGCTAAATATTGCATATTACACATTTGATTTGACACATACAGTTTGCTTGATGTTTTATCATGTTTGTTGTACCATTTTTAAAGCACATGCCAGAAAAGACATTAGATAAAATAAGAAAATAAGGAGTTTTTTTTTTTTTTTTTGCATGCCAGATAACTCTATATGGGAGAAAGAAAAAAAAGATGAAGATGGAAAAAAGGTCAGTTTGAATAGATCAAGTAATGAAACAGGATTGTATGTGTTAATGAGAGCATATCAGTGTAGCACAGATCAACCAGGATTATAACAGTCCATAGATTTTGTTTGTGAATGAAAAGACAGAAGGAGAGAGACAGAAACAGAGTGAGAGGTTTATTAAAGTGACTCCTCTTGTTTATCAGCTGCTCAGGATGTGAAAATGCACAGCTGGCTCACTTCATAAGGACTAGAGTATGTGTCAGTGCGCCTTTTCGGTCTTTACACAGTCACTAGTAGAAAACAACACAGTATTGTTGGTGCCAAATGATGACAAACTCATGGACTAATTAAACAGAGCTCTCTGTATGTGTGTGTGTGTGTGAGGCCTCTGTAATAAGTTGACTCCTGCATGTAGATCTTGTTCATTATTTTATTTTAAAGATATATTACGTTGTTTATTATTATTATTATTATTATTATTATTATGTGTTCAAAATTATAACCCTTCCCTATACATGCCTGCACTATACCCTGAATAAATGTTTTTTTGGTTGTTTTTTTTTGTCATGGTGTCCAAATACATGATTCACCATATAATTGTTAACCCTTTTATATCCATTATGTAGAGGGACACACACACACACACACAGAGAGAGAGAGAGAGAGAGAGAGAGAGTCTCAAACCTTCACTAGTGACTATCCTGACCTTTGGCATTTCAAATGTTCTGAAAAAAAGACTCTTTTTGTCAGAATACATGTTGTCTATCGAATGTCTGTCAGTGGATAAATATGCTTATTGCTGCAAGATGGTTTAGTTTACAACATCTACCAGCAGCTGCATGCAGGCCAACTAAACCTGGACCCGTTGGCTAATATGGTAACGGTCTATTTAAGAAAGACGTTTTGAGTACAAAATAATATTGAATACCTGGACACTCTTTAAAATAAAGTATTTGTTGCCATGTATGGTTCTATGAAAAAATAAAATAATTTGTCCATGAAACCCTGATCCATTGTGCATAGGCTTCTTTGTAGTGGCATTTTAAACTACTGGTTTTCACACAAGGGAAAAAAAATATGCTTAAATGTAAAAATCTGTCAATGAAAGCTTTCTTAGGGGAACCAAATTATTTCTTCAATATGGCATAGCTGAAAATTTAGAGAGTTAGAGAGTTTTTCTTTAAGCTGAATGTAATGACAATCAGCTAATCATTATTGTTTTTTTAATAACTGATGTCAGATTGTTGCTGTCTGGTACAGTGTGGATGAATTCATGTTCATTTAGTTATATATAGGTGGTGAGACTTGAAACTAGGAGATGGCATAAGAGCTGATGTCATCGCATTGAGGTCTTCTCATGGCTGCACAGTGCCCTCTGCTGATCTACAATAGCCATGTCCAATAAGTGATATGAGTCAGCACAGCCTGACAGAGACAACATTACAGGGAATACAGTGGACTATTATTAGCTAGAAAGAGACAATACACTTAATGTACTCTAGTGAACTTACAATGGCTGCCACATACACATCTCTGTGAAGTACACGAGACCATAGGATGTCCCATTTGTAATTTTTGGTTTCAGAAGTGTGCTCAGAAGAGCACTCTTTGAGGCCGCTGTGTGCACTTCTGCCCAGGCCACACCAATGTGAGCTCAGCAGCATGGCTTCTGCCTGACAGTCAAAGTAGCTTTACTGGACTCAGAGGAAGACCGCAAGGGTTTAGCATGCCATTTTGGACAGGGCCATTGAGGGAGAAATTTACAGTATTACTCACAAACTGCAATTTCTGTCAGTGGCATGCACAGATCGCCGGAGGGGCAGGGTAGGAATCATGCTCAGGGCTCGACACAGTACAAATGAATCACGCTAGACAGGCGAGCTGGACTTTGGGGGTCACACTTGCTTGAGCATGGTTCAGATCATCTGGTGTCAGTACATACTAAAACTGTCTTCCTTCAGGCAATCCAAGCCTAAGCCTTTAGTTGAGTGTGGCAATCTAGGCTTGTGACTGGGTCAACATAAGTGTAACAGAGGCTAGCGAGTAGGTGTTGTGCAGGTAAACTTCCCTCCCCTGATCTCAAGAGGCGCACTGGCGATTGATGCTAGTGCCTGCAGTCTTTAGTGTGTCCTAGTTTAGTCCTTGTTAGTGTGCCCTCCTCCCATGCCGGAGACCCGGGTTCAAGACCCACTCAGAACTAGAACGAGGTGTGGCGTAGAGGACCCAGGGGGGGAGGGGGGGTTACATAAGCATGCTGTGTCCTATCATTTTGTTCTCAAGGAGAAAGTAGACAAGTTAGAAGAGACTCAGTAAATGAATCTGGAACCATGTTTAAATTGATTATTTTGTTGTTCTCCAATTTAGATTTGTAAGTCAAAATAGACACATTTGTAAACCTAGAATGAACAGGAGTGAATTCAACTAGTCATCATCATTAACTCACTGGAGTCGACCGTACATTTACATTTACATTTAATCATTTAGCAGATGCTAAAGCTGACGCTGAGCTGGTATCGCCGGCGATACCAGCTCAGTTTTTTAAGATCAGTGCAAAAGACACTAAAAATACTCTGTTGATTTTGGTCACACAAATACGTGTTATACATCAATCGAAACTGTTAAGTGTCTACTTTTTTTGTGTACACTCACGATTACAATAAAACTTTGTGGTTTTAGAAAAAAAAAGAAAACAAACAGGGTGCGCTCTCTGTCTTCTCCGTCTCCGCGAACTGCTTTTAGAAATACGTCACTAAAATGAACTGTAACTCAGCGAAAACTCAACACACAGACATGGGAGTTATACCTATCTTCAAGCTTGAAGTGTCTACTTTCAAATGAAGTAAGTCTTATCGAAAACAAATATTCTGTGATGAAGTAATCCGTATGAAACCAACACGATGTTCAGTCTTTCCAGTCTAACTCATTATTTCTAATGCGATCACGCCCCCCTCATGGCTAGTGGATTTCATTTGTAAATAACCACGTGAGCCGCGTGCTCATGGAGACGCCCAACAACAAACAAAGAGTGAGGAGATCATACTGTTCATTTCTGGAAGAAGACGAGCTGATAAAGGCTGGATTTCCCTCAAAATAAGAGCAAGAGTTCATCCAGAAGAGAAGATCGATCTGATGAGTAAGTAATGTTTCTTTTTTTTTCATTAGTTAACGTGTTATTGTGACATAAACACTTTTATTTGGGTTTTTCCCAAACGACAACATGATGAATGCTACCATCTAAGAATGTTTAGACCATGTTTATAATTAATACTCTGTTCAAAAATACATTTACATTTACATTTAGTCATTTGGCAGACGCTTTTATCCAAAGCGACTTACAATTGGGGAGTACATAAAGCGATTCATCATGAAGAGGCAATCAGACAGAGGAAGTGCTCGTAACACCAAGTCTCAGTCATTGTTCAAATAAGTACAAGCTAGCAAGGGAAGGAGAGAAAGATAAAGGGAAAGTTTTTTTTTTTTTTTTTTTTTTTTTTTTAAAGTTTAGGATGAAGTCAAGTAGTACCGAAAGAGATGAGTCTTCAGTTGTTGCTTGAAGATTGACAGGGATCCAGCATTCCGGATAGGGGTGGGAAGATTATTCCACCATCCAGGAATGGTGAATGAGAATGTTCTGGAGAGTGATTTTGAGCCTCTCTGTGATGGTACCACAAGGCGTCGCTCACTAGCAGATCTCAGACTTCTGGAGGGGATGTAGATTTGTAATAGTGCGTGGAAGTAGGAGGGTGCTGAGCCTGTGGTCGTTCTGTATGCAAGCATCAGTGTCTTGAACTTGATGCGAGCTGCCACTGGTAGCCAGTGCAGTGAGATGAAGAGAGGTGTAACATGGGTTCTTTTGGGCTCATTGAAGACCAGTCGTGCCGCTGCATTCTGAATCACCGCTGCATTCTGAAAATAGATTTAATAGCGTGCTAAACAACAATAATTAGTTTCTCAGATATAAAATATCCTTTTTTTATAGTACAAAGTACATCCTTTTGTAGTACAAACAGTGCTTAATTTGAGCCGGATCCTGCCGGACCCTGTTCCGGAAAATGTCAGATTTTGTATTTTTGCGTTCCGGTATTTGTTTTTAAAGATCCGGCATTAACAAGTGCGGATCATGACAGTGCATGTGTGCATATACGAGACAGAGCGATTGCGGGTTCATGCAGATGTATTTGGAGCATGATTTGTAGATTATGCATTGGTCCACAACATATTATTGACCAATCAGCTTTCTTAAATTCAAAATCGCTCTCTTGATTGGTGCTACTGCTGAACCCACTCTCTCCAAAAGTTCCACTGCTCACAACAATAATTTGTTTTGTGAGCAGCGGGAACATTTGGAGAGAGTGTAATAATACCAGAAATAAGACCAAATAAAGTGAAATATTATAATGTAAAAATTATAAACACTATAATCATAGTGTCATGAATTCAGCCTCTGTGGCTCCCTCCGATCACCACCAGAGGGAACCCTCACCTGAGTATTAACTCTCATTCGGACTCCATTTCCCATATACCCCGTACCTGAGACTGATTACGTGCACAGGTGTTTCTCATTGACTCTGGCCTATTTAAGCTGCTCTCCCTAATACCTCATTGCAAAGTCTTGTTCTTGCCATGCAGACATTTCTGAGCGTTTTTCTTGTGTTTGATTTCCTGTTGCCAACCTGGACTGTTTACCCGTTTATGAAAGAACTCTGCCTGCCTAATCTGACCCTGCCTGCCTTGTTGATCTGTTCTGTTATCTGTCTGCCGCCTGCCCTGATCTCTAGCCTGAACACTGTTTATGATTCTGTCCTGCCTACGTGGTATCTGACGCCTGGGATTGACTTATGCTTGTATGACCTGTCTTGTGAAGTAATAAAGCTGCACATGGATCTGAACGACACTGCGTCCTCATTACACATAGCCTATAGTCCCCCTCCCTCCAAAACAAATCATTGTAATGTAACGGTATGCAGAACAGATCAAGAATGAAAAAACTAAAGCGAAACTGAAAGTACCGTGGGCTCACGTACCTCTCTCATTCGGCACAAATCCAATGTTTCCATATTCTCAATGTATTTCAATGTTAAACTATTATTTATAATGTCGACTATAGGCTTCATGCGCATTCGCATATCGACGGAAAGATCATTCTCTTCACATGCGTAAAAATGCGCTTGGCATAACAGCAGCTGTACTACGGACTCTTTAAATTGATTAGGATTGGAAAGAATCCAAGAGCTGAAGCAGCGTCCAGCTCTGGTAATGCACAGTCCTTCAATACTCCTTCTGGCCGCTCTCCCGCCTCGGCCGAGGCCCGCCCCCACGGCCTAGGCCCATCACTCCACCACCAATATTATATTTGGTCTTTTTATTGAACCACAGATAGTGAGATTTTTAAATGTATGAACAAGTATTATTTTTAATTATAAGTGTTATTTATTAAGGTTTTTATAGGTATTATTTATTAATCCAACATTTCTACTGAGGGTTAGTTTTTAGGTATTTATTAATAGTTATAGATAATACTTGACAATGTAATTTATTAGGGGTGGAAAGGGTAGGTTTTAGGTATAGTGGGGTTGTGCCCATAAGGGGTAAAATGGGTAGGTTTTAGGTATTAACATTTAACATTTAACATTTATGCATTTAGCAGACGCTTTTATCCAAAGCGACTTACATTGCATTCAAGTTACAGTTTTACATTTTATCAGCTCTTGCTCTCCCTGGGAATCGAACCCATGATCTTGGCGTTGCTAGCGCCATGCTCTACCATTTGAGCTACAGGAAAGCCTAGGTATGGTGGGGTTGTCCATAAGGGGTAAAATGGGTAGGTTTTAGGTATGGTGGGGTTGTGTCCATAAGGGGTAAAATGGGTAGGTTTTAGGTATGGTAGGGTTGTCCATAAGGGGTAAAATGGGTAGGTTTTAGGTATGGTGGGGTTGTGTCCATAAGGGGTAAAATGGGTAGGTTTTAGGTATGGTGGGTGTCACAAATCCTGGCCAAGAACTTCTGTTCATTAACCACTAGAGGTCACTCACCCACCACATGAACTTTCACACCACACAGTCAGTTACAGATCACTCAAGGACTGCATTTCCCATCATCCACTGCACCAACACAGCTGTTTGCACTGATCACGCACACACCTGAGAACAATCTCACATCACCATCACCCAATCACACACACTATATAAACTCTGGACATTCTCTTGCTCTCTGCCGAGTATTGTTTAGCCTAGCTACAATCGAAGCGTTTTCCCAGTATTCCTTGTTAGAGTTCTCGTGTTCTGATTCCTGCCCGTGCTCCTGGATTATTCTCTCTGCCTAGCCCTCTGGATTAAGTTTGCCGATCGCCGACCCACGCTTGCCTAAGGACTATTCTTGTGTCTTGCCCATGCCATACCTGTTTGCTACTGCCCGACCCTGCCTGTATTGACCATGTTTCATAATAAAAAGCTTGCACTTGGATCCGCATGTCTCGCGTCTCGTCAGCTCCGTCAAAGAATACTCGGCCCACTAGGATCCAGCAGCTTCTCAGACGGTCATTCAGAAGGTATGGAAACGACAAGAATCCTGTTTGCCCTTAAACAAGGTCCTCGATCACTGGAGCAACATATCAGAGAGTTCTTAGCCATCGCAAACTATTCAGATTTGCCGGACATTACTCTGATTGAGATTTTTTGCGATGGCATTCATCAACCAATGAGATCTGAGTTTAGACGCGAGGGTACGCGTGCTTCACTCGCTCAGTTTTTGGACTATGCCCTACTGACGGTTGGTTCAACGTTCACTGTGGGAGTCGCGGAGGAACGAGACACCGCACCCAATTGGTTGAACACAGCCACGCTAGAGCACGCTCACAAAATGGCGGCAACAACAACACCCCGTAGCGTCATTGCTGCCAAACACAAGCCAAGTCAAGTCCCAGCTGATGTCAAAGAGCCAAGTCAAGTCCCAGCTGATGTTAAAGAGCCAAGTCAAGTCGCCGCTGATGTTGAAGAACCAAGTCAAGTCACAGCCTATGTTAAAGGGTCAAGTCAAGCTACAGTTGATCGTCACGAGTCAAGCCAAGCCACAGTTGATCGTCACAAGTCAAGCCAAGCCACCAGTGATCTCCGTGAGTCAAGCCAAGCCACAGTTGATCGTCACGAGTCAAGCCAAGCCACAGTTGATCGTCACGAGTCAAGCCAAGCCACAGTTGATCGTCACGAGTCAAGCCAAGCCACAGTTGATCGTCACGAGTCAAGCCAAGTCACCGTTGACCGTCAGGAATCAACCCCTCTTTCAGCTCAACAGCCAGATCCACAACACGCCTCAGATCATCAGCCAGAGGCACATCACGCCTCAGCTCAACAGCCAGAGGCACATCACGCCTCAGCTCAACAGCCAGAGGCACATCACGCCTCAGCTCAACAGCCAGAGGCACATCACGCCTCAGCTCAACAGCCAGAGCCACAACACGTCCCAGCGGACCAGCCAGAGTCAGACCACGTCCCAGCGGACCAGCCAGAGTCAGACCACGTCCCAGCGGACCAGCCAGAGTCAGACCACGTCCCAGCGGACCAGCCAGAGTCAGACCACGTCCCAGCGGACCAGCCAGAGTCAGACCACGTCCCAGCGGACCAGCCAGAGTCAGACCACGTCCCAGCGGACCAGCCAGAGTCAGACCACGTCCCAGCGGACCAGCCAGAGTCAGACCACGTCCCAGCGGACCAGCCAGAGTCAGACCACGTCCCAGCAGACCAGCCAGAGTCAGACCACGTCCCAGCGGACCAGCCAGAGTCAGACCACGTCCCAGCGGACCAGCCAGAGTCAGACCACGTCCCAGCGGACCAGCCAGAGTCTCTTCACGTCTCAGCCGAACTGCCAGAGTCTCTTCACGTCTCAGCCGAACTGCCAGAGTCTCCTCACGTCTCAGCGGAACTGCCAGAATCTGTCACACCGAGAGATTTAAGGTCAGTCCTTCGAGTTCTCCGGTTGATATCCAGCTTGAGGGATGCACCGCTGGTGTCTGTACGCACTGCTGGTATCCCCAAATCCACTCACTTTGACCCTCCTGTCCATGAACTGATTACCCTGTCTGAAGCGCTTCCCAGGGTGGGGATCGCACTATGTTGCATTTGGGCCACATACACCACCACTGTACTGCCCCAGGGGAAGGCATCTGCTGCAGAACCTCCCCAAGCGGTGGTGCTCGCCTCCGCCCCTTGCAAGGTGGTGGCGCCCAGCAATATACTCTCACCCGGTCATGTTACCACGGTAGAACCTCCAGAGGTGGCGGCGTTAGCTGCAGAACCTCCAGAGGTGTCGGTGGTATCCGTCTGTGAACTCTCACCCTGTCATGTCACGGCTAGGAAGGCCGTCTATGAGCTCTCACCCTGTCCTGTCACGGCTATGGAGGCCGTCTGTGAGTTCTCACCCTGTCCTGTCACGGCTAGGAAGGCCGTCTGTGAGCTCTCACCCTGTCCTGTCACGGCTATGGAGGCCGTCTGTGAGCTCTCACCCTGTCCTGTCACGGCTATGGAGTCCGTCTGTGAGCTCTCACACTGTCCTGTCACGGCTATGGAGGCCGTCTGTGAGCTCTCACCCTGTCCTGTCACAGCTAGGAAGGCCGTCTGTGAGCTCTCATCCTGTCCTGTCACGGCTATGGAGGCCGTCTGTGAGCTCTCACCCTGTCCTGTCACGGCTAGGAAGGCCACCTGTGAACTCTCGCCCTGTCCTGTCACGGCTAAGGAGGCCGTCTATGAACTCTCGCCCTGTCCTGTCACGGCTAGGAAGGCCGCCTGTGAACTCTCGCCCTGTCCTGTCACGGCTAAGGAGGCCGTCTATGAACTCTCGCTCAGTCCTGTCAAGGCTATGGAAGCCATCTGCAATCCCCTGTCCTGCAAAGTCACGGCTATGGAGACCGCCTGTGATTCCCTGTCCTGCTCAGTCACGGCTATGGAGGCCGCCTGTGATTCCCCGTCCTGCCCTGTCATGGCTACGAAGACTGCCGAGGATTTCCTCTCTAGCCTTGCCACGTCCCCTGACACCATAAAGGCTCTCCCTGTGTTGTCTGTCTCTGTTCTCCCAGTGTTGTCTGTCTCCGCTCTCCCTGTGTTGTTTGTCCTTGTTCTCCTCTGCTTGCAGGTTCTGTCATGGCTACCTGCCCAGTCTGCTTCCCTGCGGTGGTCTCTGGTCCCGTCTGTTCCGCCCTGGTGGGCTCCGGGTCTGTCTGCCCCACCCTGGTGGGCCCCAGGTCCATCTGCTCCGCCCTGGGGGGCTCTGGTCCCGTCTGCTCCGCCCTGGGGGGCTCTGGTCCCGTCTGCTCCGCCCTGGTGGGCTCTGGTCCCGTCTGTTCCGCCCTGGGGGGATCTGGTCCCGTCTGCTCTGCCCTGGGGGGCTCCAGTCCCATCCGCTCCGCCCTGGTGGGCTCCAGGTCCGTCTGCTCCGCCCTGGGGGGCTCTGGTCCCGTCTGTTCCGCCCTGGGGGGCTCTGGTCCCGTCTGCTCCACCCTGGGGGGCTCCAGGTCCGTCCGCTCCGCCCTGGTGGGCTCCAGGTCCGTCTGCTCCGCCCTGGGGGGCTTCAGTTCCCTCTGCTCCGCCCTGGTGGGCTCCAGTTCCATCCTCTCCGCCCTGGCTTCCACATGGACCTGGCCCTCCGTCCCTCCCCCTGTTCCGCCTCCGTTCCACCGCCCACCTAGGATTGTTTAGGAGCGTCTGGAAGCCGCTCCTTGGGGGGGGGCTATGTCACAAATCCTGGCCAAGAACTTCTGTTCATTAACCACTAGAGGTCACTCACCCACCACATGGACTTTCACACCACACAGTCAGTTACAGATCACTCAAGGACTGCATTTCCCATCATCCACTGCACCAACACAGCTGTTTGCACTGATCACGCACACACCTGAGAACAATCTCACATCACCATCACCCAATCACACACACTATATAAACTCTGGACATTCTCTTGCTCTCTGCCGAGTATTGTTTAGCCTAGCTACAATCGAAGCGTTTTCCCAGTATTCCTTGTTAGAGTTCTCGTGTTCTGATTCCTGCCCGTGCTCCTGGATTATTCTCTCTGCCTAGCCCTCTGGATTAAGTTTGCCGATCGCCGACCCACGCTTGCCTAAGGACTATTCTTGTGTCTTGCCCATGCCATACCTGTTTGCTACTGCCCGACCCTGCCTGTATTGACCATGTTTCATAATAAAAAGCTTGCACTTGGATCCGCATGTCTCACGTCTCGTCAGCTCCGTCACAGTGGGGTTGTGTCCATAAGGGGTAAAATGGGTAGGTTTTAGGTATGGTAGGGGTGTATATGTATAATATATATATATATATATATGTAGGTATATCAATCATAATATATATGTATTTGAATAATCTCACTATCTTAAAGGACAGGAATACAATTCTCCTCAATGGCTCTCACCCATCTCTTAGGCCTCATTCAATCCTTTTGGATACAGAGTGTTGAGTCTGTTTATCCAAAGTCTTTCTGCTCTTAGTCTGTCCTTTAGACTCCACAAAGGGTTAGTTTGTAGTATAGTTGCTCTAAGAGAGGGGAGGCCATGTAATAGAAAATGTTGAATCAAAAACCTGCGTTTGTGGATTTTGTGGATGATGTTATGAGTGTGCTGGTATATTCTCGTTCTCACCTCATTTTTAGTCTGTCCGACATACTGTTTTTTGCACTTTGTGCAGAAAATTAAGTAGACACAATTCGGGGTGTCTGGAGAGAGAGTTCTGTCGACTTGATAGATTTGCTTCGTGGTTACATTTTTTATCCATTTCAGAGCAAGATAGTATTTGCACGTTCTTTGTTTCCCGATTGTTCTTTTACTTTTAACTGTACTTTGTACTAGAATATCTAATAAGTTTTTGTTCCTTTTGTAGGCCGCAATTGATTTATGTCTTTGTAAAATCTCTGTGTCCTCTAAAAATTTGGAGAAATTTTGTTTGATGGTCGAATTGAGTTGTTTGCTCTGGAATGAATAAAAAGCCACTAAGGGAACTATTTTTGTTTCACCAGTTTGGGTTGGCAGTTTGGGGTTATTTATGGATTTAAGGAAATTTCTGAGGACTGATCTTAAAAATCCTCTACCGTATCCTCTATCTTTCAGTGCTCTAAAGAGTACTTTTGTGGCTTTTATGAACTCATTCTCTTCCGAGCAGATTCGATGAAATCTTAAAAGCTGGGATTTGAGTATCCCTTTAAAAGTATGCCCGGGATGAAAACTGTCTTTATGTAGAAGACAATGAGTGTCCGTCTCTTTAAAGTAAACACGGTAGTCTAGTTTGTTGTTTTCCTCACATTTAGTGCCTTTATACGTGACCACGTCCAAAAAGTTAACTTCTCTACTGTTCAACTCGTACTTCACTGTGATTGATGTCTGATGTGTGTTTAGATGCTCAATAAATTTGATAAACTCTTCTCTCGAATGCTCCCAGACACCCCAAATGTCGTCTAAAAATCTGTAATAGGCGAACGGTTTCAAAGTGGCCGTCGCCAGCGCGGTCTCTTCCCAGTGCGCCATGAAGATGTTGGCGTACGAGGGTGCGAATTTCTTCCCCATGGCCGTACCCTTGGTTTGGAGGAAAAACTTGGAATCGAACTCGAAGTCATTTTTGGTCAAATTAATCTCTAGTAGTTTCAAGATGTACTCATCGGGTCTACTGCCATGGGGAAATTTATTCATGCACCCTCGTACGGCCGACAATCCTGCCTCCGTCTCGATATTCGTGTAGAGACTGTCAATATCGATTGTGAAGAGTAGGGCACCAGTGGGAATCCTCAGGTCTTTTGTCTTTGCAATAAAGTCGTACGTGTCTCTCAAATAGCTCGTATGCTTTTGTGAAATAGGGTTCAAATGGTACTCGATGAATTCTGCGGTATTGTACGTCTCGCTATTACAATCCGATACGATGGGCCTACCGGGTGGCACTTTACCTGGCAGGCTCCATTTTTTTTCTTTCTTTATGGATCTTTGGCAAAAGATAAAACCTGCGTGCCCTTGGCACGGCAGGGCCTGAGAGGTATTCCCACTGCTTTCTGTTAATGATCTTTCTATCATACATCTCCTCTAGTATCTCTTCCACCTCAACTTTAGTTTGTGGGTAGATGGGTTCATCGAGAGGAATATAATGATCTGTGTTCTCCAACTGCTTCATTCCCTCCCACAAATAATCTTTTTTATCTAAAAGTACTATAGCGTTGCCTTTATCGGCTGGCTTGATGACGATGTCTGTGTTGTTTTTGAAGAGATTGAGGGCCCTTTCTTCCCCTCCGGTCAGGTTGGGTTCCTCTCTCCAGTTCCAATGCAGATGTCGAAACGCATGTAGGTCAGCATCAATGATCTTATGGACCTGTGTAAGGAGTCTGGAGAGAGGTGTCCAGTCCGATCTGAGGGTGAAGGGGGTCTTTTCTTTTGTCTTTTTCTTTTTCTCAAAGAAGGCCTCTAATTTGATCCTCCTGTGGTATTTCTGTAAATCTTTTAGTAACTCAATCTTTAACGTTTTCTGATTTCTAGGTGCTGGTACGAATGACAGACCTTTCAGTAAAAGTGATTCTTGTGATTTTGTGAGATGGAATGAAGCGGTCAGATTAACTATGAGTTTCTCGGCGCTATTTATTTGCCTGATGGACCTGGCCAGTTTAACTGGTGCGCCCAGTGTTCCAGGATGGCCTTGGCGGTCTCTGTGGTCCAGTGGAGTAAGTCCTGCTCCACTTTGAATCTGTCGTGTGGAAGTTTTTCTATGTACATCAATGTTTCTCTTATGTACTCGTTTACTCCATCCAGGTGCGTTCTTTCTTCCCACACCAGTAGTTCGGAGTAATTGATGACAGGGAAATACAGCCGAGCGTTAGGCAATCTGTTTCTCGCCATCTTATACGTTCGCTGTATTTCCTTGGTGGTATTCTGTACACACCTTTGTGTTCTGTTGTTTATACCGAAGGAGAATATGACCATCTCAGGCTGTACTGTTATAGTGGCCTTCTCGATCAGGTTCCCCGCATGCTGAAACTTAGCTCCTGGGAAACTGTCTATTTGTAGGTTTACGTAACTGAAATTTCTCATTTTAGAGACATTGGAGTCCCCTATTATTACGTATTTATTTTTAAGGGTTAGACTCCAGTCTTGGTTTTTCCTAGTTGTATTTATGTGTCTATTCGCTGTGTTCACAGTTTTTTCTTTCTCAGGGAGGGCTCGATTCAGTATGCGGGTAACCTGATCCTCTGCCTCTGAGTCGGCCTCACTGCCCTCCTCTATTATTCTCTGTCCTTCTTTTAAAAACCACGAGAATGCTGAGCAAGGGACCGGGGCCCCCTCAGAGTCCTCCGAGTCTTCAGAAAAGAGGAAAGGTGGAGCCGTGAGCCTGGCGAGAGACAGCTTTGAGATCAGTGGTCTGTCATCTGTGTTCTTTCTCTTCTCAGTATGTTTTTGGGGGGTTACATTATCATCTATCACGATCGCATCCTCTTCGCGATTTAAGACTCTTTCTAGTCTCTCTGCATTAGGGTTAACCGCACCCATCTGAGCACCGTCCTCAACAACTGTCTCTTGTTCTGGCTCATTCAATGTTTCTAATTCCACCAACACCTCAGTGGCACACCTTCTGCGAGTTCTCTGCTCCAGGGGCTCTTGGTGTCTGGCGGGTGTGGATGTAGGTGTAAGTGGTCGAGGCTCTTCAGGAGGGTTCTCTTCCGCATCGAACGACCATTCACCCCTCCCGGTAGGGGTACGTGAGGGGTCTGGTACGTTCAACGGTGAGGTCTGTGTGTCCACAGTGAGCCTCTCCTGTCTTGTTGTCTGTTGTACTACTGTCTCTGTTTGTCTATTAGTGTCTGTATGTGTTTGTGCTTCAGTGTTCATTTGTACAACGTAGAGGGCCTCCACTTTTTCAAGCACCTCTTCATTCAGTCTCTCACGGAAGTTTTTTCTCGCCCAGTTTGAAGCCACCTCAAATGCTTGTCTCCAATCCGCTTGATTGGTTCTTTCTTCTAATTCTGATAGGATCTCATGTATGTGGGTCTCGTAGTGTTCCTCCAAAATTAGCTGGGTATTATGCAGCCAGTTTCTGGCGTTACCTTCTAACAGCTCCTCCGTTTTTTTGGAGGGGGCAGCTGGTTTAATGGTATCGATCAGGAACTGCGTCATTTTTCGGAATCCAGTAGGTGTGTTATCTTTGATTTTGGTCGTTACATTAGGCAGATGGTGCACCGCACGTATTAGCTCATACATTAGTTTCATGGTGAGCTTTAACCTGGGCGAGGGAGGTGTATAATCACGGTTTCTATCTATATTAGAGTCTTTTTGACGCCCTCCCCCCCTGTTGTTTCCGGGGAGGAAACGGTTCCCTCTATCCCTTTGTATGTTGTATGTGTTGTGCGAATCTTTATTGTGAGTCATGTTAGTGTTTGTATGTCTTTGGCTCCTGTTCTCAGTGGCCATTGGTGCTCTGGATACTCCAGCTGTTGGTCGAGCAGAGTTATAGCAGACATCACGTCTTGCTCTGATGTTTGGTCTGGGGTCTAATGGTTCAGAGTCCTGATCGTCGTATTCTGTGTACTGATCTGGTCTAAATCTGTCCCCAGTACTGTATGCGTGTTGGTCATTTGTGTTTGTGTATTGATAGAACCTGTCGGTGTCCGCACCGTATCTCTGCTGGTTGTTAAACCTGTTGAGATTGCTTCTTGTAAGATTCTCAGAGATATTTCTGTCAAATCTAGATGAAGCTCTCTCCTGTTGCGGATACTCAGGTTCCATCAAAATGCCAACTGTGTTTTTATTTTTGTTACGACCCTTTCTGTTTTTTTTTATTATTGTTTTTCTTTTTTGTCTGATTTAGTTGAAGCACCAACCGGTCCGGCCTCCTCAGCATTGTGTCTCTTTCATCAAATCGATCATAGATCTTGTCTCTATAATCATCTTCAGGAAAGATCTGTAATGATTCTCGTTGTCTGTTATTCGTTCTATTTGTATTATTATATCTGAGGTCACGGTTGGTGTTTATAGGGTCAAGTTCAGTGTATCTGTTGTCACGTCCGGTATAAGTGTTGTCATATTCGGTAGATTTGTCATATCTGGTGTTTATTTCTTTTTGAACAAAGTCAAAGATTGTAGGCAGGCGGCGTCCGCCCCTGCCCGTGTTTCTAGACCCCCTGTGTGGTAGAGTGGTCTGTGCACGCGTGTTAAAGAGAGCACTCCCATTCCATACACGGTGGGCATTCTGCTGGAAATCCCTATATCCAGGATCCCTATTCTCCCACCGTCTTGGATATCGGGGATTATTCTCTCTTTGTTGTGCTACATAGGATTTAGAGTAAAACTCCCTTCCCCTAAGAGCTGGAGGATTATTTAATCGGATACGTGTGCGAGGTGTTTCACCCCTCTGTCTGTATCCCTGATAATCATACATCTCAGCTTTGTGAAAGGTAGGAAGTCAGTCAGAAATGAGAAATAGAAATAAAAATAAAAATGTTTTCAAATAAAATTGTAAGATGAAAAAAAGTGAAAGAAAAAGGAATTCCTCTATTTGAAACAGACGCTTTCTCCGTGCCTCTGCGACGTTTCGAAGTGTAATCACTTCTTCTTCAGGCTAGCTACAGTAAAAGCGTCGTAGAGTATCTTTTTCTGTCAATCTGCAACAATAAACACGAGAGTCAGAAGTTGACGGCTCGAGCGATTCAGAACGAATGGCTGTGAGCTCGCCCCCGCGACAATATATCCTCTGCGGTGACGTCATCTTCCCGCGACTCCTCCCTCGCTGATTTATCACAAAAACATGAATAAATATATGTTTATAAAAATGAATTTCGGCAATCAAGGTATCAAAAAAATCCTCTATACATTCTACATCACATCATGTGCTTTTTAAGTTTTTAGATCGCTTCCCTTGATCGCGATCGCGAAAAACGTGAATAAATATATGTTTATAAATATGAATTTCGCCAATCAAGGTATCAAAAAATTCCTCTATTCATTCTACATCACATCATGTGCTTTTTAAGTTTTTAGATCGCTTCCCTTGATCGCGATCGCGAAAAACGTGAATAAATATATGTTTATAAATATGAATTTCGCCAATCAAGGTATCAAAAAATTCCTCTATTCATTCTACATCACATCATGTGCTTTTTATGTTTTTAGATCGCTTCCCTTGATCGCGATCCCGAAAATACTGTTTCTCCCGATGTTAAACTGTTGCAAACTCGACTGGAACATTATTTAGGTTAATTATGCTGTTGATTTGTTGGATTGTGTTCCATGTGTATCCAATCAGATCAATTTCTATCTAATTAATCGATTGTCTGTGTATATATCCTTTGTTTTCCTGTGATCCACCATTTTGAGACCTAGTCTTTCCAGTCCGCCATTTTGTAGCATGATGTTTCTAAGTTCCAGTGATTGCATCTAGGGAGGTTTGTGTTTTTAATCTATATGGAGTCTATTTTTTATTCTAGTTGTATTACATGTATTATTAGATGTTTTTGTGAAAATCAAGCTTATGGTGTGCTCAGTTGCTGTTGCTATGAAAAGATCCTTTAGTTGCTGTTAGGAATTCATAAAACAGTATGTCATGAGGTTGCATCCTTCCTGTAAGTGTCCTTGTTCTATTTTATCTCCAATAAATCTCTTTATGAATTTTTACGTGGTTTTCATGAGTGTTTTGAAGTGTGAGAATGGGTCCAGGCCGTGGGGCCCACCCCGGACGGAGACAAGAGAGTCCAGAGGCGAGGCACGGGCTTGGTTAGGATTGGAAAAAATCCAAGAGCTGAAGCAGTGTCCAGCTCTGGTAATGCACAGTCCTTCAATACTCCTTCTGGCCGCTCTCCCGCCTCGGCCGAGGCCCGCCCCCACGGCCTAGGCCCATCACTCCACCACCAATATTATATTTGGTCTTTTTATTGAACCACAGATAGTGAGATTTTGAAATGTATGAACAAGTATTATTTTTAATTATAAGTGTTATTTATTAAGGTTTTAATAGGTATTATTTATTAATCCAACATTTCTACTGAGGGTTAGTTTTTAGGTATTTATTAATAGTTATAGATAATACTTGTCAATGTAATTTATTAGGGGTGGAAAGGGTAGGTTTTAGGTATAGTGGGGTTGTGTCCATAAGGGGTAAAATGGGTAGGTTTTAGGTATAGTGGGGTTGTGTCCATAAGGGGTAAAATGGGTAGGTTTTAGGTATAGTGGGGTTGTGTCCATAAGGGGTAAAATGGGTAGGTTTTAGGTATAGTGGGGTTGTGTCCATAAGGGGTAAAATGGGTAGGTTTTAGGTATGGTGGGGTTGTGTCCATAAGGGGTAAAATGGGTAGATTTTAGGTATGGTGGGGTTGTCCATAAGGGGTAAAATGGGTAGGTTTTAGGTATGGTAGGGTTGTCCATAAGGGGTAAAATGGGTAGGTTTTAGGTATGGTGGGGTTGTCCATAAGGGGTAAAATGGGTAGGTTTTAGGTATGGTGGGGTTGTGTCCATAAGGGGTAAAATGGGTTAGGAAGTAAAAATCTCCAAAGGTCAGACTAATCCGACCTTGGTTATGCTCTGGCCTACATTTCTACTGCCCGCTCTAGTGCCTGCCCGAATTCAGCCCCTTATCTCAGTGCCCACCAAAACCCATTCCATTTAGTCTGTGTGCTTCGGATATTTCCTCTTTTAGTTTTAACAACTTAATTAATTAGGGTTATTTTGTCTAAGGGTAAAAATATTTTGGTGTAAGGTGTGAAGGGGAATTTTCTCTAGGGCTATATTGACCTTAGGTTCAGGCCATGTGTGGATCGAGGTTAGATAGTCACACTCATTAGGGTAAAAACCGTCAGGTGTCCACCATCCACATGGCCACCCAGGGCTAATTTGTCTAGGGGTAAAAATATTTAGGTGTAAGGTGTGAAGGGGAATTTTCTCTAGGGCTATATTGACCTTAGGTTCAGGCCATGTGTGGATCAAGGTTAGATAGTCACACTCATTAGGGTAAAAACCGTCAGGTGTCCACCATCCACATGGCCACCCAGGGCTAAGTTTTAGGTGTCAGTCAGATGTTATTTCCGAAAAATACAGTGTCACTGTTTTAGATTAATTTAATTGGTCCTGTGGATATTAGAATAAGTTAAATATAAGGTTTTATCAACAGAAAAAGATGAAATATAAAGAATGAATGGATGGATAGAAGACAAAAAAGAAATCACATCATCACGCCTCATTCAGTCCCCTTGGGTAGAGACTGTCCAGTCGTTTGATCCAGGTTCTTTCCATCCTGAGTCTCTCGCCGAGGGACCAATGAGGATCAGATTCTAAGGCCGTGACCCTCATGGCTTCCAAGCCATGTATCATGAAGTGTCTCACTACATATCTTCTTTTTTCAATTTTATTTTTAATGTTATATGTGTGTTGGTAAATCCTTTGCAGCAACTGGTTTTTTGTCTGTCCTACATATTGCTTTTCACATTTACTACAGAAAATCAGATAAATGCAGTTAGACACTTGGGAAGGCATATTTTGCTGGGTGGAGTAAATCTGTTTGTTAGTCTTATTTTGAACCCATCTTTTGTGTGTGAAATGTTTGTGTGTTTTTCCTCTGGATTTAGGTGGTGTTGATTTAATTTTGCTACAAACTAATGTGTCTAATAGATTAGTGTTTCTTTTGTATGCAGCAATGGGTCTATGTTTTTGTAATGTACGCGTGGGTTCCATAAACTTTGTAAAGTTTTCCTTGGTGGCTTTGTTTAATTGAGTACTGTGTTGTGAAAAAAATGATACCAAGGGAACTATTTTGTTTCTGTCTTGTGTGATTTTTATCGGATTCGTGACTGATTGATTAAATGACCTAATGGCTCTTCTGAGGTATCCTCTGGAGTATTTTCTTCTTTTCTTCAAGGCCTTAAAAAGGATCTTTACTGCTTTCCTGAATTCTGTTTCTTGTGAGCATATACGATGAAATCTGAGAAGTTGTGACTTAAGTATGCACGAAAAGTATGGCTCGGATGAAAACTTTCCCTATGTAGTAAGCAGTGTGTATCCGTAGGCTTGAAGAAAACCTTGTAGTCGAGGTGTCCTGTCTCTGAAAAACTTGGTCCTTTGTATGTCACGACATCTAAGAAATTTACTTCCGATGAGTTGGTTTCAAATTTAATCTTTATCGACTCCTGCTGATGATTAAGATGATGTGTAAATTTCTTAAACTCCTCCATTCCATGGGTCCAAATGCCCCAGATGTCATCTAAAAATCTGAAATATGCCAACGGTTTTAAACGGAAGGATGCTAAGGCTTTCTGTTCCCAAGCGGCCATAAATATATTGGCGTATGACGGAGCAAACTTTTTGCCCATGGCCGTGCCTTTTATCTGTAAATTAAATTTTGAGTCAAATTCGAAGTCATTTTTTGTAAGATTTATTTCCAATAGTTTTAAAATGTATTTGTCAGGCCTCTTTGAATCAGGAAATCTCAGCATGCAATCCTTTACGGCTTTTATGCCCTCTGTTGTCTCTATATTTGTATATAAGCTATCTATATCTATAGTAAACAAGAGAGAATCAGTGGGGACTAAGAGATTTTTTGTTTTTTGAATAAAATCATAAGTATCTTTGAGATAACTTCCGTGCTTTTGCGAAATTGGGCCTAGAAAATACTCTATGAATTCTGCCGTGTAATAGGACTCGCTGTCACAGTCAGATACAATAGGTCTTCCTGGAGGGATTTTGAAAGCCTTACTCCAACTACCAGGATCCTTGTGGATTTTTGGTAGAAGGTAAAATCGTCTTGGTCTAGGCGTTCCTGATCCTAATAAATAATTATTTTGTTCCCCACTGATTACTCCCTTGTCACACATTTCTCCTAAAATGTTTCTTATTTCTAATGAAGTCTGTGTGTAAATGGGTGCCGTGAGAGGCTTGTAATGATCTTTCACCTCCAGCTGTCTTTTCCCCTCCCACAGGTAGTCTTCTTTATTCATGAGAACTACCGCATTTCCCTTATCTGCCGGTTTGATAACTAATTTATTATTTTTCTGTAATTCTTTAATGGCTCGTTTTTCGCGTATTGTAAGATTCTGTTTTTCTATTAAGCCCCAATTTAGGTGGCTAAATGCATAAATGTCTGCTCTGATAAGGGCTCTAACATGTGGGGGTAAGCTACAGAGGGTTGGTGTCCACTCTGAGCCGTGAGTGAATGGCAGTTTCTTCTTATTACTTTTTTTATTTTCAAAAAAAGTTTCCAATTTCAGTCTTCTGTGGTATTTTTGTAGACCTTGTAATAATTCTAACTTTTGTGACCTCACATTTTGTGGTGTAGGGACGAATGAGAGTCCTCTTAGAAGTACTGCCCTCTGCTCAATTGACAGAGTGGACGATGATAGATTAACTATTAATTTATCTTGACTATTTATAGGGTTTACGGTACTCAGAAGTTTAAAGACCGTGCCCAATGCTCTAACATATAACGAGCTGTTGATGATGTCCAATGTACTGAGTCACTCTCAACTCTGAATTGAGCAGAGGGCAGTGGGTCCAGAAAATTGAGGTTTGTTCTGATGTATTCGTTAATTTCCAATAGAAGGTTCTGTTCATCTCTGGGAAGTTGATCACAAAAATTGACCACCGGTACCACTATTTCTGTGTGTGGTAAACGGGTTCTAGCTAATCTATAAGCCCTGTGGATCTCTTTACTGGTTGCGGAGAAACATCTTTGGGAACGGTTGTTCAGGCCAAACGACATCACCAAGATCTCCGGTTCCAAGGCAATAGTAGCTTTTTCCACCAAATTGCCAGCATGTTGGAACTTTGCTCCCGGAAAGCTATCTATTTGTAAATCAGGGATGTGAAAGGCCGGAATTCTGGACACGTTGGAATCTCCAAGAATAATAAACTTTTTCTTTAGATTGAGGCTCCAATCTGTTTGTTTTCTGTCCGTATTGATGTGTCGATATGGTCGACCTACCATTCTTGGTGTTGTAGGAGTGGCCGGAGCAACCGTTTCCTCCTGTTGAGTTTCTTTTTGACGTGATCCTGTCACACTTTCCACAGTTTCGGATTGTGTGGCTTCCTTCTGTCTCTCTGTTTCATTTTCTCGAACCATCTCTTCCAAGAATTCTAACTGCTCAGCTGTATTTCCTGAGTACGGTTGAAGCTCCTCTGAGTCTTCAGAAAAGAGCACAGGAGAACCAGGAAGTCTAATAAGGGAAGGGAGAGGTTGTGGCCCTGCAATCTCCGCTAAAGTTGTTGCACCTTCTTTTATATTATTGTTTTCAGTGCGCGTTGTTGTCATATCTTCTCTTTCTTGTACCTGTAGTGATTCATGAGAAGGTGAAAGAGGGTTTTGTTTTCTCTGTTGTGTTTCGACCATGTTTGTAGTTTGTTTTTCAACCCTGTCTGTTTGTTCCTCCGTATTAACCAACAAGTCACTAAAAATTCTCCTAGGTTTTCTTTTTGGGAGAGGTGGAACCGATCTGACTGGTGTTGGTTCCAGAGCGGGTCTTGGTTCAAGAGGGGGGAACTCCATATCAAAGGACCAGTCCCCTCGGATTGGAGGGGTATTAGTCGTCCCATTCGGAGCCCTCCGAGGAGATGTTTGTACGTAAATATGTGTTGTGCCCGCTTTGGGCCTAACTGTTTGTGTTTCGCGTGGAGCTTCATCTACGGTGGCCGCACGTGACTCTTTTTGTCGTTCTCGTCGATCATATTCGTCACATGATTCTGCCGTGAAGAGTGCTTCAACACGTGTGAAAATGTCCGTGTCTACTCGTCTCCCAAAGTTCTTATTGGTCCAGGTCTTCGCAATTTCGAAGGCCTGGAACCAATCTGCTGGGTCTGTTTGTTGTCTTAATTCTGTTATTGTTTTTTCTACTAAAATTTCATAGTGTTCTTCCAGGATCGATTGTGCATTGTGCGCCCAGTTCCTTGCATTGCCCTCCAGAAGTTTTTTGACACTATCATCGGGCATTGCCGGTTTGATGGAATTGATTAACAGGTCTGTTAATCGTTTGAAAGTCACAGGTGTATTATTTGTCACTTTGGTTGTTGTTTTGTTTAAGTGGTGTACAAATCTAATCAGTTTGTACATGACTTTTACTGTTGTTCTTAGTTTTGTTGTAGCTGGAATGTAATTTGATTTCTGATTAGTTTGATCAAAATACCTCCTAGGTCTGCTCTTTCCTCTCCCCTCTTTCTGAGGAAAGCGGCGTGTCTCTCTATCTCTTTGAAACCTATTCGGTGGTTGTTCTATTCTGATGTCTCTACTCGCTCCGTTAGCGCACGAGAAGCCACCCGCACCTCCACTGGCCGAGCCACGAGAGGATTCAATGTATGCATCTCTTTTGCTCCAGGCATGGGGTCTGGGTGGATCTGTTTCATGAAAGGTATCACTCTCCTGCACAAAAGTTTGGTATTCACGTGCATCATAATCTCGAGGATTATAGTCACGTTCATTGTCATCATCATAATACCAATTTTCATCTCCCTCATTCCTCATGCGTCTACCTGGAGTCTTTCTGTGATTTCTACGAGTTGTTCTAGTCATTCTTTTTTGTGTTCTCTCCTGATCAAAGTCATTATAAAATTGATCAGTGTTGTACGTGTCTCGTGGGAAAGTTTTGACCAGTCTGTGGTCAGGAAACAGACCTCTATCAGTGAGAGCACGTCTGTTTGTTTGTTGTCTTCGTTTGTATTGAGTATTTGTGAATTCCCTTCTTTGTGGGAAAAACTTTGCATTTTTGTTTTGAAAATATCTGTCTTTTCTTTCTTTGTAGTCAGGAAAATATCTGTTTTCCATTTCTTGTTCCCTGAATCTTCCAAAACTAAACTCCATACCCTCTTGGTATGTGTTTCTGTTTGGCATAGATCTAGATCTGCGATTATGGAAATCTGTATAGTTATTATTGTAACGCTGATCATCTTGATCCTCGTTATATATACTTTGTCCTTGTTTGGCAGCCCGAAAACGGGCTTTTTGTTTGTATTCAGCATACCGAAATCGGTGTGGATCTACAAAATCGTCTTCAAAAGACCCACCTTCCATATCCATCCGCCGATTTCGTTGTTGTTCAGCAGCACGTGGACGTGCTGTTTGTTTGTTTAAGAAATAACGTCGTTCTTCGTCAGGTGGTACGGACGTGAATCTGACGCTGTTTCTTTGCATCGTTCTCGGTCTGTATCTCTCAATATATCTCGTCATGACAGTAATTATCGTCTTTCAATCTGCTGGAATTCCTTAAAACACGACGTCACTGTATTACGCGACGTTTCGAAGTTAATCACTTCTTCCTCAGGCTAACAGTACGTCGTTTTACTAGAATGTAACCGATCAAAGCTTTACAAACTATCGTTGTGAGAATCTGAAGAGAAATGAGTCTCTGTAGCCTCTCCCTCGTCTCATAGCAACTCGAGGGGGGCGTCGGCCGTGACGTCATCGCCTCTAAACTCTCTCAGATAGTTAGTTTATATCAAGTATTTCAAAATGTATCCTGTATTTCTATGTTTTAATGTTTTTAATCATGTGATTGTTCTATTCCAAGATGAATTATATTGTTTGTTGCCGTTTTTTACTTTTTAAAGGTGTTTTATAGTGAATTTTAAAGTTAAAAACCTAATTAATTTATACACTCCTCATCAAATGCACTCCAAACCTCTACATGCATGTAGGCAATGCTTACTAATATTTTTGTGTTCATTTTCAAGCCGGAGCGTTGAAATTTTCCTTTTTGAAACTTGTAAAAACTGAAAATCTATATGAAATCTTTGAGATATTCATCCAAAACTCTGCATGCATGTAGGCAATGCTTACTAATATTTTTGTGTTCATTTTCAAGCCGGAGCGTTGAAATTTTCCTTTTTGAAACTTGTAAAAACTGAAAATCTATATGAAATCTTTGAGATATTCCTCCAAAACTCTGCATGCATGTAGGCAATGCTTACTAATATTTTTGTGTTCATTTTCAAGCCGGAGCGTTGAAATTTTCCTTTTTGAAACTTGTAAAAACTGAAAATCTATATGAAATCTTTGAGATATTCATCCAAAACTCTGCATGCATGTAGGCAATGCTTACTAATATTTTTGTGTTCATTTTCAAGCCGGAGCGTTGAAATTTTCCTTTTTGAAACTTGTAAAAACTGAAAATCTATATGAAATCTTTGAGATATTCATCCAAAACTCTGCATGCATGTAGGCAATGCTTACTAATATTTTTGTGTTCATTTTCAAGCCGGAGCGTTGAAATTTTCCTTTTTGAAACTTGTAAAAACTGAAAATCTATATGAAATCTTTGAGATATTCATCCAAAACTCTGCATGCATGTAGGCAATGCTTACTAATATTTTTGTGTTCATTTTCAAGCCGGAGCGTTGAAATTTTCCTTTTTGAAACTTGTAAAAACTGAAAATCTATATGAAATCTTTGAGATATTCATCCAAAACTCTGCATGCATGTAGGCAATGCTTACTAATATTTTTGTGTTCATTTTCAAGCCGGAGCGTTGAAATTTTCCTTTTTGAAACTTGTAAAAACTGAAAATCTATATGAAATCTTTGAGATATTCATCCAAAACTCTGCATGCATGTAGGCAATGCTTACTAATATTTTTGTGTTCATTTTCAAGCCGGAGCGTTGAAATTTTCCTTTTTGAAACTTGTAAAAACTGAAAATCCATATGAAATCCTTGAGATATTCCTCCAAAACTCCACATGTATGTAGGTCATGCTTACTGGTATTTTTGTGTTGATTTTCAAGCCGGAGCGTTGAAATTTTCCTCTGAAACTTGTAAAAACTGAAAATTTTGTGAATTATTTAAGATTTTCCACGTGCTTCCCCAAGAAACCTTTCACTAATCTTCTAGAATGATGTTATAAAGAATAAAAATCTATTTTTGACTGTTAGTTTCCTTTGGGGTTGATGCTTGAGTGCAAAAACACATGATTATTAAGTCAAATATAAGTATATAAGTGTATGACCGTATGATTTCTTATGATAACTGTGCTCCTTCTATCCATCGTGTGTCCAAAGTTCCTGTAATTGTGATAAAACCAAGAATTTTGTGTAAAACAAGTAAAACAATAAACTGACACATGTTTTTCAGCCATTTTGTGTGCTTTTCTGTGTCTCCATCTTGTGGTCTGATGGCCGAAGTTCCAAATGGGCAAACATGATAGCCTCCCTTATCATGCATAATATCCACTATAAAAAGAAACTAATACCATGTTTATAGTATTTTTACTATGACAATGAGTAAGGTGGGCACCGATTACAGGGCTTCCTTCCACCAGGCACCAAAGTGCAGAGACGTGGCACGGGCTTGAGTTAGGAAGTAAAAATCTCCAAAGGTCAGACTAATCCGACCTTGGTTATGCTCTGGCCTACATTTCTACTGCCCGCTCTAGTGCCTGCCCGAATTCAGCCCCTTATCTCAGCGCCCACCAAAACTCATTCCATTTAGTCTGTGTGCTTCGGATATTTCCTCTTTTAGTTTTAACAACTTAATTAATTAGGGTTATTTTGTCTAGGGGTAAAAATATTTAGGTGTAAGGTGTGAAGGGGAATTTTCTCTAGGGCTATATTGACCTTAGGTTCAGGCCATGTGTGGATCGAGGTTAGATAGTCACACTCATTAGGGTAAAAACCGTCAGGTGTCCACCATCCACATGGCCACCCAGGGCTAATTTGTCTAGGGGTAAAAATATTTAGGTGTAAGGTGTGAAGGGGAATTTTCTCTAGGGCTATATTGACCTTAGGTTCAGGCCATGTGTGGATCGAGGTTAGATAGTCACACTCATTAGGGTAAAAACCGTCAGGTGTCCACCATCCACATGGCCACCCAGGGCTAAGTTTTAGGTGTCAGTCAGATGTTATTTCCGAAAAATACAGAGTCACTGTTTTAGATTAATTTAATTGGTCCTGTGGATATTAGAATAAGTTAAATATAAGGTTTTATCAACAGAAAAAGATGAAATATAAAGAATGAATGGATGGATAGAAGACAAAAAAGAAATCACATCATCACGCCTCATTCAGTCCCCTTGGGTAGAGACTGTCCAGTCGTTTGATCCAGGTTCTTTCCATCCTGAGTCTCTCGCCGAGGGACCAATGAGGATCAGATTCTAAGGCCGTGACCCTCATGGCTTCCAAGCCATGTATCATGAAGTGTCTCACTACATATCTTCTTTTTTCAATTTTATTTTTAATGTTATATGTGTGTTGGTAAATCCTTTGCAGCAACTGGTTTTTTGTCTGTCCTACATATTGCTTTTCACATTTACTACAGAAAATCAGATAAATGCAGTTAGACACTTGGGAAGGCATATTTTGCTGGGTGGAGTAAATCTGTTTGTTAGTCTTATTTTGAACCCATCTTTTGTGTGTGAAATGTTTGTGTGCTTTTCCTCTGGATTTAGGTGGTGTTGATTTAATTTTGCTACAAACTAATGTGTCTAATAGATTAGTGTTTCTTTTGTATGCAGCAATGGGTCTATGTTTTTGTAATGTACGCGTGGGTTCCATAAACTTTGTAAAGTTTTCCTTGGTGGCTTTGTGTAATTGAGTACTGTGTTGTGAAAAAAATGATACCAAGGGAACTATTTTGTTTTCTGTCTTGTGTGATTTTTATCGGATTCGTGACTGATTGATTAAATGACCTAATGGCTCTTCTGAGGTATCCTCTGGAGTATTTTCTTCTTTTCTTCAAGGCCTTAAAAAGGATCTTTACTGCTTTCCTGAATTCTGTTTCTTGTGAGCATATACGATGAAATCTGAGAAGTTGTGACTTAAGTATGCCACGAAAAGTATGGCTCGGATGAAAACTTTCCCTATGTAGTAAGCAGTGTGTATCCGTAGGCTTGAAAAAAACCTTGTAGTCGAGGTGTCCTGTCTCTGAAAAACTTGGTCCTTTGTATGTCACGACATCTAAGAAATTTACTTCCGATGAGTTGGTTTCAAATTTAATCTTTATCGACTCCTGCTGATGATTAAGATGATGTGTAAATTTCTTAAACTCCTCCATTCCATGGGTCCAAATGCCCCAGATGTCATCTAAAAATCTGAAATATGCCAACGGTTTTAAACGGAAGGATGCTAAGGCTTTCTGTTCCCAAGCGGCCATAAATATATTGGCGTATGACGGAGCAAACTTTTTGCCCATGGCCGTGCCTTTTATCTGTAAATGAAATTTTGAGTCAAATTCGAAGTCATTTTTTGTAAGATTTATTTCCAATAGTTTTAAAATGTATTTGTCAGGCCTCTTTGAATCAGGAAATCTCAGCATGCAATCCTTTACGGCTTTTATGCCCTCTGTTGTCTCTATATTTGTATATAAGCTATCTATATCTATAGTAAACAAGAGAGAATCAGTGGGGACTAAGAGATTTTTTGTTTTTTGAATAAAATCATAAGTATCTTTGAGATAACTTCCGTGCTTTTGCAAAATTGGGCCTAGAAAATACTCTATGAATTCTGCCGTGTAGTAGGACTCGCTGTCACAGTCAGATACAATAGGTCTTCCTGGAGGGATTTTGAAAGCCTTACTCCAACTACCAGGATCCTTGTGGATTTTTGGTAGAAGGTAAAATCGTCTTGGTCTAGGCGTTCCTGATCCTAATAAATAATTATTTTGTTCCCCACTGATTACTCCCTTGTCACACATTTCTCCTAAAATGTTTCTTATTTCTAATGAAGTCTGTGTGTAAATGGGTGCCGTGAGAGGCTTGTAATGATCTTTCACCTCCAGCTGTCTTTTCCCCTCCCACAGGTAGTCTTCTTTATTCATGAGAACTACCGCATTTCCCTTATCTGCCGGTTTGATAACTAATTTATTATTTTTCTGTAATTCTTTAATGGCTCGTTTTTCGCGTATTGTAAGATTCTGTTTTTCTATTAAGCCCCAATTTAGGTGGCTAAATGCATAAATGTCTGCTCTGATAAGGGCTCTAACATGTGGGGGTAAGCTACAGAGGGTTGGTGTCCACTCTGAGCCGTGAGTGAATGGCAGTTTCTTCTTATTACTTTTTTTATTTTCAAAAAAAGTTTCCAATTTCAGTCTTCTGTGGTATTTTTGTAGACCTTGTAATAATTCTAACTTTTGTGACCTCACATTTTGTGGTGTAGGGACGAATGAGAGTCCTCTTAGAAGTACTGCCCTCTGCTCAATTGACAGAGTGGACGATGATAGATTAACTATTAATTTATCTTGACTATTTATAGGGTTTACGGTACTCAGAAGTTTAAAGACCGTGCCCAATGCTCTAACATATAACGAGCTGTTGATGATGTCCAATGTACTGAGTCACTCTCAACTCTGAATTGAGCAGAGGGCAGTGGGTCCAGAAATTGAGGTTTGTTCTGATGTATTCGTTAATTTCCAATAGAAGGTTCTGTTCATCTCTGGGAAGTTGATCACAAAAATTGACCACCGGTACCACTATTTCTGTGTGTGGTAAACGGGTTCTAGCTAATCTATAAGCCCTGTGGATCTCTTTACTGGTTGCGGAGAAACATCTTTTGGGAACGGTTGTTCAGGCCAAACGACATCACCAAGATCTCCGGTTCCAAGGCAATAGTAGCTTTTTCCACCAAATTGCCAGCATGTTGGAACTTTGCTCCCGGAAAGCTATCTATTTGTAAATCAGGGATGTGAAAGGCCGGAATTCTGGACACGTTGGAATCTCCAAGAATAATAAACTTTTTCTTTAGATTGAGGCTCCAATCTGTTTGTTTTCTGTCCGTATTGATGTGTCGATATGGTCGACCTACCATTCTTGGTGTTGTAGGAGTGGCCGGAGCAACCGTTTCCTCCTGTTGAGTTTCTTTTTGACGTGATCCTGTCACACTTTCCACAGTTTCGGATTGTGTGGCTTCCTTCTGTCTCTCTGTTTCATTTTTCTCGAACCATCTCTTCCAAGAATTCTAACTGCTCAGCTGTATTTCCTGAGTACGGTTGAAGCTCCTCTGAGTCTTCAGAAAAGAGCACAGGAGAACCAGGAAGTCTAATAAGGGAAGGGAGAGGTTGTGGCCCTGCAATCTCCGCTAAAGTTGTTGCACCTTCTTTTATATTATTGTTTTCAGTGCGCGTTGTTGTCATATCTTCTCTTTCTTGTACCTTTAGTGATTCATGAGAAGGTGAAAGAGGGTTTTGTTTTCTCTGTTGTGTTTCGACCATGTTTGTAGTTTGTTTTTCAACCCTGTCTGTTTGTTCCTCCGTATTAACCAACAAGTCACTAAAAATTCTCCTAGGTTTTCTTTTTGGGAGAGGTGGAACGATCTGACTGGTGTTGGTTCCAGAGCGGGTCTTGGTTCAAGAGGGGGGAACTCCATATCAAAGGACCAGTCCCCTCGGATTGGAGGGGTATTAGTCGTCCCATTTCGTTGTTGTTCAGCAGCACGTGGACGTGCTGTTGTTTTTGTTTAAGAAATAACGTCGTTCTTCGTCAGGTGGTACGGACGTGAATCTGACGCTGTTTCTTTGCATCGTTCTCGGTCTGTATCTCTCAATATATCTCGTCATGACAGTAATTATCGTCTTTCAATCTGCTGGAATTCCTTAAAACACGACGTCACTGTGTTACGCGACGTTTCGAAGTTAATCACTTCTTCCTCAGGCTAACAGTACGTCATTTTACTAGAATGTAACCGATCAAAGCTTTACAAACTATCGTTGTGAGAATCTGAAGAGAATGAGTCTCTGTAGCCTCTCCCTCGTCTCATAGCAACTCGAGTGGGGGGCGTCGGCCGTGACGTCATCGCCTCTAAACTCTCTCAGATAGTTAGTTTATATCAAGTATTTCAAAATGTATCCTGTATTTCTATGTTTTAATGTTTTTAATCATGTGATTGTTCTATTCCAAGATGAATTATATTGTTTGTTGCCGTTTTTAACTTTTTAAAGGTGTTTTATAGTGAATTTTAAAGTTAAAAACCTAATTAATTTATACACTCCTCATCAAATGGAAATGAAAACTCTGCATGCATGTAGGCAATGCTTACTAATATTTTTGTGTTCATTTTCAAGCCGGAGCGTTGAAATTTTCCTTTTTGAAACTTGTAAAAACTGAAAATCCATATGAAATCCTTGAGATATTCCTCCAAAAACTCCACATGTATGTAGGTCATGCTTACTGGTATTTTTGTGTTGATTTTCAAGCCGGAGCGTTGAAATTTTCCTCTTTGAAACTTGTAAAAACTGAAAATTTTGTGAATTATTTAAGATTTTCCACGTGCTTCCCCAAAGAAACCTTTCACTAATCTTCTAGAATGATGTTATAAAGAATAAAAATCTATTTTTGACTGTTAGTTTCCTTTGGGGTTGATGCTTGAGTGCAAAAACACATGATTATTAAGTCAAATTATAAGTATATAAGTGTATGACCGTATGATTTTCTTATGATAACTGTGCTCCTTCTATCCATCGTGTGTCCAAAGTTCCTGTAATTGTGATAAAACCAAGTATTTTTGTGTAAAACAAGTAAAACAATAAAACTGACACATTGTTTTTCAGCCATTTTGTGTGCTTTTCTGTGTCTCCATCTTGTGGTCTGATGGCCGAAGTTCCAAATGGGCAAACATGATAGCCTCCCTTATCATGCATAATATCCACTATAAAAAGAAACTAATACCATGTTTATAGTATTTTTACTATTGACAATGAGTAAGGTGGGCACGATTACGGGCTTCCTTCCACCAGGCACCAAAGTGCAGAGACGTGGCACGGGCTTGAGTTAGGAAGTAAAAATCTCCAAAGGTCAGAATAATCCGACTTGGTTATGCTCTGGCCTACAATTTCTACTGCCCGCTCTAGTGCCTGCCCGAATTCAGCCCCTTATCTCAGCGCCCACCTAAAACTCATTCCATTTAGTCTGTGTGCTTCGGATATTTCCTCTTTTAGTTTTAACAACTTAATTAATTAGGGTTATTTTGTCTAGGGGTAAAAATATTTAGGTGTAAGGTGTGTGAAGGGGAATTTTCTCTAGGGCTATAAATTGACTTAGGTTCAGGCCATGTGTGGATCGAGGTTAGATAGTCACACTCATTAGGGTAAAAAACCGTCAGGTGTCACCATCCACTGGCCACCCAGGGCTAATTTGTCTAGGGGTAATCATATTTACGTGTAAGGTGTGATTGGATGGGAGACCTCATTGGGAATACCAGGGTGCTGTTAAGCTTTGTGGGATTTCTAATCAACTCTACTTATCTCATACACTTGCTTTAGGGTGGCTGGTTATTAAATAAGCCCGCTGTTTGCAGCTGCCCTCGCTTTCGGCCATACCACCCTGGGGAGCGCCCGATCTCGTCTGATTTCGGAAGCTAAACAGGGTAGGGCCTGGTTAGTACTTGGATGGGAGACTCCTGGGAATACAGGTGCTGTAAGCTTTTGGGTTTTCTTCACTACTTATGAAGACGCTGGCCGATGAGGGTGCTGATCTTTAATAGCCCGCTGTTTGCAGCTGCCTTCGCTTACGGCCATACCACCTGGGAGTGCCGATCTCAGTCTGATCTCGGAAGCTAAGCAGGGTAGGGATGGTTATTACTTGGAATGGGAGACCTCCTGGGAATGCCTTGTGCAGTCATAAGCTTTTGGGTTTTCTTCACTACTTATCTAAGACGCTGGCCTTTAGGGTGGCTGATCTTTAAATAGCGCTCTTTGATGCAGCCCTAGCTTACGGGAAATACAACCCTGGGAGCATCCCGATCTCGGAAGCTAAACAGGGTAGGGCCTGGTTAGTACTTGGATGGGAGACCTCCTGGGACTACCAGGTGCTGTAAGCTTTTGTGTTTTCTTCACTACTTATCTTATTCGCTGGCCTTTAGGGTGGCTGATTCTTAAATAGCCCATGTTTAAAGCAGGCTTCCGCTTACGGCAATACCAGCCTGGGAGCGCCCGATCTCGTCTGATCTCGGAGGAAGCTAAGCAGGGTAGGGCCTGGTTAGTACTTGAATGGGAGACCTCCTGGGAATACCAGGTGCTGTAAGCTTTTTGGATTTTCTTCACTACTTATCTATGCGCTGGTCTTTAGTGTGTGATCTTTAAATTGCCGTTTTTGCTAAACTGGCCTCGCTTTAAGGCCATTACCCCATGGGAGGCACCCGATCTCTTATCTGATTTCGGAAGCTAAGCTGCTGGTCGCTTCGTGGCCAGCATGGTAGTTCTGCTAACTTAGGGTGTTTTCGTACTTGGATGGGAGACCTCCTGGGAATACCAGGTGCTGTAAGCTTTTGGGTTTTCTTCACTACTTATCTAAGACGCTGGCCTTTAGGGTGGCTGATCGTCTTTAAATCGCCGCTGCCTTTTGATGCATCCCCTCGCTTACGAAGAAATACCTGGTTAGTACCTGGGAGCACCCCAATCTCGTTTGGGATCACTTAATCAAAGCCTTTAGGGTGGCTTCCTTTAAATAACTTTATTTTCATACCACTTTC